>JACEFZ010021917.1:0-25000 GCA_014155875.1 Cepaea nemoralis | reverse complement strand
ATCTCCAGTGATCGTTTTCCTTGGTAATAAAGATAGACTAAACATTTTGTTATTTTACATTGTATTCATTTGGTTATTTTCTTTCTCTTAATTTAATATTATTCTCTGCTCTTTGTCGGGTAAACGACCGAATGTTAATAAAAAAAAAAAAGAACAATTCTTTCATCATGAAACGGATTGTCTTTATTTAAATGATTTCAATGTTTCGGCTTACGAATGTTTCAGGTTACGAACCGAGTTCTTGAACGAATTCCCGAAATACAACTGTATATGAAAGGATTCACCACAGGGGGATATAACATCTATAACATGAGATATGCAGATGATACAGTCTTGATTGCAGACAATAAGCAGGATCTGCAACATTTATTAGATACGGTTGTTGCACACAGTGAACAACTAGGGTTAGAATTAAATTGTAAGTAGACACAGATTATGGTCGTCACTAGGAAGAAGGCAATACCACAATGTAATATACAAGTAAATGGGAAAATTCTTAAACAAGTGAATTGGTACAATTATCTCGGAATAGATATAACATCTCATGTGAAGTGTCTTGAAGAGATTAGAATAAGAATCGCTATGTCAAATATAGCCTTTCACAAGATGAAAAACATACTGACTAATAAAATGATGTCATTAACAATGAGAAAAAGAGTGTTGAAGTTCTACATAGAACCTGTACTTTTGTATGGATGTGAAGAGTGGACAATGAGCAGACAAGCTGAAAAACATCTAATGGCAGTGAAAATCTGGTTTCTAAGGAAAGTTCAAAGACAGACGGAAAAAAATAATGAGCAAATCCTTCAAAAGAAAACATAATGAAAACCGTAAGCTGATTAGAGAAATTAGACGCAGAAAGTCAACATTTCGTGGGCACATTATGCGAAGACATAAACTAGAGAACAGGATGATAACTGGCAAAATTAAGAGGAAGAGAACAAGAGGAGGGCAGAGAAGTAATTATATAAATGGCTTGACCACATAGCACGGTCGAGACTAGAACACAGAGCTGATCCACGACTCTGGTGATCGCTGTGAGATGGAGAAATATGACCACCCACGCTAATCGGCGTGGTACATGATGCTGATTATTATTGCAGGCGAAATAATACGATACTACAAAGTATGTAAAGTAACCATTTGTACGCCTTGAGGCTTATGGGGTATATGGTTCTAGCCCCATACTTCTGTAGACTAGTCAGCTTTCGATGAGGCATGTTATCCGTATCACACCGGCTGCTTTTACTACCAAAAACATTTTCTGGTAACTATTAAGCTGGGTTTACCTGGGAGCCCAGCTTAATTAAAAAAAAAACCCCTTCACGGTGGAAATTCGAACACATTACCACCGGGTGCTGGCCACTGAACTACCGTGGCTCCCACATCCAGGTGTAGACACTAACATTATCTCATCTCTTAAATCGAAATTAGGTGTCAAAATGCAAGTGCGCTTATTGATCAACTGTCATGCACACAGAAACATCAAAATATACCCATGCCCGCAAAAAGACGGATAATAAATTATACATTTATATGCCCTTCCCATATTGTTAATGTCTGTTAATATTTCTATTCTCATGAGTTGTTAGGTCTACCTCTATTTCGTTTGCCGTGTGCGTTCCAGATTAAGACTTTTTTGTTATACTATTCTCGGGTTTTCTTAATGTATGGTCCATGTGTCCTATGATAGAAAGGGATTTAGAAAAAAACTTTTATGACGAAGTTATGCACAGGAGAGAACAATGGGCGGTGATACTTCAAATTTAAAATTGTTTATTCTTCTGAAAGACCTGTTTAATACCAATAGAAACGAGACATATTTAAGAGGAGTTACGTAAATAAGACTGCTTTGATATTTCGACATCTTATCTTTGAAAAGATAACATAATTTCACATTTCACGTCTGCTGCATTGAAAAGGATAAATATTGTAACAAAGTCTATGTTGTTACGTTTATGGTCTTGAGTAAAATCAAGGTCAGACAATTAAAGCACTTCGGCAATATCAAAGAACACAACTGCGATGAAAAAGGGGGTGGGGGAGGGGGGATTGGCGTTCTAGACAACGTACAGGTGAGTGGAAAACCTCAAGAAATGGGGTGGGAGAAGTGTGTATGAAAGCACTATGAAGATGCAGAACAGAAGGAGAAGATCGATTTGCGTTGATTTTCACATTGGTATGAGCGACGGCTGTTCAAAAAGCAATAAGAAACTACTGAACTTAAAAATTGCCTAGATAATAAAAATCAGTCTATAAATGCTGTGGTTGATTGGGACGTCGTGTACAGAATATACAACTAACCCTTTTAACAAAAAATAGTTATTGATACAATTCCATGTAATTGCTTGCTTGCTTGCTTGCGTTCGTTGGCTTGAGCTCCAGCGCAAAGTCCTGTATGTCGGATGAAGGCATCCTGTCGTCCAACATCAGTGTGATGTCATACAGGACCTGAGTTTTGCGTGAGTATCCGTTGTCCCATGTCTGGCTTATTGGTGTGCAGACTGGTGGTTTCTCGCCATACAGGCAGACACTCTCCAACTTCGGAGGAATTCCATGTAATGTTATGTGTATATATGCCTAAAATGTGTTAACCAGGAAGTTGACTGTGCATTTCTCAACGTTACAGGCTATACAATTATGGAGGTAATAACTTAAATCCAGAAGATTCCAACCCAACGGGACAAACATCACTACTGCATTCAGAACCGTCAGCCCAAAGCGACGCAATGCTGGTTAGAAAGAACATGAATGAGCGCAACTATTATGACAACTCAAATCTGAAGTTGCAGACAGCTTTAAGTATGTTTAGAATAATTATAATATCACCAGTCTCTAGATGTGAGTAATCTTAATTCTTCTGCTTTGTATCCCTCAGTGGAGTAATAATAATTCTTCTGTTTTGTATCTTTCAGTGGAGTAATCTGAATTCATCTGCTTTGTTTCCCCCGGTGGAGTAATCTTAATTCTTCTGTTTGGTATCCCCCAGTGGAATAATGTTAATTTTTCTGCTCTGTATCCCTCAGTGGAATAATCTTAATTCTTCTAATTTGTATCCCTCAGTGGAGTAATCTGAATTCTTCTGCTTTGTATCCCTCCGTGGAGTAATTTTAATTCTTCTGCTTTGTATACCTCAGTGGAGTAATCTTAGTTCTTCTGCCTTGTATACCACAATGGAGTACATGTCTGTCAACCATCTAATGCCAGCCATTTCTATCCTTTGCTATCTCTTGTAGCTCCGTCGAGTCAATTTTATACATCTGTCTGTAATAGAAGTTACTACCATTGAATTGAATTGTTGAGTTGAGTTAAGAACCAACATCACTGCACACAGGACATTCCCATATGTGCTCCGTCCCCTCGTTCAACAGCCAGCGAAGAGTCATACTACTAATCGTTCCCGCCGCTCTCTGATTTAAAGGTCTCCTGGTCTTCCCTCTCAGTTTTGAGATTCTTCCAGAACCCCTGCCGAATCCTCGCAATCTCATTCTTTCCACATACGGGTTATCAGTCTGTTCCCCCATCTTCTCCACCTGGTCCCACAAACGCACGACCACCTCCCCCTTGCCCATAGGCAATCTACCACCAAGAAGTGCATTCCCTGCCAGCATATCAGCCTGTTCATCTCCCCGCACCCCCCGCATGGCCAGGGCAAAACATCCAAACAATTCTTACAATCTGTGCCCTCTGAAGCGACGATAGCCATTCCATCACTGCCATTGAATGCCAGAGAGTACTGAATGTTATAGAGAACCAGTTCTGCTGTGTGGCCGGGAACCATGGAACGTGACCGAATAGACTAGGAAGAGCTGTATACTTTGGATTGTCAGAGTAACTAACAACGATTTCCCGAGAAAGACCATTAAAAGTAGAATATCATACACTAATATAAGAAGACAAATCATGTTCTTTAGCCATGTAATGAGAAGAGAGGCATTGGAAAATATCTTGATGAGAGGAAAGTTCAGCGGTAGAAGAGGCAGGGGCAGACTGAGAAAAGTTATGCTGGGCGGACTGAGACTGTGACACTGGGGAATATTATCAGTACATTGACCAGGAACACCAGGGCATGCTATATGTGGAGTTGCGTGAACATGACATCTGTGGAGTTGGATGAACATAATATCTGTGGAGTTGCGTGAATGCGATATCTGTGGAGTTGCGTGAACATGATATCTGTGGAGTTGCGTGAACATGATATCTGTGGAGTTGCGTGAACATGATATCTGTGGAGTTGCGTGAACATGATATCTGTGGAGTTGCGTGAACATAATATCTGTGGAGTTGCGTGAACATGATATCTGTGGAGTTGCGTGAACATGATATCTGTGGAGTTGCGTGAACATGATATCTGTGGAGTTGCGTGAATGCGATATCTGTGGAGTTGCGTGAACATGACATCTGTGGAGTTGGATGAACATAATATCTGTGGAGTTGCGTGAATGCGATATCTGTGGAGTTGCGTGAACATGATATCTGTGGAGTTGCGTGAACATGATATCTGTGGAGTTGCGTGAACATGATATCTGTGGAGTTGCGTGAACATGATATCTGTGGAGTTGCGTGAACATAATATCTGTGGAGTTGCGTGAACATGATATCTGTGGAGTTGCGTGAACATGATATCTGTGGAGTTGCGTGAACATGATATCTGTGGAGTTGCGTGAATGCGATATCTGTGGAGTTGCGTGAACATGATATCTGTGGAGTTGCGTGAACATGATATCTGTGGAGTTGCGTGAACATGATATCTGTGGAGTTGCGTGAACATGATATCTGTGGAGTTGCGTGAAAATGATATCTGTGGAGTTGCGTGAACATGATATCTGTGGAGTTGCGTGAACATGATATCTGTGGAGTTGCGTGAACATGATATCTGTGGAGTTGCGTGAACATGATATCTGTGGAGTTGCGTGAACATGATATCTGTGGAGTTGCGTGAACATAATATCTGTGGAGTTGCGTGAACATGATATCTGTGGAGTTGCGTGAACATGATATCTGTGGAGTTGCGTGAACATGATATCTGTGGAGTTGCGTGAATGCGATATCTGTGGAGTTGCGTGAACATGACATCTGTGGAGTTGGATGAACATAATATCTGTGGAGTTGCGTGAATGCGATATCTGTGGAGTTGCGTGAACATGATATCTGTGGAGTTGCGTGAACATGATATCTGTGGAGTTGCGTGAACATGATATCTGTGGAGTTGCGTGAACATGATATCTGTGGAGTTGCGTGAACATAATATCTGTGGAGTTGCGTGAACATGATATCTGTGGAGTTGCGTGAACATGATATCTGTGGAGTTGCGTGAACATGATATCTGTGGAGTTGCGTGAATGCGATATTTGTGGAGTTGCGTGAACATGATATCTGTGGAGTTGCGTGAACATGATATCTGTGGAGTTGCGTGAACATGATATCTGTGGAGTTGCGTGAACATGATATCTGTGGAGTTGCGTGAAAATGATATCTGTGGAGTTGCGTGAACATGATATCTGTGGAGTTGCGTGAACATGATATCTGTGGAGTTGCGTGAACATGATATCTGTGGAGTTGCGTGAACATGATATCTGTGGAGTTGCGTGAACATGATATCTGTGGAGTTGCGTGAACATAATATCTGTGGAGTTGCGTGAACATGATATCTGTGGAGTTGCGTGAACGCTTATGCTAGTTGGCAGGGCTAATGATGAAGGTATTTCTAGACAGAGGGAGACCAAGAGAGAAGACGCTGGACAATTTGCATCTTGGCAAGGGGGAATGTCGATATCAGAAATGGTCCGTAGTGCAAAAGATGTTAATGCAAAAGCTAAGGACAGACATGATCACCAGCGCCACATGGCAAGGGTTATAAGTAGAAGTAGAAAACAATTGCTAAAAGATCACAAATAGCCAATAAATGCTTTGGTTGACTGCAAAGTTCTGTAAATGACGTGCAACTAATTGTTAGTGTAAATAAACAGTAATAATCTTCGCCTACTTTCTCTGTTCTGTTTAACGTGAGGTTAAGACTAGCTTTCTAGACAAGGCCCTAGCATTGTCTACGCACAAGATGGCGATACTCTATGACTCTGCTATTATATTAACTGATCGCATACAATTTTAAATTGGCAGCTCAATGTAGACCTACGTTTGGTTTATCAAAGAATAAATACAAAACTGTTTCAGAGTTATGTAGATCCATTATTAGTTCACGTATTTAAAATAAAATGTTTGTATTGTAGATTTCTAACCCGCAATGTAGATCTAACGTTGTCGCATTAATAACTTAGTTTCTTATTCTTTGTTCTTCTTTCGAGGGAGTAGGCCACCCATTGTTATACATCTCAGAGACCGGCGCATCCGACTTCGGCATGCATTTGTTTTAGGTGTGTTTCCTCTAAATAGATTCCATTCAAAGTAACTAAACTTATTTATCCGTGGGTAGATTTCTTTCATATTAATTGTGCCAGGGCAGTGACGTTACAGCCTACTCTTTGCGAATTTCATCTGCCTTGGGATTAAACAGCTTCGATTCTGAATTTTTCTCAAAGAAACATATTTTAATAGCACAAATTCCGAGAACATTTCTCTGTGAAAAAATTTAACAAGAAAAGAAATAGCATTGCTGACTGTTGTTACAACACGCGAACCATACATTCATAAATAAAACTCCACATCCTCCTTCCTTGTGTTCGTTGGCTTGAGCTCCAACGCGAAGTCCTGTATGTCGGATGAAGACATCCTATTGTCCAACATCGGTGTGATGTCATACAGAACCTGAGGTTTGCGTGAGTATCCGTTGTCCCATGTCTAGCTTATTTGTGTGCAGACTGGTGGTTCCTCGCCGTATAGGCAGACACTCTCCGACTTCGGAGGAATCGGCGATCCTACTGACTTTAGCCAGGACCCCGAAGGGACCTGTTGCCCAGGACGCTCGACGAGGATGCGTCAATAGGTCTTGGCCAGTATATAACCCGGCCCTGGTGCCTTGGAAACACCTCTGCGTCCCAAACTCCACATGTAATGCTTTATGTTTTCTTCACTTCTATATCTCGTGGTGGTTTTATTTTAAACATATCTCACTTCACCATTTCTTGAAACACACAGAAGACAGCGAGTCACAGAGACAAGCACTGGCGTGTAAACTGGAGGAAACGCGGTCTGTTTTAAAGAAACAGAATGATAAGCTTAGGAAAATAGAGACAGCTGCCATAGATAATGGTTTCCTCATGGAAAACTTAAAGTTTAAAGAAATGGTAAGTTTAATTTTCTAATCCATCATTCATTCAGTAGCATGTCCTTTGCAGTAGGTCGCTTCCATAACAACTTTCCGGAAAACCTCTCGATCATAAGCAACATGTCCACCTGGAGATTTCCGATCATCCAATGTACATCCATCTGGAGATCATCCGCTACATCTTGTATCTATCTTCTCTTTGGTCTTCCACTTCCTCTCTCCCATTCATTTACCCCTCCATTATTGCTCTCTCCAAACTTTCGTGACATTTCAAGTGACCAAAATATGTTATTTTTCTTTGTTTTATCTTCTTTAATAGCGAACCTTCTTCAATATTCAGCTCTTGAATTATGAATGAATTTGTTCTTTTCTTTATCCAAGATATTCGTAGAACTCGTCTATAGCATTTATATTCAGAGGCATTTATGCGCTGTTCAGCTTGTTTAGTAAGTGCCCAGGTCTCACAGGTGCATGTTGCAATGGGCAAGATGCATGCTCTTAAAAATCTAATTTTTGTAGTTCTATCTGTTCCACTCCACAATTCATTCACTTGTTTTAGTCTTTGAAGAGCAAATAGATATTCGTCTTTTAATTTCGTTCATTGTGTCACCTTTGTTTGTAATTAATGACCCAAGATATTAGAAATTTTCCACCACTTCCAATTTTTCCTCATTAATATATATTTCTTTCTCCATAGTAGTTTTATCTGAATGCATTATCTTTGGTTTTGTTATATTAAGATATAAGTAATAATTTTCACTATTAAATTGGGTTGAGGTTATTAGGCTTTCTATACCATTCTGTGTTGTTGATAGCAATATTGTATAATCAGCAAATCGCATCTCAGGTATGTCATGACCACCGATATTTAGGGCATCATATTGCTTCCTGTTAATATAATCTCTGACACTAATCCATCATATATATATATATATATATATATATATATATATATATATATATATATATATATATATATATATATATATATATATATATATATATATATATATATATATATAATACTAATTTCCATCAACTATACATACACGAGGCGTTGAACTACACAGCGTCAAGTTCATAACATGGAAACAATCGAGTAACTTTTATATATATTTTCATGTAGAGTTTTTCATGTAGTTGCATCAAGTTTGTTGCTTGTTTGCCGACGAAGGCTTTAGCCGTAAACGTTCATTTTGTTATTTGTAATCATGTTCTAGTAAAGCTCACAGATTTTACTTCTCGGTTTTATTAATTCACTCATTGTGTGTTTCTTATGCACTTCTAGTGCACTAGCCGTGCTATTTTCTTCTCTACATAGTTTCTCGTATAGTTCCGTCTTTCATGAACAACCTGTGTGTGTTAATTTGCCAATACAAGGGAAATAACGTTAAAAATGTTAACATATTAGGGATATCAGCACCAACAAGTGTTTCCACCCTTGAACTCGCCGTGAATCTTCCTGATCATTCATTCTGTATACTTCACGAAGGGCATCATCGTCGAATGGATAACAGGCCTCGTTCTTAAATATGCCGAGGTAGCGAGTTCAAGCCTTTCACCTGTCAGTTGAACTAAAATGTTGACTTCTCGCCCCTTGACTTGGGGGATGTAAATTAAAAGCTCGGGGGCTGCGTGGTCTCGAGGTATGGTGTCCGCCTCCAGTGCTGGAGGTCCCGGGTTCAGGCCCCGGCGAGGACCGGGATTTTTTCACCTGGACTTCTAGTACTAAAATTTCCCCTGGTCTCTGGGTAGTGAGATCGGACGCCCGTGTGTATTGTTGCGCACGTAAAAAATCCCTTGGCAGTTGGAAATCGAAAAAGAATAGCCTAACGGCGCTGCCCGGGCAAAATTTCGAGTTAAAAATCTACCCAAAGTATTTCAGGATCCTCCCCGGTGCTACGGAGTTCATGCACTGAGCTGAGTTTCTCCAAACTCAGGTTTGCGCTAGGAGGAGAACGGAGGACTTATGGGTTACACCCGTGTGCCGTGATGTTGATGTATCGATTAAACTAAACTAAATTAAAAGTATCTCAGAAGTCGGAGTGGGTTCGCCTGTAGGCAAGGAGCACTGGGAACACCGAAGGCTAATCCACACAAAAATCAGTCCAGGGCACTATAATTAGCAGGACATGTATGGACTATGCTTGAGTTCAAATCGAGAAAACGTAAAATTAAAAAATAACAATTCCATTCCATAGTTATCTGTCTTGCGCCACTCTCTTTAATTCCTTGTATGTCTGCGATGGTAGATATGTGCATGTTTGTGTTATAAATGCATTAACACGTTTTACTATTATGATATGAACACATGAGACATAAATGTGTAGGGGAATACAGAGACTTATATCATGTAATAATGAAGTTCCCTTTCTTTGTTTGTTTTCTACTACCAACATCTCAGGAGTGGACTAAAATACTGTTAAAGAAATCGAACAGAAAAAGGGTTTAAAAGGTATATTTTCGCAAGGCGACCTGCAGACAGCGTTGCACAAAGCACGAAGTCCGTAGCTCCAGCGACGACCCCTAGGAGTGTCTGAGAAAATTGCACTCGCGAACCGAATGTCGTAACCTATGTCGTAGCTACGAAGACTCCCTAGAATTATAACAGGAAAGTAAATAATACCAAAATAACCATGACAAGTGAATAATATCAAAATAACCATGACAAGTGAATAATACCAAAATAACCATGACAAGTGAATAATACCAAAATAACCATGACAAAAGAATAATATCAAAATAACCATGATAGTTCTGTTGCGGGAGCTTGCTTGCCGGTCTGATAGTCATTTGTTCGAATCCCCACCAATCCCCAATCGGCGATGGTTTAAAATTAACTTCCAGGTCGACGTAGGTTAAAATGGGTATCGGAAATGTCCTGGGAAATAAAGGCGATCTACATGATTGTAATATTACCTGTGGGCTGGGCTGGGCTATGGTTACACTTCAGGATACGTTCAGGCAAGACACAGGTGTAGTTAGTTGGTCCCCTGACCCCTCAGGCCTCTGGACTCTGCTTTCTTGCTTAGATGATGGAATATTCACTCATGGGATACTCACTCAACCTAGGGGCTTTCACCTCTAGGGGCTCAAACCAGACGACACAACTGAACTCTGGAAACGTCATTTTAAAGAACATTCAATGTATTATACCATAATAGTACAGGAGAGGACATGTTTAGATTAAGGCAGTGGGTATAGCAGCTAGGTAGATAAAGAAGGATCATCAGCGTAAGAACTTAGCTATCATCTTCGGGTGTATCCCGTCGTTGTCTGTACGTCTGGTCGTCACGGTTATCTCACAGGATCTTCTATGGTCCGATAGTGTAGACTTGGTAGGCTACTTGGCTATGGTAGCTATCACTTCGGAAAATTGTTCAGCTCCCAGTTGTAGCCATGGTGGACTACTGAAGTAGGTAGATCTCTTCCTAGCAAATCTTCAGACGTTTTGGGTCAACCCCGTGGCCAAACTGTAGACGGTTTCCCATTAGAACTTCCCATTAGATCACTGTCTTGACCTTGGGACAACCACTGGTTCCAGGTATCTCCTCACAACACTCTAGACGACGAACCTTTACGTTGGAGCCTAACAGCTCGTGGTATACATAACACTGTGACATTCGGCCTCATTGTGGCCTGACACATATCTGCGCCATACCTAGAGCGAAACGCTGCACATGTCTTACCTAAATGTTGGCATATTGAATACTGGGTTCCCCGGGAAGGTTAACCCGGTCAACAAATGCCCGCAGAAGTCGGATGTGTCGGCCTAACGGCGCAAGAACGCAGCTCTGCTGTAAACAGGCACAACGCAGTCACATCCGGAAAAAAAAATCCGGATGAACGCAGAAGAAGAAGAAGAAGAATACTGGGTTGATGGAGGGACCTTCAGACCATCCATCCATCATGTGCCATCCCGATAAGCGTGGGCGGTCATGTTTTGCCATCTCACTCGATCACCAGAGTCGCGGATCAGCTCCGTGTTCCTATCTTGACCATGCTACGTGGCCAAACCATCCAGGTATTTACTTCTCGGTCTTCCCCTTGATCTCTTCCCTTCGATCTTGCCAGTTGTCACCAAGTTCTCCAAGTCATTTCTTCTCATATTTGCCCAAAAATCTTTGACTATCTACGTCTGGTGACTCTAATCAGTTGACGATCTTCATTTGTTTCTTGAAGGACTTGTTCAATGTTTTTTTCTGTCTGTCCATTGCATTATTTGCATTTTCCTCAAAAACCACATTTCCACAGCCATAAGATGTTTTTCAGCTTGTCTGCTCATTGTCTACATATCACATCCATACAAAAGTACAGGTTCTATGTAGCACTTCAACACTATTTTTCTTGTTTCAATTGATATCTTTTTATTGGTCAGTATGTTTTTCATCTTGCAAAAGGCTACCTTCGCAATGGCAATTGTTGTTCTAATCTCTTCAAGGCATCTCCCATCAGATGTTATGACTGTTCCGAGATAACTGTATCGATTCACTTGTTTAAGAATATGCCCATTTACTCGTATATCACATTGTGGTATTTCCTTCTCCCCAGTGACGACCATAATCTATGTCTTCATACTATTCAATTCTAACCCTAGTTGCTCACTGACCGGGTGGTATTATTGCTTCAGACCGGGTGGTATTATTGCTGAAGGGGGAGTCACTGGCTGGAGTCCAGTGCGCTGATCCAACACATGGGATTCTGCATGGTCACTGGAGTCGGTAGCTAGCCATGTTCCACCTTCTCATACCGGTCTTAGGCTTCTTCATCTGTCAACACTTGGAGGTCGATCCTGTAAGGAGAGGATCCGTGAAAGAACCCTGCAACAACCCATTGGTACATGACACATGAAAGGGGCCGACAAGCCCTCAGCATTTGGTAGACACATACTAACTATGTTTTTCCCTGTTTTTCAGAGAGAGAGAGAGAGAGAGAGAGAGAGAGAGAGAGAGAGAGAGAGAGAGAGAGAGAGAGAGAGAGAGAGAGAGAGAGAGAGAGAGAGAGAGAGAGAGAGAGAGTAGACTTGAGTG
Organism: Cepaea nemoralis; assembly: GCA_014155875.1. Taxonomy (NCBI): domain Eukaryota; kingdom Metazoa; phylum Mollusca; class Gastropoda; order Stylommatophora; family Helicidae; genus Cepaea; species Cepaea nemoralis. The sequence goes on along the minus strand of JACEFZ010021917.1, from coordinate 12,745 downwards.
AACTGGACCATCATCTGCCAGGCAGCCCTTGAACAGCTTCGTCTTGGGAGATCTAGGTTCCAGCTTGTACAGGTCCGGTCATCGCAGCACAAGTGACATCCGGAACCCATTTATACAACACTCATTCGTTCTCACCCTCTTCACTCACCCTCTTAGAGTATAAGATTTTCGTTCTTAACCCTATGAAAAAAAAGATTTTCGTTCGTTCGTTCGTTCGTTCGTACGTACGTTCGTTCGTATGCATCTACTTAAGGTTTAGTGGTCATCCGAAAGGAGATACTCGTCTTCCATGACGACCCCTCTTCATTCATTCACCATAATTCGTTTCTCCCTGGGTCCTCAGTCACATCTACCACATCACCCATGGAGTGCCGATTGGTCTAGAAAAACATGGGGCAAACAACATATACATATCAAATTATGGAGCAGGGTGCTTTACTGACTTTACTTACATTTACAGGAGTTCCGCAAGGCAATTAATCACTTCGAGGTATCAGTCAAGGAGAAGCATCTGCTGCAGCTGCGAAATCTTCAACTGAAAGAAGACATTCAGGAGAGGTTTGTGGAAAGCTTTGTTATAAACACTTGTTTTATGAGTATTAAACTCCTTATAATATAAACAGTCTACGCCATGCAGAAGACGCAGTATTGTTGGCGAATAATATAAAAGATCTACAACAATTGTTGGACACTGTAGTAACAGAGAGTGCAAAGAAAGGACCCCCTTGAATATCAAGAAAACAGCAACATCAAAGAAAAAGGTGAAACCAAAACATGAAATGGAAATACGAGAAGGGAATAATCTTAACTAAGGGGATAATTATAAATACTTAGGAGCTTTTACAACATCAGATGGAAGGTGCACCACATATATTATGAACAGCAAAGGCTGTATTTCAGAAAACGAAGAGTATCTTAATGCAATAAGTTATTATTATTGAATAGTGTTTGACGTGCTATATAAGAACCAGTTTTGCTGTATGGCAGTGAATCTTAGAATGGAAATGAACATATTATGAAGAACTTGGAAGCAACAGAGATGTGGTTCCTAAGACGAATGTTGCGAATTCCTTGAACTACAAGAGTAACTAACGACGTTTGTCTGAAAGAGGATAATAAAACTAGGACAGTATACCACAATAAAAAAGAGACAAATAGCTTTCTTTGGTCATGTGACGAGAAGAGAGGCACCGGATAACATCGAGACAACTAGAAAGATCAAGGGGAAGAGAGGAAGAGGCACACCAAGAGAAATGATGCTGGATAGATTGAGACATGGCATGGCATGGAAGAATATCATCAGCAGAGATTTTCCAGAACACCAAAGACCATGATTTGTGGAGAGACATGAACGCCTACGCCAGCTGACAGGGTATTTGATGATGACGAAACGCCTCACTTTTAATTTGGTATAACCCATGAGTGAAAGGAACGAGTTCAATGCACCTCTGGCTCCCCCTCCACCCCCATATTTCTGAGTCTCTATCATCGGAGCATCTAACCACTTGACGAAAGCATCGCAAAGAGAGTAGCTCCAGGGGTCTCCGACAAAAACTGCACTCGCTAACCGTATGAGGGAATCCGATAACGAACCCACGACATCATGAGCCCTAGCCGGAGGGTGTGACCACTCGGCCAGGGAGACCCCAGCACAGGTGTAGAGCTTAACTGATGTAATTTGCAATGTGATGATTAACCGTCTTAAGCGACTAACTATCTGCCACTGGCTTATATGTCGCTGAAATGTTGCAATTGCATTATAATACAACATGTCGGCAACCATATTAACAACTTTGAAGTCATAGCTGTGACACATCTCTAGTTCCAATTTTTCGTTATTCAGTCTTGTTTCGTCCAAACCTATTTTTTCTTTGGCACAGAATCTGTTAAAGAACACCATTTTTCTCTCACAAAAGGAGATATAGAAGTGTCATGTGTCAGGGTTACGGCATAAACTGACCTAGAACGCCTTCATCTTCACTGGGGAAACCTGGGCAGACACTAGTCTGGCTAACAAAGGGAGGATTGACTATGCTCGCTGTTGAGATGACGTTTTCCAAAGAATTTTATCCTGCGACACTGCAGTAGTCTCACCTATTCCCCGCGAAGATGACAGACAATCAATGCCCAAGTAGTGCATTCACAATGTGGAGGGATTGAATACCGAAATGCAATAAAGACATCACTAGTTCTCATCTTATCATTTATACAAGAATGAATAACTCGATTCAAGACTACACAACAACAACAACTCCAACACCAACAACAACTTCAACAATACTTGCATAAACAATTGTAATAACATCAGCAGCAAAAGCAATAACATCATTAGTAAAATCAACAACAGCAACAATAACAGCAACGGCGGCAGTAACACCAGCAATAACACAAACAACAGCAGCAATAACAACAGCAAAAACATTTGCAATAACATTAAATGCAAAAGTGGTAGCAGCAACACCACCACCACCACCACCACCACCACCACCACCACCACCACCACCACCACCACCACCACCACCATCACCACCACCACCACCACCACCACCACCACCACCACCACCACCACCACCACCACCACCACCACCACCAACAACAACAACAACAACAACAACGACGACGGCGACAACAACAACAACAACGACAACGACAACGACGAGAACAACAACAACAACAACAACAACAACAACAACAACAACAACGACGACGACGACGACGACGACGACGGCGGCGGCGGCGACGACGGCGGCGGCGACGAGGGCGACGACGACAATAGCAGCAGCAACATCAGCAGCAACAGCAACAGCAGCTGCAGCAGCAGCAATAACAACATCAACAACAAACAAAGCAGGAGCAACAACAACAGCAGCAGCAGCGGCAGCAACAACAGCAGCAGCAACAATAATAATAATAATAACAACAACACCAGTAGCAACAGCAACAACAACAACAATAACAACAACACCAGTAGCAGCTGCAACAACAACGACAATAACAACAACAACAACACCAGTATCAGCAGCAGCAGCAACAACAACAACAGCAACAACACCAGCAGCAGCAGCAGCAACAACAACAATAACAGCAACGGCCGGCATGCTACTTATCACATCTCCCACCCGGTGCTGATTTACCTGTACAAACTTAGGTCCAGCACCGGATGCTCAATGCGACTTAACTGATTCAGTGCCGAAGGATAATATATTCCCAAAGTGACCGCCATTTGGACAGAAGGGCGACATATCGCCATACTAGGGTCATCGTGTTATTTGTTTTGTTTCGTGGTTGATTAGTTAGTTGCATATCCTTTACAGGAGGTCACAATCAACCCCATCAATATTTGGCTGTTTGTAATTGCTAGGCAAGTTTACGTTCAGTAGTTTGCCATTTATTTCTGAACGATCGGCACTCATACCTGCATGAAACCAACCTAAGGCGGCCTGCTTCAAAATCTCCCCCAGCTGTGTTTCCAACACGGTATACGGGATTGCCAAATGCGTCCGTAACCCCTTCGCCACTGCGCCGGCTTCGTGGTTATCTTCCGCAATTTAAATGTTCAGTTAACGGAAATTTACATGATAATACTTGTTGATTTGATTGTGTACCTTGTTTGGTATAAACCTACTCTTTGTCTGACAATGAATCAGTGAAGTGTGTACAAGGGGTCTTTACCTTTAAAAAATAAATCCTATATTTATTCCCGAGGCCCCAATTGCCAGATTGAAATCGGTCATGTATAACGTTTGTCCCCAGGGTAGATGCAATAGACTTTCAACTGAGAAACATCAAAAGGCAGCAGCTTATCAAAGGCGGAATAAACACATCCTTCTCTGATAGCACACCGTTAGCCGTTGTCTGCGCTGATGGAAGAAAATACAAAACTGCAACAGGTGAGATGAAGTCATGTCTAAGGGATGGCGTGCTGCCACATACCTACATTACATTACATATTTTCCCTCCATAAAAATTATCTCATCCCATCTCATCATCTTCTCATCTTGTTATTCTTGTCTTTCGGTGTCTAGTATAGACAGCGGGAGAGAACAGACAATTTTATTTTTGTTTCGCATATTCTTTACAGGACATCGCTGTCAACATCAGCCTCTTTCAGCTGATTGTTGATTTCGTGGCAAGATTACGCTCAGCAGTTTGCCATTGCTTTCTGAGCGACCGGCTCACATACCCCGTAAGTTACCGACGCGGAGAGAACCGGTACCAATTCTCGCGCACGTCACGTTACTCACAAGAGTATACGGGATTTCGGAGAAAGTCGTGTAATACCTAGACCAGGGAGACCGGCCATAAAATGCAATACTTTTACATATACCCTAATCTCTTATTAGTCAGATTTTCCAATACATTTTCACATCCGGTTTCTACGTTTTAAAATTAAAACACTGCTTGTCACCGCCTCACGTTCACATATAAGAGAGGGCTGCAACTCCAGCCCAAGGGAAACCAGTGAGTCGCGCAGGACCCGAGTAATCTAGAACCTTCTCGAAAGAGCTGGTCACAAAGTCCATGATTCCGTGGACACTGATGTGGCCCGCCTAATGCGGGGTCCACGAGGAACTCGGACAGAGTTACCGCCCGTGTCGAGTTAGGACACGCGGAGACCGGCAGAAGACAAACGGACTGGAGAGAGACAACAAGGCCTGCCTGAGAGGGACTCATAGATATTCATAGATATACTTAGGCTAGATAGTGTGCTAGATTGTTGTATGACAACTATATGTCTGATGTTTAACTATCTGTGATATGTAATATAAGAGAGCGCGGGTCTGTTTACCCACTGCGCCAACTGTACACTTTATACAATAAATGTTCTATATCCTAGCGAACAGTGTATTGTTGCCTGTATGAACCCGAACCATTATTTAGATAAGAGTAAGATGATGACAGGCTTTTTGGGGGCTAGTTTTCCGGTTGTGGCATAGAATGTATTCTTAAAAACCTGTTAAATGCCATGTAAAATTAATTATTTAATCATATCACATTGATTTTTGGTAAAACATTGATTTTTGGTAACACATTGATTTGTTTAAATCAAAGAAATTGTTAACGTTACAAGTTTACATAAAACTAGTAGCTATCTAGCGATAAAATAGAAGTAATCTGAGTCCCTCGGCAATGTCTCACCATTACCTCCGCAGTGCCTCATTATTTTGATTCTGTAAACAATTTTTTTTTGACATGTTACTATTTTGACATTTTTTTGTGTGACAGTGACTAATGTTTTCTCGCTCCACGAGCAGATTGTTCCGCAACAAGTGCCGCGTCCAACCGATGAAACCTTTCCAACAGTGACGAGAGTGCAAGACAACATCGAGGAGCTTCAAAATTCAGAGCTAAGTTTCACCTCATACTCATTGTACTTCTAAGCTGTACTTCTCATGTTTCATCAATGTATTATTTTGTATCATATTGATTTCTTTGCATATTCATGACCTTGTCACCAACATAACCTTGCATTTTGATTTACACATTAATAATTAGGGGAGTTAACCAAATTTTCGACCACACAACATATTTTTCTAAGGGATTTAACTCTATAAATTGTACAAACAATTAAAATACAAAATGTCTAGTTTAGATAAATGCATTGAGCAAGGAATAAAGTTAGGTTATAAAGAAGAGAAACTGTCAGAATGGGCACAGAAAACGCACGCAGAAAACATTGCCCGTGAAGAAAGAGCGATAGAACGAGAAGAAAAGAAATTGCAAATGGAGGCCGAAGAAAAGAAAATGCAATTACAAATGCATGCAGATGAAAAGAAATTGCAAATGCAAATGCAAGCAGATGAAAAGAAATTGCAAAAGGAGGCCGATGAAAAGAAATTGCAGATGGAGCTTGAGGCCGCCGCCAAACAGGCCCAGTTGAATGCCGAGACACAGATTAAACTAAAACAAATGGAAATGGAGTCCAACACAGAAATATCAATAAATAAGTTAAGAAGCAAAGAAGAAGAACAAAAATATAACAAGTACAAAGGACTCGTTAAGGCGTTCTGTTCTGGAGATTCCATCTCCGCCTACTTAGAAAATTTTGAGTGTCTCATGTCTCATCATAAAATCATTAAATCAGATTGGGCATTTATTCTGATGAGGAACTTAGCTCTTGAACCACTAAAAGTAATAGAGACAATACCACAGGAAATGCGAAAAGACTATGAGTACCTAAAACAACGCATTCTCCAACATTTTTCTTTAGACACTGCAGGTTACCAACAACAATTTGCCAAATTATCTCCACAACCAAACCAAACCTTTATAGATTATGTCAGTACAGTCCAAGACATATGCACAAAATGGATTAACTCGGCTAAAACCAACAATAGCCATGATAAACTTAAGGAGCTTATTATAATAGATAAAATAGTTAGCACCATCCCCACACCTTTTGCCAAGTTCTTAAAACAAATGGACTGTAAGAGCATTCAGGAAATAGAGGCAAAGGGGAATGCATTTTTCACAGCAAATAGGGATATTTTTCAACTCAACATAAGTCACAATGATACAGCAGCTGCAGTAGTGAACACCAAATACTCCAAACAATCACACAGTAGATTTAAACCACGATCCAATGTCGGTAAAGTAGTACAATGTCAATATTGCAATTACCATCACGAACAGTGACGGGATGTGCGACAAAGCACCCACCTACCCTCAACACCTTAAAAAGATGGTGGAGAAGCAAACAGCTAAACGCATGGCTTACCATAGAGCAATTAAATGTTATTTCTGCAATAGCTGGGGTCACTATAATAAGGATTGTGAAGGCCGAAAGTTATTGAAACAGGCCAATGCTGCATTAGTAGAAACGTCGTCTGACGAAGAGCTTGAGTCACTGAATGAATGTGACAATCAACACGACAATGAAAGCGAGCTTGGGAATGCTGTACACATCATAAACACCATAACAGACAGTAAGTGCAACACCTGTACGAAGTTCCAACTTGACACAACACTACATTGTGGACACACGATCCCTATTTCAAATGTAACAGCTAACGCTGCTTTGTCATCTACAGGCAAGCTAGTTTTTTTTACAGGGTTTGTTAACAACAAAAAGTGCACGTTAATTCGCGATTCCGGCGCAACGCTCTGTGGGGTTAGGAAAACATTAATAGACGCTAAAGACTACACAGACAAACATGTGACGTGTCGCACATTCTCAGGTACGATAGAGAAATACCCCCTTGCTTTGGTCGAAATTCAAACACCGTTCATATCAGGACAAGTATTGGCTGCTGTCCTTGAAAATCCAGTCGCGGATATTATACTTGGTAATTTACCCAACATACATCCATGCTCTGAAAGAGAAATCAAGAGGTGGGAGCAAAAACACGGTATCCACCACAGAAATAGCGACGCAAAAGAGAAACACCATTCTTGCTTGTCTCAAGCTGCCAAAATACCAAGGGAGACAACCACTGAGGTAATTCAGAAAGAATTCACCAAGGTGTACAATGCAGGGGCGGTCGAATCTAGAAACGATACGACCGAATTAAAACCTCGAATTGAGGATGCTACCAAACTACCAAGTACCGAACCTGTAAATGTGCAACAAAACACACAACACACAAACGCAATAACACGACAGACAACCCACAAAACCAACACCGACCAACTGCAGGAATCATTAGAAATAGTAGCGCCAAACTTAACTAACATCACTTTTGGTAATGAACAGAAAGCAGATACAACACTTGCACCATACTTCAAATTAGTTGGACTTAAACCAAAAGTCACTAAAACATGCATCGTGGACATTTAGGCTACATAACAACATCTTAACTAGATTTTACACAACAAAGCAGACCACGATACAGCAAATTGTGTTACCACTAGCACATCGAGACAAAGTGCTAAAAATAGCCCATGACTCCCCTTTTGGAGGTCATATGGGATACGAAATTGACCAGGGCAATTGTCCTGACCCATTTTTATTGGCCAAAGTTCGACCAAGACATTAAAACATTTTGTACATCTTGTGATATATGTCATAAACTGGTCAAGGGGAATAACCCTACTACATTCTCTGTAAATGGAAAATTGAAATTATTACATGTAAATATGTTGAAACCATACTATGCTAGACAGGACAATGAGACAAATGAACAGACGCAACAAACTGTTGACGGAGACGAAACGACAATTTCCCAACGGAATGACACCTCGACAAACGAAGCATCGTTAACGACACACGCTTACGACGACAAAAACGACGAAGACATATGGACATTACCGACAATCTGTGATATTGACAATGACGACAAATTTGACGACATATTGACGATCGATCTCGACGACGACGACAATGACATTGAAGACAATTTACAAACTGTAGCATCTGTGATAAATCAGACAGACATGGACAATACTGAAATCCCTGTACCAATTATGACTGACGACGGAAGTATAAAGGACATACATATCTCTGACACTTTGACACAACAACAGCGACAGGACATTTTGACGCTCCTAGACGACTATAAGACGATCTTTTCTAACAAACCTGGACGCACTGATAGAATAACACATTCAATTGTGCTAACAGATCTGAGACCGGTCAAATGTAGACCATATTCTATTCCTCTCCATTACAGATCTAATTTAGATAAAGAAATTTTAGATTTAGAGAAGAATGGCATTATTCAAAAATCTATGTCTCAATATTCTTCACCGATTGTCTTGGTGAAAAAGAAAGACCAGACAATCCGCTTGTGCATCGACTATAGAATATTGAATACCAGAACAACAACGGATGCAGAGCCTATGAACAGTTGTGAAGATCTTATTTTAGATATGGCTCAATCATCCTTATTTTCTAAGACAGATTTAGCGAAAGGATATTGGCAAGTTCCTCTACACCCTTCTTGTAGACATATAACAGCATTCGCAACACCTCTCGGGTTATACGAATGGCTATATCTTCCTTTTGGCCTGAAGAACGCACCGGCCACATTTGTGAGACTAACAAGATTGTTATTACACGGAATTAATGATGTAGTTGCTTATATTGATGATATATGTGTCCATTCTTCTGATATGACTTCTCACTTACTCACCCTAAAACAAGTCTTCCACCAAATCTCTCTTTTTGGACTTACTATCAAACCTTCCAAGGTTGAAATAGGCTATACACAAATAGACTTCCTTGGTCATAGAATTTCTGAAGGAAAATTGTTGACTGATGATAAAATTGTTTCCAAGATCCTTAATCTAGAAGTACCTACCACAAAGAAGCAGGTTAGAAGTTTACTAGGTCTGATTAACTATTATTCTAAATTCATTCCACATTGGGCAGAACTCACCTCAGTCTTTTCTGATATGTTAACTAAAGATCATCCATCAAAAATTTGTAAAAGTACCAGCTTAGATGATGCAATGTGTAGGTTGAAACATATTTTTTCTAATCCACCAGTCTTACGATTACCCAACATAAATTTACCCTTTATTTTGACCACAGATGCGAGCGCTATCGCAATAGGAGGATGTTTAATGCAGGAAGTGGATGGCGTTCGACACCCGATCCTCTACGTAAGCCGCAAACTGAAGAAGGCTGAGACTCGTTATGCCACAGTTGAATTGGAGTGTTTGAGCCTTTTGTTCTGTATATTGAGATTATCTAAGTTCCTCTTAGGAAGCCACTTTGTGGTCCTCACAGACAGTTCGCCATTATTAGTCCTTAACCATGGGTCGCCCAAAAACAACAGGTTACAAAGATGGTGTCTTCTACTTCAGGACTTTGACTTTGAAATTCGCCATATTAAGGGCACCGATAACATAGTGGCTGACCTTTTATCACGGCAGACAAATGCGCCAGTAGAATGACTCTAATCACATTGGCCAGTAGCCACACTATAAACTGTGATACTTTTAGTCCGTTACATATAACAGTGTGACTCTACACCTGCTAGAGTACTCTCAGTGATTAGGTGAATTACGACACCCATAAACATACGTGAAGAGCTATATTGTAAGAACTATACCATCAAATGCCTAAGCTCTAGAACGATTCCAGCAAGAAACAGTAACTGTGTTTATTTCAACCAATAATATCAACCAGTGAACTATCTCTGAACACTGTAATATTTCATACGGGACAGTGAGAGCAATCCATACTTGCTGTTGCTACAAATCTTTGCAAACAGCCGAAACAGAACAACATCGACGACAACACTCAAGAGACAGCCATACTAACTTTAACATTCATGGCATAACACACGAACGAAGGGACGTCAACGCGCACATCATCGTTGGAGTTATGTAATTAATTAGTTTACTATTAAATATGTATTATATTTCCATTAATGATGTATATAAATTGTGTTAACCTGTAACTTGTACATATTCTACTTTAATATTCCAGACGGTACCATTCATAGGCTAAATAACCGTCCTATACAAGTGTCTCTAGTTAAATTATAACCTATTTTTCATTCATTGTACAAAAAGTACGTATTTTCTTAAAGGGCAAATATCGCCTAGCCCATTTTTTCTAAGGGCAATAACGCTTACCTCAACTTTAAATATATATTTTAGCCAATTACTATTTTGAATGACAGATGAGTGAATGACTGCGTGAAAGGATTAAATGAGAGAACGATACACTTGGCGGACAAATTGTACGCAAAACGTATTCATTGTAATTTGTCTGCGTCTTCCATGTAAAAGTGCATGACTTGTCTAATTTGTCAATACATGTATAGAACTTAGTTTAGTAGTGAGTTTAATTTAGTAGTTATTGTAATATACTTAGTTTAGCAGTTAGGATACATCTAAGCACCACTACTTGGAATGCCTAGTCAGGTATTGCACACAGTGCAGTATTACATGATTGAGGTTATCCCAACTCGTGACGCTTGGAATTACACCACACATTCAGCACGCACGTTACACAAACCTCAAAACTCAACACTATCAATTTAAAATACAGTCACTTTATTAGATACATCAACTTATTAGTTAACACACTAACAAGCCAACAGGGACACATGTAGTCTGAGGGGGATAAAAGAACAAGGTAACTACATATTTAGCATTATATAACATACGGGAGTAAAAGTGTATAGAAATACACACACAGATCAAGATTTGAAGGTGTACTTATTTAGCCAAGACTTCGGTCTTGTTAACCCTCTATTATATAGGGGTTATTTGTCTGGGTACCATTTCGGGTACTATGAGAAGGGCGAGTTGTAAATACAACTACTAAAACGCCACGTAACTTCGGTCTGATAAGCATATTTAAGCACACGAGAGACAGGGATCTCTGCACCAAATCAGACAAGTGTTGTATGGTAGAATACATGAGTTTTTAGTGCTAGTAGGTAGGTTACCAGGTTACTATCCACCAAACTACAAACACCAACTTTATGTGATTCGGTGACAGAATTAGAACGGATCTAATTCCCAACAACAAATCATGTCAGGGGGGAGGGGGGATCCTGTCACCGCCTCACTTTCACATATAATAGAGGGCTGCAACTCCAGCCCAAGGGAAACCAGTGAGTCGCGCAGGACCCGAGTAATCTAGAACCTTCTCGAAAGAGCTGGTCACAAAGTCCATGATTCCGTGGACACTGATGTGGCCCGCCTAATGCGGGGTCCACGAGGAACTCGGACAGAGTTACCGCCCGTGTCGAGTTAGGACACGCGGAGACCGGCAGAGGACAAACGGACTGGAGAGAGACAACAAGGCCTGCCTGAGAGGGACTCATAGATATTCATAGATATACTTAGGCTAGATAGTGTGCTAGATTGTTGTATGACAACTATATGTCTGATGTTTAACTATCTGTGATATGTAATATAAGAGAGCGCGGGTCTGTTTACCCACTGCGCCAACTGTACACTTGATACAATAAATGTTCTATATCCTAGCGAACAGTGTATTGTTGCCTGTATGAACCCGAACCATTATTTAGATAAGAGTAAGATGATGACACTGCTTAAATGTATGTTTTATTTCTATGATTTTTAATTTAATACTGGTCATTACACAATATTCACATTGACGTCTCCGAGTATACACCTTTAACAACTAGTCTTATACGTTTGTTACACCCAGATTTGCTAGGCCAGATTAAAATGTGGATTCTCTGGAAAGACAGCATGTCAGATATTTCGGTCACGAAGCAAGACTCTTAAATACAGAACACTATTTTATGATGTTGTATTATTACACATATTTATTAATGTGGATTTTACTACATTCTTGCACTAAGAAATTTAAAGCAGAGTGTTACTATTAATGTTACTCAGAAACAGATTTCACTTCATCTTAGAAAACATATAGATACCGATTATTCGAGGGTTATGCTTGCAGATTATTGACATTGTGCACTGGTTATAAATCTCCCCCATTGGTCTCTAATTATTTCATTCTCATATTCAATTTATCCATTGGCTACACATTGATTCTCAATGCCGTGGATCTGGAAAGCCAACCTGTTACTGTTTACTCTGAAGCTTACTGGAATATTTGTTTTTATTTCTGTTGTATTGCTCTTCTTCTGTGTCTTGGTGCTGTTGTTCTTCTTGTTCCTCCTCCTCTTCCTGTACCATCACCACTTCCTTCACTTCTTCTGCTTCTTCGCATTTCTCTTACTGCTGTTTTCCTTCTTCTTCTTCTGTTGTAATTGATGGATTGAGTCAGTTCTATTAAATAAAAAATTAAACAACAACGAATATTAACTCATCTTACAGTAATGTAATCCGTGCTTCTGAATAGGATAAT
>JACEFZ010021916.1:177500-510010 GCA_014155875.1 Cepaea nemoralis | reverse complement strand
AAGGGTCCCATGTTCAGTCTCCGGGTTTTATGCGTATGTTACTGTAGAAGCAAAAGAGGCAATGGCTGGTTGATGATGAGAAAGTAAAAAATGAATTATATCTGATCTAATTCTCTATAAGTAGTGCATTCTCTGTCCACGTGTTCCTTGCTCTCTCTATCCATGGAACTTGCTTTCTTTGTCTCTAGTCCTTCCTCTATCAGGATAATTACAATAATACGAAAATCAGGCCGTGTTGTTGAAAACAATGTTGCAGTTTTCCAAATACAATAAACAGTACTTCACCAAATGCCTTGATCTTATATTTTATTAACATATGCGTTTTGTTCATCTCTCTCTTGCATGGTTCTAGCCAAAAAGAGCCATCTCTATCCATCCTATTTCCCGGACACAACAAAGCATAAAAAAGTAGCTTAGAAGACGAGAGGGTCCGCTTCGCTGCACCGGGTTTTTATCCCATATAGCTCAGTCTCTTTCCGCAGCGAACTGCCGAAAGCATCGCACAAATCACGAACACCGTAGCTCCAGCGACGATCCCCAGGAGTCACCGAAAAATTCACTCGCGGACGGAAGGACGCGGTCTGGAATCGAAACCACAATTTTCTGAGCCCGAGCCAGACAGGCTTGACCACTTCGCCACGGAGACTCCAGAAACAACAAAGCAGGGTGTCAAGAGCCGCCTATCAGAAATGATGATGATGATGATGATGATGATGATGATGATGTTTGCAATAATGCCAATTGGATAGGACGTCAAAACATGATACGGGAAAGAAGGTCACACTCTGTTGGGCTAAGTCTGGGAAGGTAAATAATTATTTATGAGAGACTGATCTCTAGTGATGGAATCCCGTGAGAAAAACACATGTCACGATCTGTGATCCAACTGTGGGCATTAATGCATGTCTACTGAGTAGCTGCCGCGCTCCCTGGCCTAGAGTCTTAGCGACTTTACTCGTAATCCCGTATATCCACGTGGGGAACGTAACTTGCGCGAGAATCGATAGTGGTTCTCGCGGCGTTGGTAACTTAGGGGGTATGTGAGCCGGCGGCTCAGAAAGCAATGGCAGACTACTGAGCATAATCGTGTCAAAAAATCAACAATCAGCTGATAGATGCTTTTGTTCACAGCGATGTCCTGTAAAGAATATGCGGGGAAAAAAAACTGAGTAGCTGATAAGCAGACGTGAACAGTTGACGTGTTATATTGTAGACAATATATAACGAATGTTAAAGTGCAAGCAGTCAGAAGACAGTTGTATTGCTTTGCTGAACGAGAGTTTCAACAAGTACGTTTAAATAGCTGTGTGCTATCACTCATCAGTGCAGATTACGTCTAAATACTTGGAGACTGTGTGTTGAATATACCCGTCCCATACTTGAGAAGCAAAATCCATGTATTGTCTGTCTTGCGTTGTATATTATATTTTGACTGATTCGCTGCCAAGATATGATTAAACGGTTTAGTGGAACTACTCTAACCTGCCAAAAGCCGATTAATCGGCTCAGTGTTGATATTTGTTTTATTTCCCTTATCTTCCTCAATTTTTAGTGCCCGGTAAATGAAACTTTACACCCTAAACAGATATGCCCTTCGAACAATATCGGGCAAGACGCATGGAGTAAGTAATTTTGAGAAAAATAGCTTGTGAAAGTGGTTTCTTTTTATTATTTTAGAATGGCAACGCCAAAGGTTCTCGACCTCGTCAATTTACCTCAGATGATCTTTTTAAATAACTTTATATTATAGTTATTCTGATGTAAAGGACTTTGTATAAGATTCCTAAACCGATAGCACGTGCAGTATTGTGATTATTCAGTTAATTTATTTAGCAGGTGAACATTATAGAAAGCAAATCTAACAATGAAAGTTCGTCATCATATGATGGCACATGTCGAATTATGCTTGCTCTAATGGACCACACTTGTGATCATAAGTTTCATTTGCCTATCACAAATAAGTCGAGGAGTATTTAAATAATTAATGCTAAAAGAAAAATAATTATAACTAAAAAGAAAATGGCCGGCTCCCTGGCCGAGGAGGTCAACAGTGTTCTCCGTTAACCCCGAGTACTCTCGTGGTTGACGTGAGCGCACGAGAATTAGAAGTGGTTCGAGTCGTGATAGTGACTTATGAGAGTATGGAGCCGGTCGCTCAGAAGTCGTCGCGTGCTGATGAGCGTAATCTAGCCTAGGAATCAACATACAGCTGAAAGAAGCTGGTGTTGACCGCAATATCCTGAAACATTTTGGAAACACGAAAAAAAAAGAAGAAAATGGTTTATATATTGTTTCTTCAGTACGTATCTGCCACGTGTATTCCTAACTTTTGTCCACTTTGTGTGAAAATGATATGCTTAATAAAATGAATTAAAAATTTTTCTGTTTACAAACTATTACATTATATTATTATATTTTTAACCTCTAGCGATAGTAGCACTACTGACGTGTTCCTTGCGCAACCTGCTATAATTTTATATATAATGTAGTATTGTTGCTACCGTTTTAAAATTTCTAAATCATTACTGTGACATACCAGTACTTCCCAATTTCTGCCACCAAACTCCACGAGGATCAACGGGTTATGATGAGGTGCTATGCTAGAAGATATGAAGATCTCGTGTTAGCATTGGTAGTCTTTATGTGACTACAGTTGTAAGAGAGTACACGTTTGTGTTTTAAAACCATTGACAGAAAAGAAGCGCTCTGATATTCTGCGAGATAGCAGGCATGGCTGCGGTCCAGAATGGAGCCCATCAAACGACAGACTATTCGTGGCAGCTCAAATCAGACCAATGAGGATCTGTGTCGAATTAGAGACGAATGAAGTAAACCGTACTCTCCGCCGATATGAACAAGCACGGAAGTGATCTCTAGGATCGTCATCAGTAGAATTCGTGAACAGCTATTGGGTTGGTGTTTATGCCTCGACCCACTATATAGACTGTTGATGTTTATGTGTCGTCAAATGAGAGATATATATATATATATATGCGTGTGTGTGTGTGCGTGCGTGTGCGTGCGTGCGCGTGCGTGCGCGTGCGTGCGTGCGGGCGTGTGCGTGCGTGTGCGTGCGTGTGCGTGCGTGTGCGTGCGTGTGTGCGTGCGTGTGTGTGTGTGTGTGTGTGTGTGACGGTGAGGAACATAGGTGTCTCAAACCGTCAGAATACAAACCTATATATTATTAGAAATTGAAAATGAAAAGACATCGACCTCGAGTGGGGGGCATTAACCTCAGGAGATGTGTTTAAGAGCAAAATCGCGGGCAATGGCCTGGTTACCGTAGGCTTTGTCTAGAACTGTCAAGAGACAAAGGTAGACACTGGATGTTGTAAATCTGTCTGACCCAAAAGCACATATGGCGGGGATCCGAGACTTAAGATTAGAACTTTTAACTCGGATTAGGACGTGGCGAGGTTATGCAGGGTTAGGGATGCATTAGCCAGCTACGCGCGGAGCCGATAGGTAGATCTTGACGAAGTGCGCGGAAGTTAAGGCACCAACGTGACTTCAGGACGCAAAGCGCCACTAAAATGGTTAAGATATATATATATATATATATATATATATATATATATATATATATATATATATATATATATATATATATATATATATATATATATCTACACAAAACTCAGACAGTCAGATATATGGAGATAGTGAGAGAGAGAGAGAGAGAGAGAGAGAGAGAGAGAGAGAGAGAGAGAGAGAGAGAGAGAGAGAGAGAGAGAGAGAGACAGACAGACAGACAGACAGACAGACAGACAGACAGACAGACAGACAGACAGACAGACAGAGAAAGAGGTACGAGAGTTAAGCACCGGGACTCCAGGAGCGGCTGGCGTCTGATCCCTCAGGCGGCCCGAAGGAATGAGTTGCGGGACTCTAGAGATGGTGAGTGTTCAAAACTCCATGCCGTAGAGTACTCGGGGAGACGAGAAGTGTGACTTCAAAGGCGAACAGGTGCACACACTAAAGGTCGTCTGGAGCAGCAGGAGAAGAGGCATCATCAGCGGGTCTGTGAATGAATACGATCTAGGCAGATGCGCCAAAAGGGAAGAGCAAACACAGACTTGTTAAGTCACAAAGTGGTGGAAAAAGGCTGCCTATGTCGGAAAACTACTTGATGTCAAGGTGCATTCGATGGCTAGAGTCGAATAGGACCAAACGTTAGCCGAAGAGGAAACACGTTTGTCGGCATCACCAAGAAGACTGATAGTCAAACAAGACTGGGAAGAGTCAGGTGGGACCCACGACGAGCGATTGATTGTGAGATATCAACTGTGAAGCTCAATATGAACGATCAACTGCCATGGACGATCAACCGGTGATGAACAAACTGCATCGGGAGCGACAGCCTCCCTTGGTAAAATGAATATAAATAGACTTACGGAGTTGTTGCTACGGGATAAATGACGGTTGGTGGAGTTCCTTTAGTATTGGCTCTTTTCTTGAGGCAGTAAGTAGGATAATAGTCTACGAACGAGCAGTAGATGGTTACGCTCATCTATCAATCATTTCAGCATTTTTCTGATATCCAGTCGCATGTTATATTACTTATCTCTCTTCGATGATGTTATGCATTATTTTTCTATAATGTTGATTTGTACACTGTAGTTGATGCATGGATTATCTTATCTCTTATATTGGAGATTGTGTCCCACCAGCAGCAGGGCGCGGGACGGGCTGTTACGAACATAACCAATGGCACTTGTGGTGTGCCAGAAATACACACAATAACAAGGGCATGTAATAGGTAAATCAAGGACTCCCCTGTCTATTTAACTCATCTCATCTCATCATGTTCCCCTTGTACCTTGCGGTGTCGAGATGAAGTATAAACAGCGGGAGAGTGCCCGCTTATGGGCTTTATATATCTATATTCCCATGGACTCTGTTATTCCTTGCGTCCATCGTTTACATGGTCGCCCTCTCACTCTGCTTCCTCTGGTCTGTACATCATTGCTTGTTGTGGTATATTGTTAGTTGGTAACCTACGTGCATGGCCTAACCATTTGACTTGCTGCCTTCTAATACAATCTAGTGCAGCTACAACTCCCACTTTATTCCTGATTTCTTCATTTCTGATCTTATCTCTTCTTGATACATTGAGTATTCTTCTCAGGAATCTCATTTCTGTTGTGATTTTTCTTTTCTCCTTTTCTGTCATTGTCTAGGTTTGGCTTTAGTAACATAGAGTTGGTAGGAAGATTGTGTTATAAAGTGCTTTCTTACTAGTTATTGATACATGGTCGTTCTTTAGTATTGGTGCCTTTTGTCCAATGCGTTGGTTTGCCTTATTACATCTATTTTCTATCTCGTCTTCTGATTTGCCATTTTATGATATAATACTTCCTAGGTTCTTGAAACTCTTTACTTGTTTCAAGGGATTTTCGTTTAGATGAATCGTTGTTGCTTTTTTTTTCTTCAGTTACAGTCATTACCTCTGTTTCACTTGTGCTAATTTTCATGTTATGTTCCCTACACATTTCATTTAGACTATTCATGCAATTCAGCTTCTGATTTTCCTATCAGTGCTTGGTCGTCCGCAAACAGGAGTTCTCTAATGGTTAGACTTGCTCATGGTTCTTCTGCTGTGTTCTCGTCATGCGGTGTTCTTGCGATCTCTGTTTCGCTGGTTTCTTTACATATGTTGTCTATATATGTTGTTTTACCTCTAATGGTGAGGATTGACCAAGAATTATAATGGCAAGGGGATATCTAGAAGTGTAACGAACGAACGTTATGTTTTTTATTTTCACAGGGTAATAAATTGGGCACGCAGGCTCGTCTAGATATCTTCTACATTCTGGATATTCAGAAGTCTAATGTCGAGGAGATATCTAGAAGTATAATGGCAAGGATAGATCTAGAAGTATAATGACAAGGATAGATCTAGACTGTAATGGCAAGGATAGATCTAGAAGTATAGTGTCAATGATAAATATAGAAGTATAATGTCAATGATAGATCTAGAAGTATAATGTCAAGGATAGATCTAGAAGTATAATGGTAATGATAGATCTAGAAGTTTAATTGCACGGATAAATCTAGAATTGTAATGTAAAGGATAGATGTAGAAGTATAATGCCTAGGATAGATCTAGAAGTGTAATGTCAGGGATAGATCTAGAAGTGTAATGGCCATGAGAGATCTATAATTTTAATGGCAATGATAGATCAGAACAATAATGGCAAGGAGATATCTAGAAGTATAATGGCAAGGATAGATCTAGAAGTATAATTGCAAGGATAGATCTAGAAGTATAATGGCATGTATAGATCTAGAGGTATAATGGCAAGGATAGATCTAGAAGTATAATAGCAAGGATAGATCTAGAAGTATACGGACTAGGATAGATCTAGAAGTGTAATGTCAATTATATATCTAGAAGTATAATGGCAAGGATAGATCTAGAAGTATAATGGCAAGGATAGATTTAGAAGTGTAATGGCCATGAGAAATCTATAATTTTAGTAGCAATGATAGATCAGAACAATGTTGGCAAGGAGATATCTAGAAGTATAATCGCAAGGATAGATCTAGAAGTATGGTGGCAAGGAGAGATTTAGAAGTGTAATGCAAGGAGAGATCTAGAAGTCTAATGGCAAGGATAGATCCAGACGTCTAATAGCATAGGACGAGTCCCTGGATCGTACCCGCGCCCGACCATGTGACATCACCAGTGCAGGTTGATATCAAAAACAACATGTGATATTCTGAAGCATATTAAAAAACGCACCACTATTATACCGTGTGTTTGTAAAGGCTCACTACGCCGTGTGTGTAGAGGAAATTTGAAAAATTAAGTGCATGACGTCATATAAAAAATGTGCTCCACAGTCCATAGTCAAGCAATATGCCGCGAATGACTGTCGTCTTCTAGAGGCATTCTTTGCACTCCAAACAGAATGGTTGAACCAGTGTTTCAGAATGGCCGTCGATACACACGAATGGTTGGTTAAAAATTATAGCGGTATTTAAACTAGGGGCATTGCCGACAATATAAAGATGCAAGCGCAGTAGAGATGACCAGGGAAGTCTTCTGGTGAAATATTACCACCACGATTTGTCTAACTTCAATAAGGAGTTTAGTGGCATAATTTCTTAGCTATAAACTCAGGTAATGCGAACAGAATTTGTATCGATTATCTTCTGATTTAAGGACCCGATTTAATTTTCTTTTTAAAATTTACTCTTCCAAACCATACGTTTGTAGATTTTCCTTTTTATTTTTTGTTCCAGCTGTAGCTTTACTGTTTCACTGGAAACCGGTTTTCATTTTCTCATCGCATACTACCAGCATATTAAACCATCAACTAAACTAATCATCATCATCATCATCATCATCATCATCATCATCATCACATCAACATCTTTAATAATAGTCATATCTTCAACAAGGGAAACTACTTCAAACAAGGAGTCATCTTTAAGGGAGACTACTTCAACAACGCGTACGTATATCAATTGCACAAACTCTCACAGTTATGCACACACTAAATAACATACAAATATACACTCCTTCGCATACACTGCATGCATACATACATATACACACAAACATATACACGTACATAGACAAATATACACACATACACATATACATACTCACACATACACACATACATACACACATACACATATACCCACACATGCATACGTACACACATACACACATGCACTCATACACAGACAAATATACATACATACACCCAATCACACACGCATATACACATCTTCGCCAGACATCTTCAACAAGGGAAACATCTTCAACAACGGAGATATCTTCAACAAGGCAGACATCTTCAAAAAGGGAGACATATTCAGCAAGGGAGATATCTTCATCAAGGGAGACATCTTCAACAAGGTGGTTATCTTCAACAAGGCAGACATCTTCAACAAGGGAGACATCTTCAACAAGGGAGACATCTTCATCAAGGGAGACATCTTCAACAAGGTGGTTATCTTCAACAAGGGAGACATCTTCAACAAGGGAGACGTCTTCAACAAGGGAGACATCTTCATCAAGGGAGATGTCTTCTACAAGGTGGTTATCTTCAACAAGGGAGACATCTTCAGCAAAGGAGACATCTTCAACAAGGGAGACATCTTCAACAAGGTGGTTATCTTCAACAAGGGAGATGGCTTCTACAAGATGGTTATCTTCAACAAGGGAGACATCTTCAGCAAGGGAGACATCTTCAACAAGGGAGACATCTTCAACAAGGTGGTTATTTTCAACAAGGGAGACATCTTCAACAAGGGAGATGTCTTCTACAAGGAAGACATCTTCAACACGGGAGATGTCTTCTACAAGGTGGTTATCTTCAACAATGGAGACATCTTCTACAAGGTGGTTATCTTCTACAAGGTGGTTATCTTCTACAAGGTGGTTATCTTCAACAAAGTGGTTATCTTCTACAAGGTGGTTATCTTCTACAAGGTGGTTATCTTCTACAAGGTGGTTATCTTCTACAAGGTGGTTATCTTCTACAAGGTGGTTATCTTCTACAAGGTGGTTATCTACTACAAGGTGGTTATCTTCTACAAGGTGGTTATCTTCAACAAGGTGGTTATCTTCAACAAGGTGGTTATCTTCTACAAGGTGGTTATCTTCAACAATGGAGACAAATCAAATCAAATCAAATCAACTTTATTAGGGTCACAAATTGGGCGCGCAGGCCCGTCTTACATTCGGCCTTTCCAATCACTCGTCTTTCGTTCATCAAGAGCATTATACATTTACATAGGAAGAAAAATAAACATTGTGAAATGAATGTTGTAAACATAAACAAGGCTAAACATGGAGAAAAATGTGTACATAAAAAGTATGTGACTTAAAAGTAGTGATGCCAGCGTGCCCCCCCCCCCCCCACACACACACACACCACACCACACTCTCTCTCTCTCTCTCTCATTCACTCTCACTCTCACTCATTCCCTCTCACTCATTCACTCACCCGCTCACTCATTCACTCTCCCGCTCACTCATTCACTCTCCCGCTAACTCATTCACTCTCACGCTCCCTCATTCACTCTCACGCCCACTCAATCTGTCTCTTCCACTCACTCATTCACTCTCCCGCTCACTCATTCACTCTCCCGCTCACTCATTCACTTTCCCACTCACTCATTCACTCTCACTCATTCTGTCTCTCCCGCTCATTCATTCACTCTCCCGCTCATTCATTCACTCTCCCGCTCACTCATTCACTTTCCCACTCACTCATTCACTCTCACTTATTCTGTCTCTCCCGCTCACTCATTCACTCTCCCGCTCACTCATTCACTCTCCCGCTCACTCATTCACTCTCACGCTCACTCATTCACTCTCCCGCTTACACATTCACTCTCACTTATTCATTCTCACTCATTCACTGTCCCGCTCACTCATTCACTTTGCCGCTCACTCATTCACTCTCACGCTCAATCATTCACTCTCCCGCTCACTGATTCACCCTCACACTCACTCATTCACTCTCACGCTCACTCATTCCTTCTCACGCTCACTCATTCCTTCTCACGCTCACTCATTCACTCTCACTCATTCACTCTCACACTCACTCATTCACTCTCACTCATTCACTCTCACGCTCACTCATTCACTCTCACGCTCAATCATTCACTCTCCCGCTCACTCATTCATCCTCACGCTCACTCATTCACTCTCACGCTCACTCATTCCTTCTCCCGCTCACTCATTCCTTCTCACGCTCACTCATTCACTCTCACGCTCACTCATTCACTCTCACTCTTTCACTCTCACGCTCACTCATTCACTCTCACGCTCACTCATTCACTCTCACGCTCCCTCATTCACCCTCCTGCTCAATCATTCACTCTCCCGCTCACTCATTCACTCTCACGCTCACTCATTCACTCTCCCGCTCACTCATTAACTCTCCCGCTCACTCATTCACTCTCCCGCTCACTCATTCACTCTCCCGCTCAATCATTCACTCTCACGCTCACTCATTCACTCTCACGCTCACTCATTCACTCTCATTCATTCACTCACACACACACACACACACACACACACACTCTCACTCATTCACTCTCCCGCTCACTCATTCGCTCTCACGCTCACTCATTCACTCTCCCGCTCACTCATTCACCCTCACTCTAACTCATTCACTCTCACGCTCACTCATTCACACTCCGGCTCACTCATTCACCCTCACGCTCACTCATTCACTCTCAAGCTCACTCATTCACTCTCCCGCTCACTCATTCACTCTCACTCATTCACTCTCCCGCTCACTCATTCACTCTCACGCTCAATCATTCACTCTCCCGCTCACTCATTCACTCTCACGCTCACTCATTCACTCTCACTCATTCACTCTCACGCTCACTCATTCACTCTCACTCATTCTGTCTCTCATTCACACTCACTCACTCTCTCACTCAAACTACAGTAATAAACATAAGTTTAGATTATACATGATAAAATCAAATGGTATTCAACTGATAATATGACAGATGAGAATACACAAACATATGGATTCGCGTGTTACATAACATTCGTGTTACATGACAGGCATCTGTTCATCTCTCTCTCTCTCTCTCTCTCTCTCTCTCTCTCTCTCTCTCTCTCTCTCTCTCTCTCTCTCTCTCTCTGTATTCTTTCATATACAAACACTCACACGCATGCGTACGCTCACACGCACACACACACACACACACACACACTCTCTCTCTCTCTCTCTCTCTTTTATTCACTCTCACTCTCTCACTCTCACTCATTCACTCACACACACACACTCTCACTCATTCACTCACTCTTCTATCTTCTACAAGGGAGACATCTTCTACCTTCTACAAGGGAGACATCTTCTACCTTCTACAAGGGAGACATCTTCTATCTTCTACAAGGGAGACATCTTCTATCTTCTACAAGGGAGACATCTTCTATCTTCTACAAGGGAGACATCTTCTACCTTCTACAAGGGAGACATCTTCTATCTTCTACAAGGGAGACATCTTCTATCTTCTACAAGGGAGACATCTTCTACCTTCTACAAGGGAGACATCTTCTACCTTCTACAAGGGAGACATCTTCTATATCTCTCTATGCCAGTTTTACGTTATGTCAACTGCTCTAGCACACCTCACTCAACATAAACATTCCACGTTTCAAGCTCTAATTCATCCAATCATCACAACCAAACACAAAAATATGCACGCTGGCATTCTTTGTCCTACCTAATTCTCTACAGCAAATTGCTCCGACTTTTAACATCTCATCTCTAAAACATAATCAGACACACTCAACGCGCTACAACTGTCTTAGACACGTGCATATCATGTGCATCCTCTGGGTGTTTCTTACACAATTTCTCACTTCACACATTTATGAAGTATATCTCGCTCTGTTATTACTAAGAGCCTGACATCTTTCTATCCACGCATTCTAATTAGACGGTGTTTCACAACTTCACTCTTCACTCTCCAATCAGCACGACTAACACAGGTCTGCCTACACTTTTACACCCGCAAGGACCACGCATAATCAGACGAATCACTCCAATACTCAACAGGACTTCCACAATTCAACTGCTTTCTTATTTCCACTTTTCTCAATTATCACAACCAAACACTACTCTCTGTCCTACCTAATTTCTACAGTCAACTACTCATTCGCTACCCTCTCCACAGCAACACACCATTTGAGCCGATATAACTCTCATCAAACTTGAATTATTCCAAGCTCAGTTACAAAATATTCAAATCTGCACGTATTTGTTATTTCCATATAGCCATGGTCTTATCGACTTCATGAGACTTCTAGCTTTTTCCAGCGACGCTTCAGCCTTCTGCTGTTTTTGTGTTCTACTTTCTACTAGACAAACATCTTTCTTTTTGAAAGTATCTTTTTCTCTCTCTCTCTTGGTATTCGTCTCCTAGCCTTCGCTACTTTTCTGCCATATATACTGGTATCTTGTTCGAAAGAGTCACCAACTAAAAATTTGCCTGCCTGTCTATCACCAACCATACCGTACGAGGAAACATCTCTCTTCGAGTCAGGATCTGCTCGTAGTACAATCCTCCCGTTCTTATTCATTCCTTTTAAATCCCTATCTGGTGTACATTCTATACCAAAATCTGCGAGGTCTGAAAATTCTGATTGTAGAGACGACTCAGATTCTTCGGTTCCACACCCATGATTATATATGAGCAAACTTTTTTTCATTTCTGGTCCTAACACTCTTTCTAATTTTCTTTCTGCTGTCTCCTGTCTTGGGTTGTCTAACTTCTGTATCGGTGTCTCTCTTTGTCACCTTCAATTCAGTGGGGTTTGATTGAGTTTTTCTTTCTACTTTATCAATCGGTGTCTGAGTACTATTCTCCACACTACTGACTGTCTGCGTCTGTGCCTCTCTTTCTTGTCTGACACTAAAGACTGAAGATACCTCCTGACTACCCAAAATCTTGTCTGTGTTTCCTTCTCTGTTACTCAACCTTGCAACGGAATATCGCAACTGTCTAATCTGTAACCAGTTTTCTCGTAAAGCTCTTGCGTTTTCACTATTTGAAGGCCAAGACCACTGTTTCTTATACAAATTCCTTTTCTGGCCATTACCAATTCCTAAATTTTTGTTTTGATTCACTACATATCTCTGTGTCTCCCTCTTATCTGCTTTCATATTTATATAGCTAATAACTTTAGAATTGTAACCACACTGGTTATCGTTCCTATTGACCGACTGCCATCTATTGGGCTTGTCTACAGCATAATATCTCATACCTGTCTCGTGCTCCGTTCGTTCAAGCGTCTGTCTCTTTATTACTTTTATTATAGACGAAATTCTATCTACGTCCATTTTAAGCTGTCCATCAACTCTGTCACACGTCCTAACCTCCTATAAAAGACTTCCATAGTAGCTCACCAAGCCTTTATGATATAAGCTCTGTTATTTTAAATACGTAGCAACTAGCCTGCATATGGCTCTTCCAACTCCATTTAAAACCTGTGTCAACAAAATCTCTTCCTCTGCCATGCTGAAATAGTTTTGTTATACAACTTATATAAACAAATTCACAATTATAATATAGTTAATAGTTATCAATAAGTATACAACAACTGAAGGCGTATTTGAACTAGACAAGGGACGTAAGCATCTGTTTTTCCGTCCTATAAAAATCAAGTGTTCTAATTAATTAATTAATTTTACTTAACACACAATGTTATGTTATATTAGTTAAATCAATTTCACTTATTATAATGCTATATTAGCTTAATCAATTATCTTAAATCAATTTCTTAAATACCGTTCATTGGATATATCGTCCACGAGTCCATAAGGAAAGTCCAAATGTGCGAACTGGTGATTATGCTTGACAATTGTCAGGCTTCATACATGCTTCATAGAAAAACGAGCGTGTTGTGTTCTTCGATTCCATCATAGAGAAAGGAAAACTTCTGGACTCTTCATTCACCCATAGGGCGGGCACCTCGGATTTGTGGCTTCTTTTCACCCCTTGGTGGGCTCGTCTGGACTTCACCCGAAAAAGGGCACGTCTGGATTTGAAACGGCTCAAGCTCAAAAACGAAGCGATTACAATAGGTTCTCTTCTTCAGCAGGACGGCAACCCATTATGCCCACCCGCGTCCGAGGAGACCACAACAACGGAATCGCCCTCTATGACAGACATCTTGATGAGCTATAGTTTCTCCCAAAGTTCAGGTTAGTTGCGGCTGTTTTGTTTTCGAAAGCAGCAAAATTTCTTCAGTCTGGGACAGCTCCAGTAAGTGACCTCACTTCAGGCAGCCAAGGTCAATCCAACGACACGATGACCTCAAGGTAACGGCTAAATCAACAGCCCCGATAACAGCAGCTCAAGACTTACAGCATAGTGACGCCCAAGGACAACGGCTAGGTCACTCCAGGACACGATGATGGCAATTCTGACAAACAGCCTAATTACACGATGGTAGCTCCATCCAGCAATTCATGATAAGATGTATGGCGGCTCCAACAACTAGCCTCAGTAAAACGATTTGCGGTGGTTCCAATATGGGTTGCAACCTTTGACAAGGCCTGGATCACTTGACTGCGGCTTCTGACAAAGATTCACTCAGTCAGTAAAACTCGATAAGACTGTATTGGCACGATATGGCCAGCAAAACATCTGTTGTGGTAACGTGTTTGTTGTAGCAACGCAAAGCAACTTGAGAAAAGGCGTTCAACAAAAGTCCTCCGCTGTGCCGTATATTTTTGTAGTACTTCACGATGTGTTTCTCAGCCCAAGTTCAAAATCCTGGTCACGAAGGCTCCAATTCTGCCGTGTAACAGTGCTGGTACATTAAATAGCAGAGACAATTCATTTGCTGGAGTTTTCAACTGTTTATTTCATCAAATATATTGTAGATTATCAAGTAAGCATTGATCATACAAAACAGGTGTAGTTCGCTTCAAACTCCAATGGTAACTGTTTATATCTAACCCCGCGTCACGGCTTGAGCGTCCCTAGTTACGTTTTTACGGGATGCTCAACCGTGCCTAGTCTTTGCACACCACCTATTAACCCACTAACAGAGATGGTGCTCAGTTACACTATCTTACAGAACCCCTGTACTGACCTCATTTTAGGGTGCCTTCCAGGGTTAAGACACTGCACTGATGACGATATATTAGCCTGGAAACAAACACACACGGCTAATGCAGTAACTAGGTCAGAGACCCAAACACATCAAACTGACCTACAAGATGAAATGTTACAGCTATTAACACCCTCTGGTACTATTGACAATACCACTCGACAAGAATTTATCGAGGCACAACGCGCCGATCCAACCATTACACCTTATTTTAAATTATTAGGTGAGAAAGCCACATTAACCAAAAATGCCTCTTAGTACTTCAAACTGCATAATGGAATTCTCATGCGGTATTACACCACCAATAACCATGAAATTCAGCAGACGGTGCTACCTCTCAAACATCGACAGAACGTGTTAAAGATTGCACACGATTCACCGTTTGCTGGACATCTGGCTTATGACAAAACGAGAGCCAGAATGTTAGCACATTTCTATTGGCCTAAGTTTTGTAACGACATAAAAACTTTTTGTCGGTCATGTACCATTTGCCAACATTTAGTGAGAAAGGGAAAGCATGTAACAGCTGAGGTCCAATCTTCAACATTGGCCTCTCGACCGTTTGAAAGTGTAGCGGTAGATATTGTTGGACCCCTGAATCAGGTGTCGAACAAAAGGAAACCGGTTCATACTAACCCTAGTGGATCTCTGTACGAGGTGGGTTGAGGCGGTAGCCCTAAAATATATTACCTCCAAAGATGTGGCTAATGTACTTTTACATCTATTCGCTTGATTCGGATTTCCTCGGACCATTTTATCCGATCGGGGAACGCAGTTTATATCGGCTGCTATGCAAGCCCTTACCAAATTATTAGGGATTAACCAACACTTCACGAGTCCCTATCACCCTGCCAGCAATGAAATCATAGAACAGATTAACGGGGATCTAAAACACATGCTGGCAAAGGTAACAGCAGAGAACACAGCTGATTGGGATACTCTATTACCAACAGTGCTGATTGCCTATCGAGAAATTCCGCACTCAAGTACGGGTTTCTCGCCATTTGAGTTAGTGTATGGGGCGAACCCTCGTGGACCCCTAACGATTTACCATCAGTTAGTCACTATTACGGTAGATAGTCCAACCCCAGTAACACCGTACGAGATGGTAACAGAGACACGTGATAAAATTATGAAGGTGTGTGTTATTGCGAAAACATCTTTGGAGAGAAAAGGCCAGATCTACCGCCAATATGCCAACAAGGGTACCAAAACCCTACACCTTGAACACAATCAAGAGGTGCTACTTTTACTACCAGATAAACGTAACCTATTATTAACTTCATGGCAAGGGCCATTCAAAGTGGTACGAAAGATATCAGATGTCGATTATGAAATATCCATAAACCAAAAATTAAAGATATTTCATATCAACATGCTGAAGCCTTACTTCTCACGACAAGAACTTACGACAGACGAACAGAACGCACTTACACCAAGCAACCCGACGACAGACGTACATAACGCAACCACACTAGTCAGGGCGACAGATGACAACGACAGCGCATACACACCTAGTCAAGAAACAAAACACACAGGTAGCACAACAAAAATACTGAACCAGATAGACGACGATGCCATTGAACTACTAGTCCTGACAGTAGACACGACTGGGACAATTAATAGTATACGGATATAACCGAAACTCACAGACGGGCAAAGACGACAAATAATAGAGCTAATAACTGAATACAGAGACATTTTTTCCGACATCCCAGGTAGGACTGACAGGATCGAACACTCCATTATTCTGACTGATACCACCCCTATCAAAAGCCGACCATATTCCATCCCATTAAGTTACAGGGAAAATCTCGACAAGGAAATTTTAAATCTTAAGTCGAGTGGAATAATTCAGAAGTCGCAGTCAGAATACTCTTTCCTATCGTCCTTGTAAAGAAAAAGGACTTAACTATTCGCCTCTGTGTCGATTATGGCCGCTTAAATAATGTTACTAAAGTCGACGCAGAGCCTATTCCATCATGTGAAGATCTAATTCTTAATATGTCAACCTCTCAAATTTTCTCTAAACTTGACCTAACGAAGAGATACTTGCAAGTCCCGATGCACCCACTTTCGATACATCTAACTGCATTCTCAACACCTCTAGGTCTTTATGAGTGGCGATTCTTCCTTTTGGCCTTCGTAATGCACCAGCCACTTTTGTCCGACTCACCAGGGACCTTCTTCATGGAGTGACGAATACTGAGACGTACATTGATGATATTTGTATCCATACTGCAGACTGGACATCACACTTAAAGAAACTGCGACATGTCTTCGATAGATTAAGATTATTCGGTCTTACTGTTAAACCAACCAAAGTTGAGTTGGGGCTGGAAGAAATTGATTTCCTTGGCCACACGTTTACCAGAGGCCAACTGAAAACAGATGACAAAATTGTCACCAAAATTTTGAACTTAACTATGCCAACGACCAAGGAGCAGGTCAGAAGCTTGCGTGGTCTAGTTAATTACTACAGCAAATTTATACCGAATTTAGCTGAGATCACCAGCGTTTTTTTCCAATGTTTTGAAAGCATCTGTGAAATTAAATGTACAAGATGCAACGTTAATTGGTGCTTTATCAAAATTAAAACATATTTTCAGCGTTGTCACAATTTTACGCTTGCCTAACCCGAATCTTACGTATTTTCTCCGTACAGACGCAAGTGCCATATCCATCGCTGGCGTTCTAGGCCAGTTCCATGAGGGAATCTTCCACCCAATCATATATGTAAGCCGCAAAGTTACCCCTGCTGAATCAAGGTACTCAGTCTCTGCGTTAGAAGCTTTAAGCGTAATCTATTGTATCCAGAAGCTTCATAGATTCTTAGCGGGTACCCATTTTGTCCTTGAAACTGACAGTGATGCAGTCTAGTGTCCATCGCAATTTAAGGATCTACAGATGGTCTTTGATCCTGCAAAATTATTCGTTCACGATACAGCATATAAAGGGGAGCATGAACTTGCTAGCTGACACACTGAGCCGCCCGTCTCAGATCGATATACCTGAGGTACGAGAAGAGAGCGATCCGACATCACCAAAGTCAGTGACACTGTAGTTAACTAGTACCCTATATGGTGAATACAAACACTGTAGTACTCTTACCATCATGAATCGCCTGAACTTGCTTATTATTAACTGTGTCAGTATGAGTGAAAGTGAACAGACACATTATGAGATGTCTACGCCACCACCATATATGCGACCCATGAGTAGAACGATATTTCAACATTACCCAGGATGAGAGCGTATAGATCAGACTTTGTCTAGATGAACTCTATTTTTCGACGAGAATCAACAGAGGACGCTACTCCGACAACACACCTGGATGTAATTAGTTAATTTAAATAAATATAAATTGTATGTGATATGTATAATAATATGTTTTTATTACAGTTGCATATAACATTATATTTTTCTTTAGTTACAATAGAATGTAAAACCACCCATATAACTTTATTAATAACATTTAATAGTTAAAAGTCATTTACATTTAGTTAGAAACTCATTTAGTTTAACCCTTACATCATACTTTTCAACTTAGGAAACATTACTTTAGTTTACCATCATTTAAACACATTTTGTTAGACATTTAGTTAATTAAAACATTACTAGAAATTAATTCCATCATTTATAAATTCATATCATTCCATGTACTAACACACAATAAGGTAACTAACACACTTTTCCCCATTTTCATCATTTAGTTAGATTAGTTCCCTTGGTTAGCGTAGCACAGTACACCAACTTAGAATAAGATTAGTTATATTTAGCATTAGCCACAGGATTGGTAGTGAACAATCCTCTTAAATATGTATATTTTTGTACAGAAATGGCGAGTGCAGAAATAGAGCACAGTCATTTGGCTTGAAAACCTATTTAAATTCAGCCAACTATTTATTGTAAATATATATTGTTCACCCATTTTTTTTCCTACAACCATATTTTAATGACGGAACAGGTATTTTAAAGCCTGTGTGGAATGACAGAGGAATGAAAGATGTATGAATGAGAATGAGAGAATGAAAGAAATACAGAGAGTGAGACATGTTGCGGAATTTTTTTCGCCGCACAGCGCGAGTTTTGTAATTCGTCTTGTGTCAATGTGTAAATGTGTTCAATTTTTTATCTGTGTAGTTGCTATACTTCAATGATAGAGATAGGAAACATATTTTGAGCATCCTAAATCGGGAGTGTAGTCATGAATCAGCCTTACACACTCGTTTGTGACTACGATAAACCGCTTTACGGCGCTCGAAAGAGTACATACACGTAGATTATAAACGCATACACATATTGGTAAGTTTAATACACATTAGTTTAATACAAAACACGCAATCAACCAGGAAAAACTAACACATAAAGATGCATACATCATTATTTGCAAAGACGGATAACTACTCTAAACAGGGGACACAACAATATCTCAAAAACCTAAGAGTAACACTGAAAGATTTCTTCACAAGCGGAAGCTAAAATGGTGAACATTGGCACATAAAGCAGGTATACTAGTTGGAGTAAATATTATATGGGAGCATGAATATTATTGTATTCATGTTTTGTACTCGTAATAGAGGCAATTGTATGGGTTGTCAGTTTTATTGACAATTGAGGACAGGTCTAAATGACAATGGTTCCAGATCACACAACTCCCAAGAAGTATAATGTTAGTATGAGCACAGTCTCTAGCCAACTGTACTAGTGTGGTGTGCTAATCAATTAGCCAAGTGAAGTAGTACAACAGTGTGACGAAGGAAAGGAGAGATCTTGTCCTATGCCCAGAGCAGAGTTAGAAAACACATGCAGCCTTTGACAAAATTAGACAGTCTAATTTTTTGTAGAGATCACTACTTGTGTTACACCCACGAGTTAAAAGTTTGTTACACAGCACGGAGGGAGAGAGAGCCTGTCAAAGAGCTGCAAGATAAGATAGAAGTAGAACTAGGGAAATAGACCTAGACAGGATAAGTAGAACATAGCTATCTAGGAAATAGGTACAGAGAGGACAGAAGCCTGAGTGAGAACTATGAATAGTTCTCCGACTGGACACACTCGTGTCCAAAAAGGGGACACTGTACGACGTGAGCTGAAGTTATCCAAAATAGAATGGGGAAACCCGCATTACGAGAAGGGTCCCGTAAAACACTGGTAACTCTAACCGAGTGACCAGTAACTAACTGCGTGCTGGAACTCCAAGCACGCAAACCAGCGAATACACGAAGGGTCTACTGCACGTGGCTGGACACGCCACGGAGATCCTCAGACCAGGACTGGACAGCGTAGAAGACGGATGGAAGTATCCACTGGGAATACTTTGTTGTTAAAAGGACAGTAGTTATGACTTAGGCTTAACTTCGATAGAGATTACCATCGATATCATCTTTCACATAACATCATCACGATATACCATGCTATGTATTACCAATGTGGTTATCCGCTCGCCGAGCTACTGTAAATCTAGCTCAGAATAAACTTGTATCATATTGTATCCTTTTGTACGACGTTATCATTACGTGTGGTACAAAAGCGGAATCCTTGTATGCCTGTTAAAATTGAGTCGTTGACAAAGGGAGACATCTTCAATAAGGGAAACATCTTTTACAAGGGAGACATCTTCAACAAGGGAGACATCTTCTACAAGGGAGACATCTTCTACAAGGGAGACATCTTCAACAAGGGAGACATCTTCTACAAGGGAGACATCTTCTACAAGGGAGACATCTTCTACAACGGAGACATCTTCAACAAGCTGGTTATCTTCAACAAGGGAGACATCTTCTACAAGGGAGACATCTTCAAAAATCTGGTTATCTTCAACAAGGGAGACATCTTCAACAAGGATGACATCTTCAACAAGGGAGACATCTTCTACAAGGGAGACATCTTCTACAAGGGATACATCTTCAACAAGGGTGATATCTTCTACAAGGGAGACATCTTCAACAAGGGAGACATCTTCAACAAGGGAGACATCTTCTACAAGGGAGACATCTTCTACAAGGGAGACATCTTTAACAAGGGAGATATATTCTAAAAGGGAGACATCTTCTACAAGGGAGACATAACAAGTGAGACATCTTCTACAAGGGAGACATCTTCTACAAGGGAGACATCTTCTACAAGGGAGACATCTTCAATAAGCTGGTTATCTCAACAAGGGAGACATCTTCTACAAGAAAGACATCTTCATAAAGCTGGTTATCTTCAACAAGGGAGACATCTTCAACAAGGGAGACATCTTCAACAAGGGAGACATCTTCAGCAAGGGCGACATCTTCAACAAGGGAGACATCTTCAACCAGGCAGACATCTTCAACAAGGGAGACATCTTCAACAAGGGAGACATATTCAACATGGGAGACATCTTCAACAAGGGAGACATCTTCAACAAGGGAGACATCTTCAACATGGGAGACATCTTCAACATGGGAGACATCTTCAACAAGGGAGACATCTTCAACATGGGAGACATCTTCAACAAGGGAGACATCTTCAACATGGGAGACATCTTCAACAAGGGAGACATCTTCAACCAGGCAGACATCTTCAACAAGGGAGACATCTTCAACAAGGGAGACATATTCAACATGGGAGACATCTTCAACAAGGGAGACATCTTCAACAAGGGAGACATCTTCAACATGGGAGACATCTTCAACAAGGATATATCGTGACAATAACACACACCAAGCGTGTCAGAAAATGTGCTCCAGCACGTTGAAACGTGTACACGAGTAATTATTTCTTGACACAAAGAGTATTTAATTTCTCCTGCATATTATTTATGCTTGTTTTTATGTTGTTTATTATTTTGTGTATAATAATCTGTGAGTATGCACCTGTGTCCAGTCTTTGGCTGGATTGTCCTGGTTTGCCGTGGTTTGGCTACTGTACAGTTGACGCCAGACAACATGAACCAAATACTTTATGAAACATGTTCCTGAAGGCGGTGCTCATTTTGTAGTAGATGAAAATGTTGATACTGGAGTTGACATGCTTCAAACAATGTAACTGAATGACCACAACAGAAAGAAGGAGTTCATGTATCTGCCAGTAACATTAATCTGTGGTTCTATGATGATGATGATGATGCACGTCAACACACCGGGAGAATAACACTGCAATTAACACACCAGCAATCATAGCCACCATGCTGATTGTCTTCCTGTCACGGACAAAAATGGCCTCTTTTGTAGATGTATCTAGATGTGCTTCCAATCGCCATTTTGATTTCCTTTTGAGCTGAACAACAAGGATGATTGTAAAGGCGATGACGGCGAGGAAAGAGACAATCCCTGAAATGAAGTACAAGAAGTAGATGAGTGCTACCAAGTTCTTTCTGCTATCTCTGACAACCAGTCCTAGCATTGTCCTGTTTCTAGCTTCATAGAACTTCCAGTGAAAATAGGAGGTGACGTATTCGATACAATGTAAAACCATTGTACTTGCTATACAAGGCAGCAATGATTTTAGCTGTTCTTCTCGGTGTACAAATTTGCTTTAATCTTGAGTGGAAACGTGATGCACAAACATCTCTCCACCGTGATGTAAGCACGTGATAAACCCGGTAATGCGGACAAAACAGATGTGGGGCAGGCTTCCGATCAAATACTGGATCTCACAGTAAGTGACCAAGTAACGTCGGAGCGAGACAACCACGGGTTGACACAGATAAGTGTCCACTGTAGAGATAGCAGACTACATATGTCAGACAGGGTCAGTCCCAACAGGCTGATGTTGATTGTGTTTACGAACCCTTGTTTATAGAATACGACCATATTGATAAAGTTTGCGACCATCCCAAGGAGACATACTATATTTGTGATGAACACACAGTTAACAATCAAAATCACATCCATATCTCCGTCCTCGATGAGTCGTTGGACACGATTTCCGCTGTTGTTATGCATGTTTTAATGCCGTGACAAACACTTAGACGCTAATATTCATCCATGCATATCGAGATTCTATGTTGATGTTCTTTGCAGTGATATTTGTTCAACACGAAATCCCACAGACGCGTATCTAGGCGTGAACGCTCAAACTACATATTGTTGACTTTGTTAAGAATTAAAACTTTCTAGGCATAGTCAAACTACTGAACTTAACATTGTCAAGTAAATCACAAACTATCACTACAGTCTAGGACTAACTGCAACGTCCTGTACAGGATATGCAGCTAACTTGTTTAGCCGTTGTCAAGCAGGAAGGTGGCATTTTGCTGTCTGGGATGTATTCAACTTTTAAACATTTTCGCTGGTGACCAAATAGGAAGATATCGAGATGATGGTGACCTTAGGACAGTCCGGGTAAAGGTAAGTAGTATAGGACGTACACTTGCCACATGATTCCAGGGTAAACAGCTAGGGTAATTTGGATGGTAATGTAGGGTGTTAGGTTGAAAGGGGAGAAATGTCGACTCGGTGAATTTTTTTTTTTGTGGGGTGAAACGGCGTGTGGGAACTTTTTTTCGTGGGAACGAAATTTTTGGCGCTGCCTGGTGGGGAAGTAATTAAGGTAAAATGTTCTGGAAAGCGAGGTTGTGAGATGAGTGGTAGTACTTAAAGAGAGGGCACGGATGAGGGAGGGGTATATGTTGGTGTAGACATAATGTGTATGGTGATAAACAAAGGGTGTGATGGGTCGTGGTTATACTCGATGAAATAAGAGGTGGTTACTAAAAAATTATATACTGAACAAAAAGAGAGGTTGTAGGAGTCTGACACAGTAAAACACAGAGACAAAAGTAAAAACAAAAAAGTAATATTTTCAAGTGTTTTTATTGGTATACAACATCAAACTACTCTTAAAAAAAGGTTTACGACCCATACATTAAAAAAGGAGTACGACCCCTAAAGGGGATCAGCTGGTTATTATAGATAGATGAGTGGTCCTGTAGAGGTCTGTCGTGCCTGTGGTTATTAATAATAGAAGGTGAATGGAAACGAATAGTAAAATCACCTATGAATTAATCGATGGTAATTATTACTAGTGGGGGAATGGGTTCAATAATGAAACAATCAGGGTCGTGGTGTAATACGAAGGCATTCTCCCGTCTTAGGGATAAAAGAGGCCGCCGGGGTGGTGTTATAGAGGGGTCTGGTAAAACTAAGGTGTTGGCTCGCCGTAGACTGGGAGGGGACGGTTGAGGTGGAGGAGACTGGTGGGGTGGTGTGGGATTAATAATATAGGGAGGGGATGGTGATCTAACTCTGACTGGGTGGGGTGGGGTGATGTATGGAGGACTCCATCTTAGCAGTAGTGGTGAGGGTGGGGGTGTCAGTGGTTGCTGTCGCCGACGGTGCCTGCGGGCCCGCAGAACACGACGTCGGAAGAAAGGAAAGGCTATCCTGATCAGATCATCAGTTGTCAATACGACTCGCATCACATCCCCGAGATGGGCGTCGACAACCTCTCTGAAAGTATGACCCATACACGTATGAGCCAGCTGATTGGGCTGGTCCTCCAGGCAACCAACACAGTAGGTCATGATATTCGTCTCCAGCTCCGTGATGGCCGTCTCAATAGTGTCACGAGGATTCATTGTCTGTAACAACCAGACATATATAGCTATACTTGACTATATAGATATGATAATTAAACAAGTATATAGGTGGTAAGAGAACAAGAAGAACAGTAACCACTACATCACCCTGGTAGTACTACATGTAAAAAAAAACTCAGCAGTTTTTTGTATCACAACATGGAAACCCCACCCTTTTTTAACCAATTAATGGGGTGAGAGGGGTGATGAGGTCACAAACTGATGTTTTTTTTTGATAGGATCTTTTGCCACGTGTTCAGGGTTATGAGAACTAAAAAAAGAGTTGACGAATACACATTGCCAAGTCAGCAGCTGTGGTACCGTGTGCACAAACCAGACAGTGTATAAATACTAGGCGTCCCTTGTAAGCAACTACTCTGTCCTTGGCGTCTAGAAGTATCGTTCTCTGACAACCAGGCACTATGTGGCAAGACAAATACGGTAAGTTGGTGATTGATAAATCTATCACATAGTCGTTATGTGTCTCCAAGTACCTTAATATTATAAACCTAGTATAATACAATAGTATATGGTGCTAAACATATATACCTTAAGAGACAAGTCACTTCTTCATATAGTATACTAGGTTGTGCCGGAGTGAAATAGGGCTGATAGCTAGAGCATAAGGGTATAATAGTAGCATATCACATACGAATTTTAGCGGAGAAGGTGAAAGTGTGTCCTGTAGAGTCTACATAACCGTTATCGGTAGTAATATATGGTCTACATGGGCACATATCAGATATATAGTTATTATGTAAATTATGTATATCTATAAGGGTGTTATACTACCTTAATCTTATCTATGCTTGTTGCAGATACGTATGCCCAAGAAAAACTAATAAAGGACCTATGGAGCCTACTAAGAGCAGAACCAAACAGTTATTGTATGGGGTGTCTTAATACCCCGCAAAATCAAGAAGCCGAGAATCCCTTCGCTCATTCTTGTGATGATGGTGAAGGTGGTAGCTTTGCGGACCTAGTAACGGTTCGACTACGGGATGTGTTAAAACAGCACTTCACTAAAGACGAAATAATTACATTAAGCCTGAGTAGAATTGAGGAGAGCATCATTGATTATAATCGTCAAAACGAAACTCCAGAACCATCCCCAGCCAGGAGTGAAAGATCAACGTCACCGACATCATTATCCTTCAGTCAATCCACACTGGTGGATGAGTATTAAACCTTTTCTAAACAAAGAAGAAAAATTTAGAGGGGTGATGATAGAAGCGAGGTTGCTAGATAGTACCTCATTGGTATTCTTTTTCTTTTTTTCTCAGGCTGTGTTTCACACTGACTACAACGTACTATAACAGTCAAATGAACACTACTGACACGAAGAGCACACGTCGTAATTGATCGCCCTAGTGGTAGTGCAAAGAAAAGACTGAATATCATCAAACACAACAAGAAAAGATGTCTACACAGCCACTAGACCAGTCTCTAGGTGTGGTAAGAGACGTGGTTACTAAAAATTATACACTGAACAAACAGAGGGCAGTCAAGAACAGTCTCAACAGATGTGCACATCCCGCTGGTGTACTCATTAAACATAACAACGCCGGAAAATGTGTTACTGTAACATTCGATAGCCCAAGGCACTATGACTCATTCCGAGTCCAGATGTTTAGGTATTACAACAGACACCCCATCGAAACTAGACAAGACCAGACTGGGTCACCTGTGGAAGACGTGTTTACAACACCACTGGTGAAGATTCACTTATATCTCACGAAAAGAAAGCTGCTCGCCCAGGGACAGGTTGACAATATTACCAGCATGGTTAAAAATAGACTTTATCGACCTTGAGAAGCTCGCTACAGACAGTCATGAGTAGACAAAACAAACACCACGTCTGAGCCTACTGTGCATACTCGGTAACAGGCGTCAAACAGAGGGGTCAATGACCAGCGTTATAGGTCGACTACTCATTGGTGCCTACGTACAAAACATGTCTAAACATGATTTGGGTCAGTTTGTGATATAGGTCGACTGGTTCTAGATATAACTCGTTGAAACCGGTTTAATCTGGATGTTATGTACCCAATCAGTGGTATAAAAAGCCGAGGTTGGGCTACACTCGCTTATTATAAACTAAAGATGACTACAGACCGAACAAGTGTGCCTGCTAACTGGGTCTATATGACTCGAGGTGGCGAGAGTGTTAGACCAGTGGGTACTGGTACCAAGGCTGTGTTTGTCTCGTCGTACAGAGGTGTGACTACGTTGCATATAAGGAGATTTTTTGGCGAATCCGATATCAAGTTTCCGACTAAATTAGGGATGACACTTACTCGTCAAGAATATGAACAGATGATCGGTATGCAGAGTGAGATTCTAGCTGAGTTTGATCGATTCACAACCAATCAAGGTAACCAACCCAAGCAAGTCAAACAAGTCAGTAATCAAGACAATCATACCACTAATCACCTCATCCAAATCAGTAATCAAGACAATCAAGTCAGTAACAGATGTGGTCAGACGATACCATATGACGATGCAGCTACCTCATATGTCTATGATATTCAACAGGATACTACACCAGCATATGTCTACGACACTCAGATTACAACCTTCAATAACCAAACAGGGGACCAGCAACCAACCTATTCCTATTCGGACAATCTTATACCACTGATCGACCCCCGAAAGAAGGCAACAAAGAGAAAAGGTCTATAGAACACAACACCATTCATCACTGTTCATTTATGTGTATGAAGAATTAAAAAATAAAAAATAATAAATTTAAAAAAATGTTTTGTCTTTTTGTTTTTAAAATATGCATGATGTCTCTTGATTATATAGGTGTGTACTTGTCTGTATGTGTACTTGTCTGTATATGTCTGTGGTTGTGTTTACATATGTGTCTGTGTCTTTGTGTGTGTGTGTGTGTGTGTGTGTGTGTGTGTGTGTGTGTGTGTGTGTGTGTTCATAAAATTATTAAACTACTATGGTTCATTGGAAAATACAAAATATCAACTTACCAAATCACCTTGATCCAAGTTAATTGTACAACAAATCTGGTAGCAGTGCTGAGTACGTTCAGTTGTGGAAAATTCAACACCTCAGATGGTACTAAAAGCGAATTGTTTCAAGTCGATTGTAGAACACACAGATTCTACTATCTCAGAGTGAGTAGTCTTTGGTTGTGGAGACTCAGTTCCATAAACGACTTGACTTTATACAGTTGTAAACGATACTAAGGTCATGTTCCCACCAGAACCAACAGGAAAACTTAGTCAGCAGAATACCACATAAGACATCTGCTGTCTGATGCAAACACGACCTCAGAGAAAAAAAAGTAATTATGTTGTTCGTAATCTCCAAAAAACGGACTACCAGGTCACAGCCCTGACCTCGATCAGTGACTATACCGTGAGAAGTACCAGCACCCACGACTTTTCCCACCAAAACACGACAGTGACTTACACCTCTAAATAAAAAAAAAAAAAGGGGTGATTCAAACACTGAATACTAGGTCGTAACCTTGGCCTCGACGAGAAAGTATTGCGTGAGATAACACCACCGAGTTATTTTCCCACCAAAACAGACAGCTCTGGGAAGTAGACATTGTTTTGGCCGGGTGGGGGTAAAAGTGCTGACTGTCCTGTATGCTCACTCAACCAATACCGTGTTTTTGGTGTGTCTTCAAAAACTTTTTACACTCAGTAGGGGGAGGGGTATGTCTGGTGTGGGTTTGGAAATGTGGGGTGGTAGCAGTATTAGGTGTGGGTAGTTCATGTATAAATAACAGAGTCTCCTGTAAGCCGTCATTCTGATTCAGTCTACAATACCACAACAACTCTCAGTAGTAGTGATGTCGGTGGTACCCAGTGCTGGATTTTTTTTCCTACTGAATAGGTTGTTACATTCAAACCAACTATCAGTGTGGTAGTGTAATAATCAGTATTATACTATTATTGTACTAATACTACCTTACTGGTGAAGTGTGATATGAATTATCATGGTGTCGATGTACCGATAACTAAGGCTATGTGATAGCGTCTCACAACAAGAACTCTTGAACTATTACAACAGAAACTGAGAAGTTGTCGACACCAGTCATACAACGATGGTAAACACGTGGTTACAAATCCATAATTCACCACACACAGGATTGCACAGGGCTGGAATTATCATGGTCTTGATGTACTGCTAGACCAGGCTCACCTAAAAACAACACACAGCTGGCTGAGGTATTCAGACATTCCAGTAAGACTACTACGTGGACCCTTTTACCAATACGACGTGTTTCATCAATATGGCCACCAGCTCTACTTTCAGGTGTTCAGTATGTGACACAACCTTTTGTGATATGTATCAGTTCACTCACCACATTCGAATCATTCACGAGGGGAAAGACCAAATACATACCTGTCAGTTATGTAATAAGGTGTATACTACGATGACTGGACTAAACAAACATAAACGAACACATCATCAACCATATATGGATACATCGAATTACTTCACCTACCTCTACAACAACGATGATACCACCAATAGCATCATCACACCAGCTGAACACACCACCTGAATATGGTCAGATTCCTCGTATTATAAGTCAAGTACCACACCGCTACCGATGTTCAGTGTGCGACAAAGACTTCCGTGATGAACTATAAGCTCTAATCGTCACATTCGAACCATTCACGAGGACGAAATCATACTTATGTCATATCTGTGGACAACGTTTCAACAGAAAAGACAATCTACAAAAACACAAACGAATACGTCATCAGCCCGGCTATGGATACATCAGAACCAGAGACAACTACCTCTTCACCATCAGAGACAACACCACCAACAACCTCGACGACACCACCAAATGAAACCAATATAACTAACAGTCAGATACAACCAGACGAGAATATTCTTGAACAACTGGTAGAAGATGAAGTGAGCATCTTAGCAGCCGGGGAACCAGAGACACTACACATCCTTCCATCGGATATTCAACAAATATATAGAGAAAATTGGGAAGCTATCAGGACACATCACAAGATTAACAAGTATTTATCGACATACACCTTCTTTATTAGCCCGGAGATACAATACCCTATCAAATGGACAGATACGTTGTATAAGATTTTCAATATTCAAATTAGTCGCTTTAAGATCAACTTTAGCTTTCATCTAGTGTTACGACATAGAGAAACACAAGATCTTAGATTCTATCATGCATCATTTAATAATTCTTCTGTTTTAAAATTTCCAGCGCTAATAAATAACAGATACGACTTTGACGCCTTCCTTACAATCAGTACACGAACATGACATTCATTCCTATGCCATCCAACAACGTACAGACACCAAATATACACTAGAGACAGTAGCTGGGATATGCTTTTACCTCTTTCATATCCCTGAATTTCCAATAGGTTGTTGGTTAGGCGATATACCACTATATATTACACAAAACAGAAGCCATCAACACACTACAACGTAATGCAGGGTAACAAAATGTACACAGATAACTATTGTTTCTTTAGATCCCTAGCATTATTCAAAGGCGGGAACATAAACAGACTTCAGAAACATACCAAACGCTTAGTTAATGAGTGGGCAGAACAGCAGCATATAGAGTCCATACGTAGTTTTCCTGGTATTAAACTACTTCAAATCACCAGTTTGGAACAATGTTTTGGCATTAATATAGATATTTTCGAATATAATGAAAACCAAGCCTTAGTCCCAAAACTTAGAGGGAGTGGAAATTATGAAGCCACATTAAGACTATTATTGTTTAAAGACCATTTTATGTATATTAAAGATATTGACACCTTAACTCGTTCATTTAATTGCCCACAATGTGGGAAATTATGGCCGAGTTGTAGTAGAATGGAGAGACATTCGAAGACATGCACTGGAGGGGAAACCAAGACTCGGTATAAAGGAGGGGTCTACAATCCAACAGAAACAGTATGGGAATTA
This sequence comes from Cepaea nemoralis, assembly GCA_014155875.1. Taxonomy (NCBI): domain Eukaryota; kingdom Metazoa; phylum Mollusca; class Gastropoda; order Stylommatophora; family Helicidae; genus Cepaea; species Cepaea nemoralis. The sequence goes on along the minus strand of JACEFZ010021916.1, from coordinate 479,912 downwards.
ATTGCAGAGCAAAGGTATTTCGGTTGATACAGCGTATGTGTACCCATATAGGATTGCCTATGATTATGAATGTTATTTTTCTAGAGCCAAACTACCTAACGACACAGAGTCTACTAAATATTTAGCAAAACATATTCCAATGTCCTGTTCAGTAGCATCCAATGTACCTGGGTTCGAGAAGCCTGTTTGTTTTATTTCAACTGGTGATCCCCAAGACTTGATTAATAGAATGGGTGATCATCTACATGCAGTAGCATCGAAAGCATATGAATGTTTGCGTGATAAATTTAGTGGAGTGTATAGAAAGTTGGGTGAGATGAATCAGTCAACGCTGACGAGTAAGTTAGATGGGTACTTACAACAGATCCCTGTGATAGGATATAACTCTGGTAAGTATGATTTAAATATGATTAAGCCATATTTGATCTCCTACTTTACTACATCAGAAGGGTCGTCGATCAAATATGTAGTTAAAAGAAATAATAATTTTATGTGTATTGCCACAGATCAATTGAAATTTCTGGATATCAGTAACTATTTAGCACCAGGTTTCAACTACTCAAAATACTTAGCGGCGTATGGTGTTGAGGAGACCAAGGGATATTTCCCTTATGAATTCATAACAGATTTAGACAAACTAAAAGAAACAAAGTTACCACCTCATACAGCTTTTTTCTCAAAGCTTAAAAATCGTAACATTTCCGAAGCAGAATACACAGTTTGTCAGAAAGCTTGGGTCGATAATAAGATGACTACATTAGAAGACTTTCTCGTATGGTATAATAACAAAGATGTTCAGCCATTTATCAAGGCTTTAGATGCACAAGTTAGTTTTTACACAGAGTTAGGTGTAGACATGTTTAAGGATGCCATTTCTGTCCCAGGGGTTACTCTAAAGTATCTCTTTAAGACCCTCCCCAAGGAGATAGTATTCTCGTTATGTTCCAAGAAGGAGGAGAAGTTACACAAGATGTTACGAGCCAATATAGTGGGTGGACCGAGTATTATTTTTCATCGTTATCACGAGGCCAATCAGACCCGTATCAGGGGTAATAAATCAGTAAAAAGTATTAAAGGGTATGATGCGAATGCTTTATACCTATGGTCTCTTATGCAAGATATGCCATCAGACTTCCCTACTATTAGATATAAAGAGGATGGGTTCAAAGCCCATAAGGTAAACAAGTATATACAAAAGTGTAGAGCATGGTTAGGGTGGGTCTCTCATACCCAGAACATATCCTTGAAGACACAATTTAATAGGGGGTGAAATGCGGCTAGGCGATCGATATATCCGCGTAGATGGGTGGGAAAAGAAGAGTAAGATAGCTTATCAATTTCATGGGTGCTTATTTCACGGTCACCCAAGCTGCCCTCTAACCAAGGGAAAAACTATTAACCCCGTCAATAATAAACCACTGGTGGAGTTATTTAAGAAGACACAAGAGATTCGTGATTATCTGGAGACTGTCGTTAAAATTACAGTAATAGAAATGTGGGAATGTGAGTGGGAGACCCTAATCAAGACTGATAGAAATATTAAAACATTCATAGACACGAATTTTCCATTCGTCACACCATGGTTTGGGCGCTTCCCCATAACAATGACTAAGATTCTCGGTGCTGTAAAAGATGAGAGTTTGTTTGGATTGATAGAGTGTGATATCCACGTGCCACCCTCTCTCAGAGACCATTTTTCAGAAATGTCACCTATCTTCAAAAACATAGAGGTGGGTAGAGAGCATATAGGTAAGTTTATGTGTGAGTACGCTGAATCACATAACTTGCTTACACGACCACGTCGCACATTAATAGGTAGTTATATTGGGGAAAAGCTCCTGTTGACCACACCATTATTAAAATGGTATCTGGAACATGGGCTAGAGGTCACCCATGTGTACCAAATCATTGAATATAAACCTGTTCGTTGTTTTAAACAATTTGGGGATACGGTGTCTGACGCCAGACGTGAGGGAGACAGACACACCACCGAGACTATTACGGCAGAAACAATGAAGTTGTTAGGTAATGCCGCTTACGGCAAAACTCTAACCAATAAGGCCAAACATACTGATGTCTCCTACTGTAAGGTAGAAGACACGACGAAATTCGTAAATAATCCCTTATTTAAGAAAATGATCTGTCTTACTGACGACGTTGTTGAGGTCGAGACAGTAAAGAAGAGAACTGTCTGGGATTTACCTCTACAGATTGGTTTTTTCGTGTATCAGTATGCCAAATTAAGAATGTTGGCTTTTTATTATGACTTTCTAGACAAATTTATCTCTAAAGACGACTTTCAGCTTTGTGAAATGGACACTGACTCTTTATATTTGGCCCTTAGTGCCGACTCACTCTCTGAAGTAGTTAGACCACACCTACGAGAAGAGTATGACAGAGTTTATAATCAATGGTTCCCGTCTGAAACCTGCCCTGTTCATAGAATTACCCCTAGTACTGATACCTGTAAGGATTGCCAGACTATCAAAGCCTATGAAAAGAGAACCCCCGGGCTTTTCAAGTTAGAATACGAAGGGAAGGGGATGGTCTCGTTATGTAGTAAGACATATATTTGTGTCGGGGATTATGACAAAGTCAGTACCAAAGGTCTGACTAAGACCCACAACACGCATTTAAACAAGGACACATTTTTAGAAGTACTCACTACTCAAACACCGAGTGGGGGAAGCAATATAGGTTTCAAAACACAAGACTCTTCTGTATATACATACACACAACACAGAGATGCTCTATCTTATTTGTATATAAAAAGAAAGGTTGCCAGTGATAATATATCGACTATGCCATTAGCTTATTTAATTGATTAAAACAATTATTATGGTCGTATGTTTTTTCCTGAATGCTTTTTGTTTCAACTTATAATTAATGTTATATTTTATAGACACTGGGTGGTAATCCCTCGTCTGCCCGTTTCATAAGCATATGTACATTTGTGTTATGGTCGTATGTTTTTCCTGAATGTTTTTTGTTTCAAATTATAATTAATGTTATATTTTATAGACGAACTTTCGCCTGACCACAAGAACCATTGGTCTATTAACACCACTATTGATTCGGTGATGTTACACGTAATCTTAAGCTTCGGGGCATCGTTATCTACAGACAGAGATACCTTTTTTTTTTTTTTTTTTTTAGTATAACAGAAATAGAATATATTATGATAGGTTTTAGACACATATACGGATTATTCTGTACTCCATCCAGCATATGCCATGCAGGTAAGCGTGGACGATACCATGTTCTGCCATCTCACTCGATCACCAGAGTCGTGGAGCTGATCCGTGTTTCTGTCTCGATCATGCCACAAAACCAAACCATCCAGGTGTTTACTTCTCAACCTTCCCCTTGGTCTGTCCCCCCTGGATCTTGTCAGTTGTCACCAAGTTCTCCAATCCATTTCTTCTCATAACATAACCATAACAATTTTGACATTATTCTGTACTACATTATATAACTTACTCGTCTATTGGATTATGTATATAAAATGTTTGTATGATTACATGTGTACGTATTACAATCTCACATTAATACAATTTCAGGAATATAAACTTGTCGTATTTTTTAATAATAATATTGTCACATGCAATCAGTTATATCTTCGATTTTGTTTGTTTTCGGTGGTGGAGGATGCTGATGTATTGTGTTCCCCTCTGTTATTACATAATATTATGGTTAATTATTTCACCCTGTAATCCTAATAATTCATTATTTTTGTTTCCATACACTGTGAACGAAAAATAAACATATTGTTTTACGCCTATACTTCACTGGACTTTGTTGTATTTTTAAACTTCTTGTTGTTTTTCTCTGATGTGGCTTACTTATTGACGAAAGTTAGTGGTGAGAAACAGACATACAAAAACATACAAGACAAACGGGTATTACCTTCAGTATCCAATACAGCATCTTGTCCTCAAAACACCATGGAAAGCGAGGTTGTGTTCTTGGTAGAGGTTTAGTTTTTGGTGCTGGATATAATAATAATATAATTCTACACTGGAAGCCCCTTATCTTAATATGTCTAGTTTTAACAGCTATGTACTTCAGCTCACGGCTGTTTGTCTTTTGTATGTATGTGTATTTGACTATATGATGTTTCTATACTCATTCATAGATATAACACTGGCCCATACGACAACGAAACTACTACACCCCTAATATTCTGGTCTATCACGACACAAAAAAGCATAATGTTTTAGCCTATACTGTGATTTTAAACTTCCTTCTCTGAATACCACCAGCTAACTAATGCGCGTTACATTGCTTTCAAGAAACGCGAAGTACTGAACATCATGTGACTTTCCGCGCTTTTCTCACGAGCTGGGGTTAGCTTGATTAGTTTTCCAGATGGTCACTGGCGCCAAGCTACTCTGGATCCATGGGAAAATATACAATTATCTGTTGGTAGAATCTCGACTTCCCACAACATGAAGAAAGACTGATTAGTTTTTCCACATGTTCACTGGCGGCATACTACTCTGGACCCAGCGGGTGCTGTTAGTAACGGCCGTATGAATCTCTCTCTCTGTTTTTCTCATTAAACTTGGTACGATCCCTGCTTGGCTTGTTCTACCACGTTAGTTTGTGTGAGATTGTATAGGTTTTCTCTCTCTCTCTCTCTCTCTCTCTCTCTCTCTCTCTCTCTCTCTCTCTCTCTCTCTCTCTCTCTCTCTCTCTCTCTCTCTCTCTCTCTCTCTCTCTCTCTCGAAGAAGAAGAAGAAGAAGAAGAAGAAGAAGAAGAAGAAGAAGGGGAAACAAACTTGTATGGTTGTTGTTTTTGTTCGATTGTATAGTTTTTTCGCTCTCTCTCTCTCTCTCTCTCTCTCTCTCTCTCTCTCTCTCTCTCTCTCTCTCTCTCTCTCTCTCTCTCTCTCTCTCTCTCTCTCTCTCTCTCTCTCTCTCTCTCTCACACTTCACCAGTAAGGTAGTATTAGTACAATAATAGTATAATACTGATTATTACACTACCACACTGATAGTTGGTTTGAATGTAACAACCTATTCAGTAGGAAAAAAATCCAACACTGGGTACCACCGACATCGCTACTACTGAGAGTTGTTGTGGTATTGTAGACTGAATCAGAAGGACGGCTTACAGGAGAGTCTGTTATTTATACATGAACTACCCACACCTAATACTGCTACCACCCCACATTTCCAAACCTACACCAGACATACCCCTCCCCCTATTGAGTGTAAAAGTATTTGAAGACACACCAAAAACACGGTATTGGTTGAGTGAGCATACAGCACAGTCAGCATTTTTACCCCCACCCGGCAAAACAATGTCTACTTCCCAGAGCTATCTGTTTTGGTGGGAAAATAACTCGGTGGTGTTATCTCACGCAATACTTTCTCGTCGAGGCCAAGGTTATGACCTAGTATTCAATGTTTGAATCACCCCTTTTTTAATTTAGAGGTGTAAGTCACTGTCGTGTTTTGGTGGGAAAAGTCGTGGGTGCTGGTACTTCTCACGGTATAGTCACTGATCGAGGTCAGGGCTGTGACCTGGTAGCCGTTTTTTGGAGATTACGAACAACATAATTACTTTTTTTTTTCTCTGAGGTCGTGTTTGCATCAGACAGCAGATGTCTTATGTGGTATTCTGCTGACTAAGTTTTCCTGTTGGTTCTGGTGGGAACATGACCTTAGTATCGTTTACAACTGTATAAAGTCAATTCGTTTATGGAACTGAGTCTCCACAACCAAAGACTACTCACTCTGAGATAGTAGAATCTGTGTGTTCTACAATCGACTTGAAACAATTCGCTTTTAGTACCATCTGAGGTGTTGAATTTTCCACAACTGAACGTACTCAGCACTGCTACCAGACTTGTTGTACAATTAACTTGGATCAAGGTGATTTGGTAAGTTGATATTTTGTATTTTCCAATGAACCATAGTAGTTTAATAATTTTATGAACACACACACACACACACACACACACACACACACACACACACACACACACACAAAGACACAGACACATATGTAAACACAACCACTGACATATACAGACAAGTACACATACAGACAAGTACACACCTATATAATCAAGAGACATCATGGATATTTTAAAAACAAAAAGACAAACCTTTTTTTTAAATTTATTTATTTTTTTTTATTTTTTATTTTTTATTTTTTACTTCATACACATACATGCACAGTGATGAATGGTGTTGTGTTCTATAGACCTTTTCTCTTTGTTGCCTTCTTTCGGGGGTCGATCAGTGGTATAAGATTGTCCGAATAGGAATAGGTTGGTTGCTGGTCCCCTGTTTGGTTATTGAAGGTTGTAATCTGAGTGTCGTAGACATATGCTGGTGTAGTATCCTGTTGAATATCATAGACATATGAGGTAGCTGCATCGTCATATGGTATCGTCTGACCACATCTGTTACTGACTTGAATGTCTTGATTACTGAATTGGATGAGGTGATTAGTGGTATGATTGTCTTGATTACTGACTTGTTTGACTTGCTTGGTTTGGTTACCTTGATTGGTTGTGAGTCGATCAAACTCAGCTAGAATCTCACTCTGCATACCGATCATCTGTTCATATTCTTGACGAGTAAGTGTCATCCCTATTTTAGTCGGAAACTTGATATCGGATTCGCCAAAAAATTTCCTTATATGCAACGTAGTCTCACCTCTGTACGACGAGACAAACACAGCCTTGGTACCAGTACCCACTGGTCTAACACTCTCGCCACCTCGAGTCATATAGACCCAGTTAGCAGGCACACTTGTTCGGTCTGTAGTCATCTTTAGTTTATAATAAGCGAGTGTTACCAACCTCGGCTTTTTATACCACTGGTTGGGTAAATAACATCCAGATTAACCCGGTTTCAACGAGTTATATCTAGAACCAGTCGACCTATATCACAAACTGACCCAAATCATGTTTAGACATGTTTTGTACGTAGGCACCAATGAGTAGTCGACCTATAACGTGGTCATTGACCCCTCTGTTTGACGCCTGTTACCGAGTATGCACAGTAGGCTCAGACGTGATGTTTGTTTTGTCTACTCGTGACTGTCTGTAGCGAGCTTCTCAAGGTCGATAAAGTCTATGTTTAACCATGCGGTAATACTGTCAACCTGTCCCTGGGCGAGTAGCTTTCTTTTCGTGAGATATAAGTGAATCTTTACCAGTGGTGTTGTAAACACGTCTTCCACAGGTGACCCAGTCTGGTCTTGTCTAGTTTCGATGGGGTGTCTGTTGTAATACCTAAACATCTGGACTCGGAATGATTCATAGTGCCTTGGGCTATCGAATGTTACAGTAACACATTTTCCGGCGTTGTTATGTTTAATGAGTACACCAGCGGGATGTGCACATCTGTTGAGACTGTTCTTGACTGCCCTATGTTTGTTCAGTGTATAATTTTTAGTAACCACGTCTCTTACCACACCTAGAGACTGGTCTAGTGGCTGTGTAGACATCTTTTCTTGTTGTGTTTGATGATATTCAGTCCTTTTCTTTGCACTACCACTAGTGCGATCAATTACGACGTGTGCTCTTCGTGTCAGTAGTGTTCATTTGACTGTTATAGTACGGTGTAGTCAGTGTGAAACACAACCTGAGAAAAAAGAAAAAGAAGACCAATGAGGTACTATCTACCAACCTCGCTTCTATCATCACCCCTCTAAATTTTTCTTCTTTGTTTAGAAAAGGTTTAATACTCATCCACCAGTGTGGATTGACTGAAGGTTAATGATGTCGATGACGTTGATCTTTCACTCCTGGCTGGGGATGGTTCTGGAGTTTCGTTTTGGTGATTATAAGCAATGATGGTCTCCTCAATTCTACTCTGGCTTAATGTAATTATTTCGTCTTTAGTGAAGTGCTGTGTTAACACATCCCGTAGTCGAACCGTTACTAGGTCCGCAAAGCTACCACCTTCACCATCCTCACATGAATGAGCGAAGGGATTCTCGGCTTCTTGATTTTGCGGGGTATTAAGACACCCCATACAATAACTGTTTGGTTCTGCTCTTAGTAGGCTCCATAGGTCCTTTATTAGTTTTTCTTGGGCATACGTATCTGCAACAAGCATAGATAAGATTAAGGTAGTATAACACCCTTATAGATATACATAATTTACATAATAACTATATATCTGATATGTACCCATGTAGACCATATATTACTATCGATAACGGTTATGTAGACTCTACAGGACACACTTTCACCTTCTCCGTTAAAATTCGTATGTGATATGCTACTATTATACCCTTATGCTCTAGCTATCAGCCCTATTTCACTCCGGCACAACCTAGTATACTATATGAAGAAGTGACTTGTCTCTTAAGGTATATATGTTTAGCACCATATACTATTGTATTATACTAGGTATATAATATTAAGGTACTTGGAGACACATAACGGCTATGTGATAGATTTATCAAGCACCAACTTACCGTATTTGTCTTGCCACATAGTGCCTGGTTGTCAGAGAACGATACTTCTAGACGCCAAGGACAGAGTAGTTGCTTACAAGGGACGCCTAGTATTTATACACTGTCTGGTTTGTGCACACGGTACCACAGCTGCTGACTTGGCAATGTGTATTCGTCAACTCTTTTTTTTATTTCTCATAACCCTGAACACGTGGCAAAAGATCCTATCCAAAAAAAAAAAAAAAAAAAAAACCATCAGTTTGTGACCTCATCACCCCTCTCATCCCATTAATTGGTTACAAAAGGGGTGGGGTTTCCATGTTGTGATACAAAAAAAAACAAAAAAAAAAAAAAAAAAAAAAAAACTGGTGAGTTGTTTTTTACATGTAGTACTATCAGGGTGATGTAGTGGTTACTGTTCTTCTTGTTCTATTACCACCTATATACTTGTTTAATTACCATATCTATATAGTCAAGTATAGCTATATATGTCTGGTTGTTACAGACAATGAATCCTCGTGACACTATTGAGACGGCCATCACGGAGCTGGAGACGAATATCATGACCTACTGTGTTGGTTGCCTGGAGGACCAGCCCAATCAGCTGGCTCATACGTGTATGGGTCATACTTTCAGAGAGGTTGTCGACGCCCATCTCGGGGATGTGATGCGAGTCGTATTGACAACTGATGATCTGATCAGGATAGCCTTTCCTTTCTTCCGACGTCGTGTTCTGCGGGCCCGCAGGCACCGTCGGCGACAGCAACCACTGACACCCCCACCCTCACCACTACTGCTAAGATGGAGTCCTCCATACATCACCCCACCCCACCCAGTCATAGTTAGAGCACCATCCCCTCCCTATATTATTAATACCACACCACCCCACCAGTCTTCTCCACCTCAACCGTCCCCTCCCAGTCTACGGCGAGCCAACACCTTAGTTTTACCAGACCCCTCTATAACACCACCCCGGCGGCCTCTTTTATCCCTAAGAAGGGAGAATGCCTTCATAATACACGACCCTGATTGTTTCATTATTGAACCCATTCCCCCACTAGTAATAATTACCATCGATTAATTCATAGGTGATTTTACTATTCGTTTCCATTCACCTTCTATTATTATACCACAGGCACGACAGACCTCTATAGGACCACTCATCTATCTATAATAACCAACTGATCCCCTTTAGGGGTCGTACTCCTTTTTTAATGTATGGGTCGTAAACCTTTTTTTAAGAATAGTTTGATGTTGTATACCAATAAAAACACTTGAAAATATTACTTTTTTGTTTTTACTTTTGTCTCTGTGTTTTACTGTGTCAGACTCCTACAACCTCTCTTTTTGTTCAGTATATAATTTTTTTAGTAACCACCTCTTATTTTCATCGAGTATAAACACGACCCATCACAACCCTTTGTTTATCACCATACACATTATGTCTACACCAACATATATAACACCCCTCCCTCATCCGTGCCCTCTCTTTAAGTACTACCAATCATCTCACAACCTCGCTTTCCAGAACATTTTACCTTAATTACTTCCCCACCAGGCAGCGCCAAAAATTTCGTTCCCACGAAAAAAAGTTCCCACACGCCGTTTCACACCCCACAAAAAAAAAAAATTCACCGAGTCGACATTTCCCCCTTTCAACCTAACACCCTACATTACCCTCCAAATTACCCTAGCTGTTTACCCTGGAATCATGTGGCAAGTGTACGTCCTATACTACTTACCTTTACCCGGACTGTCCTAAGGTCACCATCATCTCGATATCTTCCTATTTGGTCACCAGCGAAAATGTTTAAAAGTTGAATACATCCCAGACAGCAAAATGCCACCTTCCTGATTGACAACAGCTAAACAAGTTAGCTGCATATCCTTTACAGGACGTTGCAGTTAGTCCTAGATTGTATTGATAGTTTGTGATTTACTGGACAATGTTAAGTTCAGTAGTTTGACTATGCCTAGAAAGTTTTAATTCTTAACAAAGTCAACAATATGTAGTTTTGAGCGTTCACGCCTAGATACGCGTCTGTGGGATTTCGTGTTGAACAATATCACTGCAAAGAAATCAACATAGAATCTCGATAGCATGGATGAATATTAGCGTCCTAAGTGTTTGTCACGGCATTAACACATGCATAACAACAGCGGAAATCGTGTCCAACGACTCATCGATGACGGAGAGATGGATGTGATTTTGATTGTTAACTGTGTGTTCATCACAAATATAGTATCTCTCCTTGGGATGGTGGCAAACTGTATCAATATGGTTGTGTTCTATAAACGAGGGTTCGGAAACACAATCAACATCGGCCTGTTGGGACTGACCCTATCTGACCTATGTAGTCTGCTATCTCTACAGTGGACACTTATCTGTGTCAACCCGTGGTTGTCTCGCTCCGACGTTCCTTGGTCATTACGTGAGATCCAGTATTTGATCGGAAGCCTGCCCCACATCTGTTTTGTCCGCATCACCGGGTTTATCACGTGTTACATCACGGCGGAGAGATGTTTGTGCATCACGTTTCCGCTCAAGATTAAACAAATCTGTACACCGAGAAGAACAGCTAAAATCATTGCTGCTTTGTATGCAAGTGCAATGGTTTTACATTGTATCGAATACGGCACCTCTTATTTTCACTGGAAGTTCTACGAATCTAGAAACAGGTCAATGCTAGGACTGGTTGTCAGAGATAGCAGAAAGAACTTGGTAGCACTCATCTACTTCTTGTACTTCATTTCAGGGATTGTCTCTTTCCTCGCCGTCATCGCCTTTACAATCATCCTTGTTGTTCAGCTCAAAAGGAAATCAAAATGGCGATTGGAAGCACATCTAGATACATCTACAAAAGAGGCCATTTTTGTCCGTGACAGGAAGACAATCAGCATGGTGGCTATGATTGCTGGTGTGTTAATTGCGTGTTATTCTCCCGGTGTGTTGACGTGCATCATCATCATCATCATAGAACCACAGATTAATGTTACTGGCAGATACATGAACTCCTTCTTTGTGTTGTGGTCATTCAGTTACTTGTTTGAAGCTGTCAACTCCAGTATCAACATTTTCATCTACTACAAAATGAGCACCTCTTACAGGAACATGTTTCATGAAGTATTTGGTACATGCTTTCTGGCGTCAACTGCACAGTAGCCATACCACTGCAAACCAGGACAATCCAGCCAAAGACTGGACACAGGTGCACACTCACAGATTATTATAAACAAAATAATAAATAACATAAAAACAAGCATAAATAATATGCAGGAGAAATTAAATACTCTTTGTGTCTAGAAATAATTACTCGTGTACACGTTTTAACGTGCTGGAGCACATTTTCTGACACGCTTGGTGTGTGTTATTGTCACGATATATCGTTGTTGAAGATGTCTCCCATGTTGAAGATGTCTCCCTTGTTGAAGATGTCTCCCAAAAGTTCCCACACGCCGTTTCACCCCACACACAAAAAAATTTCACCGAGTCGACATTTCCCCCTTTCAACCTAACACCCTACATTACCCTCCAAATTACCCTAGCTGTTTACCCTGGAATCATGTGGCAAGTGTACGTCCTATACTACTAAGGTATACCAACGGATGCCTCGAAACCATTGCTTGCATTCTTCAAAAGCATGACAGCAAAAGATATTAATCCAGTGTGTTTGCACAGCCTGTCGTGGGACAGTTTAATTCTAGTACGTTTGTTAGCTATATTGGGTTAGAACACGCGTTCATAATGCACATTTCACAATTTAGACTTCATATGTCAAAGTGAGTTCATCATACAGAAAGACTCACCAAATACAGTCAAGAGAACATGCAGTAAACAGACGTGTGGAAAATTCAACAGTTTATCATGTCAAGAACAACTAACAGCATAATATTGCAAGCATAATCCACCAATAAAACACAAGTATGAATGACACAAGTAACATTTTGTCACTGAGCATAAGCGTGCCATTTCCGAGCAATCAAGCTACGAATGAAAATGGATAGTGATCAGTTGTTATATTTACTCTATATAATGAGTGGCGCAGAAATATGGCATTTAATCAATAATTCAACTGATGTCTCCTTTAGGTGTGATCCCTGAAACATAAATGTGGACATTTAATCGACAATTCTACTGATTTCCTCTTTGGGTGTGATCCCTGAATCAGATATCGCTGATCCAGACTATCAATTGCCATTTGATGTGATGATAGAGTTGGAGTAATATTGTTTGTTGTCAAAAGTGTTTAAGTTTTTCATATCGTATTTCCCTGTCTTCCTTTCCATTCTTTTGCTTTTTACAAGTGTCTTGTCTTTGGAATTGACAAATTTCCGTGTAACACCTGCAGTCAGAGTCAGCTCTCAACACCTCAGTATTTGTTGTCTTCTGTGTTCTCGACATTCTCAGCTTTCTAATTTAAAAAATAACATATCTACACCGACTTACCAGTTACTTGCATTTTACATTGTACATACTTCTTTCTTCTTGGAGACGGCCATCGTATGTTTCTTAAAACTGATTTCGAACCCCATTCGCTTACCGCGTCCATTAACTGCATCCACTAAATACTGTAAGGCGGGCCTTAGTATAGTCGACAGGGAGTTGAGCTGAACATGTAGTAAGCGCTGTCGACGAGAGTTGGACTCGTGCGGTCGTCCGACAGAATGTGAACTGCTGACATCATCCGCCGTGCAGTGGGACCAACAAAACAGGGTTACTCTAGTCTTATCACATCGCAGACGCCAACCATGTTGCTGATGATGTTTAACCACATGCTACAGGCCCCGTTCATTGTCAACAATCACGACTGTATCCTTTGCCTAACTTGTCCTGTTGGTGTTATGTTCCCCGATGGCGATTCCTCTCAATTCTCGTGGATTTCATGTGACCATATTGAGAGACTGAAGGTCTGGAGATAGTACACACCACAGTCACACACCTCTCTCGGTGAGCTGGTACTGAGCTACGTTTTATCATGCTGTTTAATTTAGGCAGCTGCGTGTTTCAGTCAATGTTCTTTACAAGTTTAAGGTCTTTCCCGTCAATATGGATATCTGAAAGCATCTGTATTGTGATGACATCCATAACTTCATGTCCCCATATTGTCCATGTCTCTAGTTCTCTTCTCTGTGTGTGTTTAGTCTGCCTCTATTCCGTTGGCCCTGTGGATTATAGGGAATCTTAAACTAGTTGAGACAGAAGAAATACATTAATTGGCAATGGAAAAATAATAATTGATTAACGTGAACATTATGAAATTATGCAAAGAGACAAATGATGCACGTTAAAATAAAGTTAGTTTATATCCTTTACAGTACGTTTCAGTTAAGACCAGCATTTTTTTACTGTTGTGATCTCTTGGCAAGTTTAATTCAGTAGTTTTGCAATTGCTTTCTGAACGACTGGCACCCATACCATTTCGTAAAAAATCCAAATCACCCGCTGCTGTGTTTCGAACGCGGATATGCGAGGTTACGATCTGCGTCAGTAACCCTTTAAAATGATCCATGGCTTAAAGAAAATTGATCACATTTTAAATCACGAAAGACTCATAACGGTTCAAGAGAGGAAAAGTATGATATTACATACAATAATGAAGGACCACCACATGCGAAGAAGGAAAGTTCAGAATGCTCTTAACTATTTGAAACCTGACAACATCTGATGGAAGGTTCTTTGTCAGAATTGTAACAAGAATTGTTATGGCAAGGGAAGTCATAGCCTCTGCCAGAGAGAGAACATATTGACAAACACAAACAAAGCTACCATTTGCAGTGAGGAAAATGATGAATTGCTATATAAAACCCATAATGTTAAATAGATGTGAAACGAGGACAATAATTAGACAAACTGAGACATGTGTAATGGCAGTGAGAATGTTGTTTCCGAGGAAAATGAAAGAATGCTATAACCGGACAGAAAAAAAAATACAACAAACGAGCAAGTCCTACAACTGACAAATGAAAACCATAAGGAGACATAAACTAGACAACCACGTGACAACTAGAACAAAGAGAAATAAATAACTGGATGGATAGGTTACACGGCATAATCAAAACAAGAAAGCATAGTTAATCCAAGATGGCGAATCATGATCGCCAACGCCTATCTGCACGGCACATTATAATGATGATGAATGTCCAGCTACAGGGTTATAAGGTTTTACCAATTGTTTCCTACCCAACGACAGCGTCTTGTCTTCATCCTTTGTTTCAGTGGCACACGTCTAGTTCTCTCCATGAGCTCCACATTGGTGGTTGGGTGGCACAAGTCTATTTCTCTTCATGAGCTCCACATTGTTGGTGCAGTGGTATAAGTCTAGTTCTCTCCATGAGCTCCACATTGGTGGTTAGGTGGCACAAGTCTATTTCTCTTCATGAGCTCCACATTGTTGGTGCAGTGGTATAAGTCTAGTTCTCTCCATGAGCTCCACATTGGTGGTTCAGTGGTATATGTCTAGTTCTCTCCATGAGCTCCACATTGGTGGTTCAGTGATATATGTCTAGTTCTCTCCATGAGGCTCCATATTGGTGGTTCAGTGGTATATGTCTAGTTCTCTCCATGACCTCTACATTGGTGGTTCAGTGGTATATGTCTAGTTCTCTCCATGAGCTCCACATTGGTGGTTGTGGTGTATATATCTAGTTCTCTCCATGAGCTCCACATTGGTGTTCAGTGGTATATGTCTAGTTCTCTCCATGAGCTTCACATTGGTGGTTGTGTGGTATATGTCTAGTTCTCTGCCATGACCTCCAAATTTCTGGTCCAGTGGTATATGTCTAGTGTCTCCATGAGCTCCACATTGGTGGTTCAATGATATATGTCTAGTTCTCTCCATAAGCTCCATATTGGTGGTTCAGTGGTATATGTCTAGTTCTTTCCATGACCTCCACATTGGTGGTTGTGTGGTATATGTCTAGTTCTCTCCATGACCTCCACATTGGTGGTTGTGTGGTATATGTCTAGTTCTCTCCATGACCTCCACATTGGTGTTCAGTGGTATATGTCTAGTTCTCTCCATGACCTCCACATTGGTTGTTCAGTGGTATATGTCTAGTTCTCTCCATGAGCTCTACATTGTTGGATAGGTGTGTATGTCTAGTTCTCTCCATGAGCTCCACATTGTTGGTTCAGTGGTATATGTCTAGTTCTCTCCATGAGCTCCACATTGGTGGTTCAGTGGTATATGTCTAGTTCTCTCCATGAGCTTCACATTGGTGGTTGTGTGGTATATGTCTAGTTCTCTCCATGACCTCCAAATTTTTGGTCCAGTGTATATGTCTAGTTGTCTCCATGAGCTCCACATTGGTGGTTCAATGATATATGTCTAGTTCTCTCCATAAGCTCCATATTGGTGGTTCAGTGGTATATGTCTAGTTCTTTCCATGACTTCCACATTGGTGGTTGTGTGGTATATGTCTAGTTCTCTCCGTGAGCTCCACATTGGTGGTCGTGTGGTATATGTCTAGTTCTCTCCATGAGCTCTACATTGGTGGTTCAATGGTATATGTCTAGTTCTCTCCATGACCTCCACATTGGTTGTTCAGTGGTATATGCCTAGTTCTCTCCATGAGCTCCACATTGGTGGTTGTGTGGTATATGTCTAGTTCTCTCCATGAGCTCTACTTTGGTGGTTGTGTGGTATATGTCTAGTTCTCTCCACAAGCTCCACAGTGGTTGTTCAGTGGCATATGTCTAGTTCTCTTCCATGAGCTTCACATTGGTGGTTGTGTGGTATATGTCTAGTTCTCTCCATGACCTCCAAATTGGTGGTCCAGTGGTATATGTCTAGTTCTCTCCATGAGCTCCACATTGGTGGTTCAGTGGTATATGTCTAGTTCTCTCCATGAGCTCCACATTGGTGGTTCAGTGGTATATGTCTAGTTCTCTCCATGAGCTTCACATTGGTGGTTGTGTGGTATATGTCTAGTTCTCTTCCATGACCTCTACTTTGGTGGTTGTGTGGTATATGTCTAGTTCTCTCCACGAGCTCCACAGTGGTTGTTCAGTGGTATATGTCTAGTTCTCTCCATGACCTCCAAATTGGTGGTCCAGTGGTATATGTCTAGTTCTCTCCATGAGCTCCACATTGGTGGTTCAGTGGTATATGTCTAGTTCTCTCCATGAGCTCCACATTGGTGGTTTCAGTGGTATATGTCTAGTTCTCTCCATGAGCTTCACATTGGTGGTTGTGTGTATATGTCTAGTTCTCTCCATGACCTCCCAAATTTTTGGTCCAGTGGTATATGTCTAGTTGTCTCCATGAGCTCCACATTGGTGGTTCAATGATATATGTCTAGTTCTCTCCATAAGCTCCATATTGGTGGTTCAGTGGTATATGTCTAGTTCTTTCCATGACTTCCACATTGGTGGTTGTGTGGTATATGTCTAGTTCTCTCCATGACCTCCACATTGGTGGTTGTGTGGTATATGTCTAGTTCTCTCCATGACCTCCACATTGGTGGTTCAGTGGTATATGTCTAGTTATCTCCATGACCTCCCACATTGGTTGTTCAGTGGTATATGCCTAGTTCTCTCCATGAGCTCCACATTGGTGGTTGTGTGGTATATGTCTTAGTTCTCTCCATGAGCTCTACTTTGGTGGTTGTGTGGTATATGTCTAGTTCTCTCCACGAGCTCCACAGTGGTTGTTCAGTGGCATATGTCTAGTTCTCTCCATGAGCTTCACATTGGTGGTTGTGTGGTATATGTCTAGTTCTCTCCATGACCTCCAAATTGGTGGTCCAGTGGTATATGTCTAGTTCTCTCCATGAGCTCCCCATTGGTGGTTCAGTGGTATATGTCTAGTTCTCTCCATGAGCTCCACATTGGTGGTTCAGTGGTATATGTCTAGTTCTCTCCATGAGCTTCACATTGGTGGTTGTGTGGTATATCTCTAGTTCTCTCCATGACCTCCAAATTTTTGGTCCAGTGGTATATGTCTAGTTGTCTCCATGAGCTCCACATTGGTGGTTCAGTGATATATGTCTAGTTCTCTCCATGAGCTCCATATTGGTGGTTCAGTGGTATATGTCTAGTTCTTTCCATGACCTCCACATTGGTGGTTGTGTGGTATATGTCTAGTTCTCTCCATGACCTCCACATTGGTGGTTGTGTGGTATATGTCTAGTTCTCTCCATGACCTCCACATTGGTGGTTCAGTGGTATATGTCTAGTTCTCTCCATGACCTCCACATTGGTTGTTCAGTGGTATATGCCTAGTTCTCTCCATGAGCTCCACATTGGTGGTTGTGTGGTATATGTCTAGTTCTCTCCATGAGCTCTACTTTGGTGGTTGTGTGGTATATGTCTAGTTCTCTCCACGAGCTCCACAGTGGTTGTTCAGTGGCATATGTCTAGTTTCTCTCCATGAGCTTCACATTGGTGGTTGTGTGGTATATGTCTAGTTCTCTCCATGACCTCCAAATTGGTGGTCCAGTGGTATATGTCTAGTTCTCTCCATGAGCTCCACATTGGTGGTTCAGTGGTATATGTCTAGTTCTCTCCATGAGCTCCACATTGGTGGTTCAGTGGTATATGTCTAGTTCTCTCCATGAGCTTCACATTGGTGGTTGTGTGGTATATGTCTAGTTCTCTCCATGACCTCCAAATTTTTGGTCCAGTGGTATATGTCTAGTTGTCTCCATGAGCTCCACATTGGTGGTTCAGTGGTATATGTCTAGTTCTCTCCATGAGCTCCACATTGGTGGTTCAGTGGTATATGTCTAGTTCTCTCCATGAGCTCCACATTGGTCGTTTTGTGGTATATGTCTAGTTCTCTTTATGAGCTCCACATTGGTGGTTCAGTGGTATATGTCTAGTTCTCTCCATGAGCTCCACATTGGTGGTTGTGTGGTATATGTCTAGTGCTCTTTATGAGCTCCACATTGGTGGTTCAGTGGTATATGTCTAGTTCTCTCCATGAGCTCCACATTGGTGTTGAGTGGTATATATCTATTTCTCTCCATGACCTCTACATTGGTGGTTGTGTGGTATATGTCTAGTTCTCTCCGTGAGCTCCATATTGGTGAGTCTGTGTGCATTGATCGCGAGGTAGTTGGTTTGACCTCTACCCCCACATTAAATTTGACTACTACCTATAAAATCACATGGGATTGAACGCAACGTCTTGCAAAGGAAAGGCAGCAAGAACCGCTCAATGACTGTATGCAGTTTTACTAGTAATTGTTTGAGTCATCTTGTATGTTCGTGTCAATAATAATGGTTTAACGTTAGAGTTAAACAACTCCTGATACCAAAGTTAGAATGAATTAGCTCCTGATACCAAAGTCAGAGTTAAACAACTCCTGATACCAAAATTAGAGTTAAACAACTCCTAATACCAAAGTTAGAGTTAAACAACTCCTGATAACAAAGTTAGCGTTAAACAACTCTTGATACCAAAGTTAGAGTTAAACAACTCCTGATACCAAAGTTAGAGTTAAACAACTCCTGATACTAAAGTTAGAGTTAAACAACTCCTGATATCAAAGTTAGAGTTAAACAACTCCTGATACCAAAGTTAGAGTTAAGCAACTCACGATGCCAAGAGTTAAACAACTCCTGATACCAAAGTTAGAGTTAAACAACTCATGATACCAAAGTTAGAGTAAAACAACTGCTGATACCAAAGTTAGTGTTTAACCATTCCTGATATTTAATTTAACCGTAATGGTGTCGGGGGGCGCTTGGGAGGTCGGGAGGGGGGGGGGGGGGGGGCTAACTCCGTTTAACACAATTCGTCTCGTTTGGGAATTCCAACCGACAGGCTAGCATGCTATAGTGCGTTCACACATGTTTTCCCTCATTCACGTTAATTTTTTTTTTTTAAATATCTGTTGCATCGTTATGAAATTATTCATGTCGTCTTATACTTACTCCCACCCAGGCAATATGTTTTTGATAGGTCCAAAGGCAACCGAAATTATGGAAGGCTGCCAAATGATGTTTTGATGAAAATGTATTGAATTCACGCTAACAACTTGTTTTACAGTAATTATTGACGTCACCTCTGAACATTTCCGTTCCACTACGTGACATGCTTTTCATAAGGAAATTCTCATAAACCACGGAAAATATTCATTATTGAACACTGATGCTTCCATGTGAAGATGTACGCATTTCATATGTAATCTCTGACACGTAAATTATACACCGCATATAAACAAACCTTCTTTACAATCTCCAGAACAAATATGTGTTGTTGGGTGTACATAATGATAAGGTTATAGGCTAAATCTCATCATTATCCCTCAGTTGGTTACTGAGTTATGGATTTTTTATGCGTGTAAAACATTTGTGAAGGGCTATATCCACTGTACCACATTCGACTCCCTGCATTGGCCTAAGGGACGCAACAACCCTCTGCCGGCACACATGCTTGGTGAAGAGTTACTCCTCCCGCCTCCCCGAGCTTGTTTCATGCAGATGTTCAGGTCATGTTAATAATTATCAACATCTGGCAATTAAACTACTCCATGTCTTCTGCAGTAAGCTGCGATTAGCCGGAAGTTGGTATTCAAGGCACCGATTTCTGAATGAGAAGTCAACAATCATATCCACATGGTCGATGTAGAGAATGAACCCACGACCCCGCCGTCAGCACAGAACGCTTAAGAGTCTTAAAACTCTCGGCATTGCTGACCTCTCATCCTGCAACCTCTCATCTACAATAGGCTGTCTAGTGTGAACTCTCATCCTGCAACCTCTCACCTACAATAGGCTGTCTAGTGTGAACTCTCAGCCTGCAACCTCTCACCTACAATAGGCTGTCTAGTGTGACATCTCAGCCTACAACCTCTCACCTACAATAGGCTGTCGAGTATGAACTCTCATCCTGCAACCTCTCACCTACAATAGGTTGTCTAGTGTGAACTCTCAGCCTGCAACCTCTCACCTACTATAGGCTGTCTAGTGTGAACTCTCATCCTGCAACCTCTCACCTACAATAGGCTGTCTAGTGTGAACTCTCAGCCTGCAACCTCTCACCTACAATAGGTTGTCTAATGTGAACTCTCATCCTGAAACCTCTCACCTACAATAGGCTGTCTAGTGTGAACTCTCATCCTGCAACCTCTCACCTAATATAGGCTGTCTAGTGTGAACTCTCATCCTGCAACCTCTCACCTACAATAGGTTGTCTAGTGTGAACTCTCAGCTTGCAACCTCTCACCTACTATAGGTTGTCTAGAGTGAACTCTCAGCCTGCAACCTCTCACCTACTATAAGCTGTCTAGTGTGAACTCTCATCCTGCAACCTCTCACCTACAATAGGTTGTCTAATGTGAACTCTCATCCTGAAAGCTCTCACCTACAATAGGCTGTCTAGTGTGAACTCTCCGCCTACAACCTCTCACCTACAATAGGCTGTCTAGTGTGAACTCTCCGCCTACAACCTCTCACCTACAATTGGCCTGTCTAGTATGAACTCTCAGCCTGCGACCTCTCACCTACAATAGGCTGTCTAGTGTGAAATCTCAGCCTGCAACCTCTCACCTACAATAGGCTGTCGAGTGTGAACTCTCATCCTGCAACCTCTCACCTACAATAGGTTGTCTAGTGTGAACTCTCAGCCTGCAACCTCTCACCTACTATAGGCTGTCTAGTGTGAACTCTCATCCTGCAACCTCTCACCTACAATAGGCTGTCTAGTGTGAACTCTCAGTCTGCAACCTCTCACCTACAATAGGTTGTCTAATGTGAACTCTCATCCTGAAACCTCTCACCTACAATAGGCTGTCTAGTGTGAACTCTCATCCTGCAACCTCTCACCTACTATAGGCTGTCTAGTGTGAACTCTCATCCTGCAACCTCTCACCTACAATAGGTTGTCTAGTGTGAACTCTCAGCCTGCAACCTCTCACCTACTATAGGCTGTCTAGTGTGAACTCTCAGCCTGCAACCTCTCACCTACTATAGGCTGTCTAGTGTGAACTCTCATCCTGCAACCTCTCACCTACAATAGGTTGTCTAGTGTGAACTCTCAGCCTGCAACCTCTCACCTACTATAGGCTGTCTAGTGTGAACTCTCATCCTGCAACCTCTCACCTACAATAGGTTGTCTATTGTGAACTCTCAGCCTGCAACCTCTCACCTACTATAAGCTGTCTAGTGTGAACTCTCATCCTGCAACCTCTCACCTACAATAGGTTGTCTAGTGTGAACTCTCATCCTGAAAACCTCTCACCTACAATAGGCTGTCTAGTGTGAACTCTCATCCTGCAACCTCTCACCTACAATAGGCTGTCTAGTGTGAACTCTCCGCCTACAACCTCTCACCTACAATAGGCTGTCTAGTGTGAACTCTCCGCCTACAACCTCTCACCTACAATAGGCTGTCTAGTGTGAACTCTCCGCCTACAACCTCTCACCTACAATAGGCTGTCTAGTGTGAACTCTCCGCCTACAACCTCTCACCTACAATAGGCTGTCTAGTGTGAACTCTCCGCCTACAACCTCTCACCTACAATAGGCTGTCTAGTGTGAACTCTCCGCCTACAACCTCTCATCCTACAATAGGCTGTCTAGTGTTAACTCTCATCCTGCATCTCCTAACCTACTCGTACAATCGGCTGTCTAGTGTGAGTTACATGCATGAAAGTGAGTCTGCGTTTGTATAGCTAGTTTAGAAAGCCCTCATTCACGATCATTATTTTTAAACTATCTGTTGCATCGTTGTGAAATTATTCCTGCCGTCATATATTTACCCCCTCCCAAGGAATATATCTTTGATAGGTCCAAAGGAAACTTAAATCATAGAAAGCGGCGACATTTCTTTGATGTTTTGGCAAAAAGAAATAGTGAATTCACGCTAATAACTTATTTACAGTAATGTCCGTCAATCCGGGTGACGACACAAGGCGTATCCAGATTCGTATTGGAGTGGGTGCAATGGTGTAATATTATTAAAGACAGAGAATTACCGAGCATCGGGTAAATAACGTGGAATCTAAATGGAAATGTTCAGGGAAGTAGAAAGAATATATTTATTACCTCATTTTTTCATTTCCTTCTGGATTCTTCGGCTGCTGGTTAATAGTGTATATACAAGGAGTCATGTTACTTCGATGTATTTAGCTTTTTATATGGAGTTCGCAAAAGATTCCAAACAGCTCTGCGTTAATGTATGTGTGGAAAGACCAGAGATGATACCGCAATTTAGTCATCATGTGTCAATTTTTAAGGATCTGTTCAGCTGTCTCTGTAATTTGTTTCACACGTGCTCATGGGTGACCAAACCGCTTTGAGTCTTAGTGAAAGATTGTCTGCTCTATTGTTACTGTTCAGAGACGAAACATGATTACCTGATTTGTACGACGAATATAGCTGTGAATGTCTCTGTAGTGGGCTTCCCTTGTAATGACCAAGATGCTGGTCCTCTTTTCATCGAAGTTTATAGATTGATTCGTATGTTCGTGTGCTGTCACCTAATTGGACGTGTTTGTTCTCACGTTTCATGATATGCCACAATATGTCAGTTTCCACCACAATATTAACCTTCTGTTGGTATTCAATGCATTTAGTATTGTTGTTGTTGTTTTTTTTTTTTCACTGCCAGTTGTTTGTCACCGTTGACGGCTTGTGGAACTGAAAATTCATCACTGTGGAATACAAACCGTTGTCATTGACAAATTGTATTGTTTGAGTCGATGCTGTCATGCTTAGGGACAGCAGTTCTTCCGAATAGCTAGCGCAAAATATCCCAGTAGGTGTGCTTATGGATTCATGTCTGCGATCTGCCCAGACTTTAATCTGTGTCGGGCGATTCCAGTAGGTTGATGACTGCTCTCGGTTGCATAAAATCCAATCCATCCGTTCTCCAATAGTCATCTTCCTCTTTCAACACATGGTCCCCACATTTTTTCCAGTAACCTTTATCGATATATAATAGCGTGGACTGAGTTAGTATCTTGACGTCAGACAATTTAAATATATTATTGGCAGCTGCCACCTGTCCTTTAATGTTAGCCCAAACAAGCTCTATAGGGTTTAAATGAGAATGATACGGCGGAAGTCTCATGCCATGCTCTTCTATCAATTTGTCGATTTGATATTTCTTGCTTTTTTTTTGCGTCTGTTTCACAAAGGACAACTCTAGCTTGAAATACGTTTCTGGAAATGGTATGTTTTCCCTTTGGAGGCATATCTTTATTGCTTCCTTTCTGCTCGAAGACGTAGGTATTTTGTCCTCTTGGGCAACATTGTGGTATGATGCATTGTCCATAATTAGGCACGACGTCTATCTGGGAATGAAGCAATATATTCTCGAGCCAGTATCTAAATATATTACCATTCATTTCATTATGATAATCTCTATTGTTGTATGCTTTGATACGAAGACGAGTTCAGCATTCTGTAGTAAGCCATTATGAGTACTACCAGCATGGGCTATGTCCAAACACTGTCCTTTACTACTGAGTACATGTCGCGTTGTCTTTCCATCCACTGATAGCCATTTATTTTCACTTGTGTGGTGTGCATTAATCCAGGTTTCATTCAAATACACTATGTCATAATTTTCTTTGCGCGTTTCCCTTATTTCACGTAGGTATTTGTTTCTCATGGCTCCTAAATGCGGTTGCTCGCAAATGATATGTCTACCTCCCTTGAGTTTAGTTGAGTCAAGAACCGACATCACTGCACTCAGGACATTCCCATACGTGCTCCGTCCCCTCGTTCAACAGCCAGCGAAGAGTCATACTACTAATCGTACCCACCGCTATCTGATTAAAAGTTATCTTAGTCTTCCCTCTCAGTTTTGAGATTCTTCCAGAACCCCTGCCGATCCCCCGCAATCTCATTCTTTCCACATATGGGTTCTCAAGTCTGTTCCTCCGCCTTCTCCACCTGGTTCCACAAGCGCACGATCACCTCCCTTTGCCCATAGGCAAGATACCACCAAGAAGGTGCATTCCCTGCTAGCCTATCAGCCTGTTCATTCCTCCGTACACCCGCATGGCCAGGGCAAAAATATCCATACAATTCCCACGATCTGTGACCTCTGAAAGCGACGAGAGGCATTCAATCACAAAATATTCCTTTCTCCACATTGCTAAGTATACCCTTTTAATCCGTAATGAATACACCGTGTGTTGCTGTAATCTCCTCTAGCCACCGACATGCCGCTGTTACTGCCTCCACCTCCATTCTCATGCTGGAGATCGTAGTTTCATATGCCAGACTCTCCTTTTTCAAACTCGTCCCATTAGACTTTGCAATAAAGCCCCAGCCACTACGTCTGTTTCTCACCACTGACCCGTCGGTGTAGATGACTATGTCACCTTGATGTGTTTTGCTCTGGATCAGCTGTTGCACTTCAAACTCAGTGCGGCCCGCTGCCCATTCTCTGCACTCACGACCCAGTGTTATTATTACATTGTGCCATTAGATATGCAGATGATACAGTCTTGATTGCAGACAATGAATAGGACCTGCAACATTTAGTAGATGCGGTTGTTGCACACAGTGAAAAACCAGGGTTAGAACTGAATTGTAAGAAGACACTGATTATGGTCGTCACTAGGAAGGAAAACCACAATGTAATATACAAGTAAATGGGCATATTCTTAAACAGGTGAAAATGTACAGCTATCTCGGAACAGTCATAACATCTGATGGGAGATGCCTCGAAGAGATTAGGACAATAATTGTCATAGCGAATGTAGCCTTTTGCAAGATGAAAAACATACTGACCAATAAAAAGATATTAATTGAAACGAGAAAAAGAGTATTTGAAATGCTACATGGAACCTGTGCTTTTATATGATGTGAAGCGTGGGCAATGAGCAGACAAGCTGAAACACATCTGATGGCTGTGGAAATGTGGTTTCTGAGGAAAATGCAAAGAATACAATGGACAGACAGAAAAACCAATGAACAAGTCCTACAAGAAACAAATGAAGATCGCAAACTGAGTAGAGACATTAGACGTAAGACAGTCAAACATTTCTGGGCATGGTATGAGAAGAAATGAATTGGAGAACTTGGTGACAACTGGCAAGATCGAAGGGGAAGAGACCGAAGGGAAGACCGAGAAGTAAATACCTGGATGGCTTGGCCACATGGCATGGTCGAGACAGACAAACGGAGCTGATCCACGACTGTGGTGATCGAGTGATATGGCAAAACTTGACCGCCCACGCTTATCGGCATGGACATGATGGGTGGATGCACTGTTTTTTTCCTCGGGATTTACAATAATATTAAGTGGTTTCCTGAGATCAGCTTCATGACACAAATATGTGTGCAGCTTCATAGCGATGCTTTGAAGTGTACAACATTTCACATTCAACCCATTCAACAATATTCACACATTAAGATGTTACCGATAAATGGTAAGAATTATAAAATAATCACGTTTCATGAAAGCATCCACATATTTGATGACATCTCTGAACACGCTAGTTCCACTTGCGTAAGTACTTGTTATAAGGTCATTCTCGTGCGGCACTGAGAAATTCCACTATTGAACGTTGATGTTTCCGTGTGAAGCTGTAATACATTTCATAATATGCACTTCATCTCTGACCCGTTTGAAACATTGAAATCTGCTGTAAAATATCCAGGACAAAAATGTTCTTGTTGGGTGTACATAATGATAACTTTATATGTTAAATCTCATCATTTTCCCTCAGTTGGTTACTGAGATGTGGATTTGTATATGGGGAGAAACAAATGTGAATGGACTGTAGTAGCATATGCTCCACGTGTATGTACATTAGGCTGTCTTAGTTGTATTGTGTTAATTAGTTAGATATGGATGTCTTCATTCACAATTATTAAATATTAAATAGTAGCATCTTGGTGATTGGTATAAAGTGACCAATATGGCGTCCACTCACAAAGCCTATGTTAGGTTGTCAGACGGACTTACATGTTAGTTCCCCACAGGTTGCTGTTATGAGCGACCACAAGTCGTTACTCTAGCTATTGAAGGAATTCGATGGAGGTTGTTTGGGTTGTGCTTGTAGGAGATACCACACGTCGTAACATTAGCTAAAGAAGAGTTAAATGTTGGTTGTTTAGTGTTGTATTTATGAAAGGTCTTAACTAGAGTTTCGATCTCTCAGTTCATTTAGGAAACATGACCTTTTCATCTGTCCGGACATTTGATTCGGAAATCACAAATTATTCGAATCGTGTAAACAGCTAGCTGTGTGTAGACTGCAGCCTAATTAGATATCATTAGAGAAAGTGTCAGTCCAGTCACTGGCAGAAAGCCACCTGTAAGTTTCATTCCACAATATTACAATGTACTTGTAAACTTTACCTTCTGGAGGGCTGTACATGTCCAAATAGTAGCTCTCTCCAGCCAGACAGGTGATTGTTGCATTACACTTATTGCACAGAGTATTGTGAAACCGTCGATTGATTTGTAACATTAAGTTCGACTTAGTGTGCCGAAAAGTTGGCATTTTTCGAATTTCCAAGACAAAATGTGTCACGAAATTGTCATTACTGCATATCGTGTACCGCTGTTGTTCACATTATCTGTGACCTGACATGGCGTAATGCTAGAAAGACAGCTGACATTGATTGTTAGTTTGGGTGTAATTATGTCAGGTCTTGAATTTATTTGCAAAAACACACTCATACATATACACACACAAATACACACGCACGCACATATATCCATAGACACGGGCATAAGGATTAA
The DNA here is from genome assembly GCA_014155875.1 of Cepaea nemoralis. Classification (NCBI taxonomy): domain Eukaryota; kingdom Metazoa; phylum Mollusca; class Gastropoda; order Stylommatophora; family Helicidae; genus Cepaea; species Cepaea nemoralis. The sequence goes on along the minus strand of JACEFZ010021916.1, from coordinate 452,831 downwards.
CACTTACAACAGAACACAAAGATACACGGAGTAGTTACGTCCAACATAACAAACAAATATGTTTAGAGAAATGACAAATAATTAACGGTGGTTCATGGTGACATTCGCCGGGACTCAGAAAGTGGCGCAAGCAAATGTTTGCAGTAAAACCCGAGATCAATAGCGAAGCCGAGTCTCCACGACAGGGGTAAACTGGAGTGACATTGTTCAAACATTCAGATCTGACCTGAATTAACGTCTTCGTTAATTGACACATTTTCCTATATATAAAAATAGGCCGCTAAAATGTTGGCGTGGCTAAAGAGTGTAACGAGTTCGCGCTTAAACTTCCTTTGGTAACCGAGCGGTGACCTTAGGAGTCGCAGTGGGTCCTCTGACAGAGAGGGGGGAGGGGTATGGAAGAAGCATTGATAAACAGAAAAGCTAACCCACATACACAATCAGTCCAGTAGCAGCACTTGTGTGGGTTAGACCCCAGTACGAACCCCGCAAACAAACAATAGTTAGAGACCGAGTTACAGTTTAAGTAACATGGTTGACTGTTGCTATAGAAATACTGATTGTTACATGTGTACCTGTTTAGCTAGGCAACAATGTAAGGCCGGTATAGTACCGTGGATCATACAACAAGCAAGGAGAGGTAACACTGTAAATGACCATACATGGCGTCAGATGCCACTGGGGGTGGGGTGGGGCTAGGGTGGAACTGGTTTTCTCATCCCTTCAAATGTAGCTACAAAATCGCATCAATAATAAGCAGGTTAAGGAAATGAAGGAAACAAAAGGCTCCTGTGCGTGTCTCGATGTCTTGTAAACATATGTTGTAGATCCGTACCTCTATAGAACAGGTGTAATTCCACGAGCAACGGGGGAAATCCACGAGCAACGGGGGCAACATTAGCCGGCCGCCATCACTTTCAAAGATATGTAATGGTACGAATTTTAGTCTGGGTGAATATGGAATCCCAGTTACAGTTTAGTAATCCCCCTCGAATCGAATTAGAACCCATGCTCACCGGGCTGACAGCTAGCGCCCAGCGTCTACGCTTGTGCGGCTCCAGGACAGGTGGCAATTGAAGAACAAACTCCGTCGTCCAAGACGGAAAGAGTGTGTCCTGTTAGAAGTCGTGTGACGCCACGGGTGGGGGAGGGAGCAAGAGTTCTAGGACATGTGGAGAGGACATCGGGGAGGTGCAAGAGATAGGACTTGGGGCGAGTCGACTGAGATCTTGTGTTCCATTGAGAGATACAAGACAGCAGAAGTAGAAGACATAAACTATGGAACGTGTCGATGTTTTGCCAACGGGGATGCTCCAAAACATATTTTTAAGTCTGAAACTCGAAACACCAATATTCACCGTCAAGGACAACGTACAGTTATCAGCTTCTCAGTGTCATGGATGTGATCCTAGTAGAGCCTGGGATTGTTGCTGGACAAAGTTGGCAATAAGCACAGAAATGCTGGATAGCATTGTGATTGTGACTGATACAGTTTATTATTGTAGCAACCAACTATACAAACACCTTAACCACACACGTAAGACCTGATATACATATTGTCGTGGGGTGTGGAGACAGCAAACCCATATGGGGATCCCTGTCCACGGACGCCCAGTCTCACCCACTCTCCGAGCTGACACCCTCAGTCCAACGTGACCATCACCCCATGTAAGGCTCCTTGTTGGCCGGAACTGTGGACCATTCCTTCACCTGAACTATCTTACCAATTTCATGTGATTATCTACACAGATGGTTCGGTGTCAAGAGGTGAGAGAAGTGTCTGGGGGTTCATAGCCAAAGCTAATAGTCGATGTTTGGGGCAGGAGAGTCTGGCATATGATACCACAACATCCAGCTTAAGAATGGAAGTGGAGGCAGTCACTGCGGCTCTCCGCTGGATGGAGAATACGACACACACACACACATCGTGATTGTAACTGACTCAGAAAGCATGCTGACGAGGGTGAGGACGGGCAGACTTCGTGCGGAGTGGCTTGCTTCGATTCGGAGGTCACGGGTGACAAGCATCGCCTGGATCTTTTCTCCGGGGCATGCCGGTGTGCTGGGAAATGAACATGCGGACAGATTGGCTGGCTCTGCAGAACTTGGTGGAGTATTGATACATGGCAAAGCAGACGTGGTTGCGGCTTTGTGGGAGCACGTGCACACCTCGGAGGAGCAAATGGATTACCATGGTCTGGCAAGAATGAGACAACAAGGAGTGACGAAGGGATCTGGCCGACGCTCAACACTCAGAGGAAAGGCGAGACGGACTTATAATCAGATTGCTACTGGTACTATTAGTGTTGGAACTCTTCGCTGGCTGCTGAGGATGGGGACGGAGCACTTATGGAAATGCCCCGAATGCTGTGATGTCGATTCCTAAATCAATCAATCAATCAATCAGTCTTACCAATTTTACAGACATATTTAATCCTATCTCCAGCCGGTGTCATCCAAGAACTATTTCTTCCCAATCTGTATTCCTTTAGCTGCGTCTAGTGAGTCATGCAGAAGATGGTCCTTGTCCGCTGCCACTCTGAGATACATTTCCGTGAATCATCTTTTGCCTATGAGATGTGGGCGCAGAGAAAGTAGAGGATGTATGCAGACAACAGACGTATAACTTGTGCATCTTTAAACACATGTTTGGCCACGTTTACAAGAGCTCTAGCCTCTCCTGTAGGCTGCGTGTCAGTATCAGTTTTCCAATCACTCTGAAGATCTGCAATCATCTTCATCATGTCGATGTGTCGTACTTTACCAAAAGCCATTGTATAGTCAATGAAGCAAAGATACATTAGTATACTAGAAATGTAATCCATGTAATGGAAATCAAAAAATGTAATCCAAATGTAATAATGTGCTGTTACCTCGTGTGGACACCAATGGCATAAACATCAACATTCTATATCATGGGTCGAATCATAAACATCAACAGTTTATATACCATTCGTCGACACATAAATATCACCAGTCTATATACCATAGGTCGACACATAAACATCAACAGTCTATATCATAGGTCGACACATAAACATCACCAGTCTATATATCATGCGTCGACACATAAACATCAACAATCTATATATCATGCGTCGACACATAAACATCAACAGTCTAGATACCATAGGTCGGCACATAAACATCAACAGTCTATATATCATGGGTCGACACATAAAAATCAACATTGTATATCATACGTCGACACAAAAAGATCAACATTCTATATATCATGCGTCGACACATAAACATCAACATTCTATATATCATAGGTCGACATATAAACATCAACAGTATGTATATCATAGGTCGACACATAAACATCAACAGTATATATGTCATAGGTCGACACATAAACATCAACAGTATATATGTCATAGGTCGACACATAAACATCAACAGTATATATATATCATAGGTCGACACATAAACATCAACAGTATATATGTCATAGGTCGACACATAAACATCAACAGTATATATATATATCATAGGTCGACACATAAGCATCAACAGTATATATGTCATAGGTCGACACATAAACATCAACAGTATATATATCATAGGTCGACACATAAACATCAACAGTATATATATATCATAGGTCGACACATAAACATCAACAGTATATATATCATAGGTCGACATATAAGCATCAACATTGTATATCATAAACATCAACAGTCTATATATCATATGTGTCGACACATAAACATCAACATTGTATTTCTTGGTTCGACATATACACATCAACATTGAATATCATGAGTCGACACATAAACATCATCATGATATATCACTAGCTGACCCGGCCCGGCGTCGCCAGGCACCTGGCGGGGTGCGTCTAATTTAATTCATATAAGTAGTCATTATACATTCAAATACATTTCAATAATCGCACAGTGTACGCGTTCGGCCCCTGCTTCCGTACCCGTTCCCGTTGCTTGTATGTTTCTGATGATCCCGGTCCCGTTGCCGTTGCTCGTCTGTTTCTGATGCTCCCGTTCCCGTTGCTCGTCTGTTGCTGATGCTCCTGTTCCCGTTCCTGTTGCTCGACTGTTTCTGAAGATCGTAATGTCTTTTTCTTTCGTGTAAAAATTAAAAATTGATTTTAAACTAACTAACTATTTCAGTTGCATCCGCGGGAGTGAGGACAAAATCTGTACAAAATTTCATCTCAATCGGAAGGACCGTTCGGGAACGCATAAAGGACTTACAAAGAAACAAACATTATCTTTTGTGTATATAGTAGAATAGTAGAAGATAGTAGAAGATATGGAAATATAGTGTATGGCCAAAATATTGGAAGAGATCTATCTTCATTCCAATAACTCAAAAGGGCAACCTGAAACTACTGAACGTAACACCCAATAAATGCTGGGTTGACTGCGGCGTACTTCAAAGGATATGCAACTAACTTTCTCTCCAAAAAATTACATTATTCAGTGTAGCAATAGAAGAATAAAACATTTAATGTGATTTAAATATTGAGCACAACCCACTACTGGCATCGCCGATCGCATTCCGGCACGAACCTAAGGCCTATCCACGTCATGGAAGCACTATACTCGAGTTTCGCCCTCGATTGAGCTCGTCAGTAGTGCATATCCCTGACCGGATCCGGAAACAAGCCCCGGATCACGCGTGTGAAGCGGGTGTGTAACCACGAGGCACACACTGGACACGCCAAATTATCACACCGGAATACCACAACGCTACCCATCTTTATTCCATGGTCGACCTATGATATAGACTGTTGATGTTTATGTGTCGACCTATGGTATATAGACTGGTGATATTTATGTGTCGACGAATGGTATTCGTTGTGGTATTCCGGTGTGATAATTTGGCGTGTCCAGTGTGTTACACACCCGCTTCACACGCGTGATCCGGGGCTTGTTTCCGGATCCGGTCAGGGATATGCACTACTGACGAGCTCAATCGAGGGCGAAACTCGAGTATAGTGCTTCCATGACGTGGATAGGCCTTAGGTTCGTGCCGGAATGCGATCGGCGATGCCAGTAGTGGGTTGTGCTCAATATGTAAATTTCAAATCCCGAAACAACCAAATAATCAATGTTATCATTGCTCACTGGATGTAGGAGGCCTGGTGTTCCTTGCCAGTGAGAAGTCCTGATCGTTCGGGTCCACATCGATTGACGGACGTCAGTCGCGGCGATTGGGCAATCTTGAGCATAGCCTACGATGGGTAGCGTTGTGGTATTCCGGTGTGATAATTTGGCGTGTCCAGTGTGTGCCGCGTGGTTACACACCCGCTTCACACGCGTGATCCGGGGCTTGTTTCCGGATCCGGTCAGGGATATGCACTACTGACGAGCTCAATCGAGGGCGAAACTCGAGTATAGTGCTTCCATGACGTGGATAGGCCTTAGGTTCGTGCCGGAATGCGATCGGCGATGCCAGTAGTGGGTTGTGCTCAATATTTAAATTTCAAATCCCGAAACAACCAAATAATCAATTTAATGTGATGTCGAAGAGAAATAAAAAAATAAGTTAGAAAACTTTCACGTGTCTAAAATAGATGCATTATTTGTATGACAACTTTGAAGATGCCTTAAAGTTGTTATCACTTTGTTTATAACGCATATGACTGTAAATAACTTCTTTAAACATTTTATAAAACTTGAAGAAAATTACAACAATTATTTAAATTACATAATATAGCAATGCTACTAAAAGTAATGTCCCTTTATATAACTTTTCTTGCTCAGTCCCCTTGCAATATTTTAATTATCCTCTTTCCTTTTAATGTTGTTTTATTACGTACAAAACTGCTTTTAAACTATTTCAGTTGGATCCGTGGGAGTGAGAACAACATCGGTACAAAATTTCATCTCAATCGGATAGATCCTTCGGGAACTCATAAAGGACAAACAAACAAACAAACAAATAAACACACATTCACTTATATATCGACACATAACATCAACATTTATATCATGCGTCGACAAACAAAATAATCAACAGCCTGTAGCATGTGTCGACACATAAACATCAACGTTGTATATCATGAGTCGACACATAAACACAAACAGTCTAGTTTAGTTTAGTTTAGTCGTTGGATCAACATCACGGCACACGGTTTAACCCATAAGTGCTCCGTTTTCCTCCTAACTCAAAGCTGAGTCTGGAGAAACTCAGCTCAATGCTTGAACTCCGTTGCATCGGCGAGGATCCTGAAATACTTTTGATAGATTTTTAACTCGAAATTTTGCCCTGGCAGCGCCGTTGGGCTACTCTTTTTCGATTTCCAACTGCCAAGGGATGTAGGAAACACCTGGTTCAAACAACACCCTAGAAGATTATGGATATGGAGGAGTCCTGATAGCAGGATTAGAAACCAGACTGACTACATTCTGATTAGCAGAAGATTTAGAAACGCATTAACAATAGCACAAACAGTCCCCAGTGCTGATTGTTATAGTGACCACAGATTACTCACAGGAACATTGAGGATAAAGTTGAAGAAAGTCAAGAATATAACAGGAAACACTAAATATGATTTGTGTACATTTAGTAATGACAAGGAAATACAAAACAAATTCAACATAGAAGTACAGAACAGATTTGAAATTTTGTCTGATCTAGATATCCTACTCCAGGATGTGGATGATCAATGGGAAACGTTGAAGAATTCAATCAATGTGGCTACAGAAACAACTATTCCAAAATTAAAGAAGGTGGGTCGTAAGAAATGGATGACTGAAGAAATTTTACACCTCATGGAAACAAGAAGACTCAACAAAAATAATTCTGTCAAATATGAAGAAATTCACAGACAAGTCAGAACATTATGTAAGGAGGCAAAAGAAGCATGGCTTGAGGAAAAGTGCTTAGAAATTGAAAGCCAACACAACAGTCAAAATATCAAATTAGTGCACAAATGAATTCAGGAACTTACTAATAAAAGAACAAGTACATCAACAGGGTGTCTAAAAACTGAAGATGGCAAAATCATAATAGAAAAAGACCAGATTCTACAGGTATGGACAGATTATGTGAAACACCTTTATGATGATAACAGAGACGAACAGTATGATATTAGATTTAATAATGAAGGACCGCCAATTTTGGAGATGGAGGTTCGAAATGTTCTTAAGCTTATGAAAGCTGGCAAGGCCCCCGGTGCAGATAACATCACAACAGAAATGATTAAAGCTTTAGAAGAATTTGGACTAGATCAAGTCACCAGACTGCTGAACACATTATATGATACTGGAGATATACCTCCTGAATTATGTAACTCTATATTTATTGCAATCCCAAAGAAATCAGGAACCTTGGAATGTGATCAACATAGAACAATTAGTATAATGGGTCACATCACAAAGATTTTGCTAAGAATTATCATGCAAAGAATGAGGAAGAAGATACAACCTGAAATAGGGGAAGAACAATGAGAGTTTGTAGAAGGAAAGGGTACAGTAAATGCTGTGTATATGCTGCGACAGTTATTGAACGTGCTATAGAAGTAAACAAGGATATACATCTTTGCTTTATTGACTATACAAAGGCTTCTGATAGCGTTAGACATGTCAGCATGGTGGATATGCTTGCAGATCTACAAATTGATGGGAAAGACATTAGACTTATAAAAAACATATATTGGAAACAACAAGCTGCAATAAGGATTTATAATGAAGTGGGACAGTATCAGCCAATCAAGAGAGGTGTTAGGCAGGGATGTGTGATGTCTCCAGATCTTTTTTCCCTGTACAGTGAAAATATTTTCAGAATTGTAGAGGATATAAATGGAATCAGCATTGGAGGACGAAACATCAATAACATTAGATATGCAGATGATACAGTATTAATTGCAGACAATGCGCAGGACCTGCAACAATTAGTAGATGCGGTTGTTGTACACAGTGAGCAACTGGGGTTAGAATTAAATTGTAAAAAGACTCAGGTTAAGGTCGTCAGTAGGAAGGAAGAAGTGCCACAATGTAATATACAAGTAAATGGAAATATTCTTCAACAAGTGAATCGGTACAATTATCTTGGAACAGTTATAACATCTGATAGGAGATGCCTTGAAGAGATTAGAACAAGAATCGCCATGGCGAAAGTAGCCTTTAGCAAGATGAAAAACATATTGACCAATAAAAAGATGTCAATTGAAACGAGAAAAAGAGTATTTTGATGCAACATAGAACCTGTACTTTTATATGGATGTGAAGCGTGGACAATGAGCAGTCAGGCTGAAAAACATCTGACGGCTGTAGAAATGTGGTTTCTGAGGAAAATGCAAAGAATACCATGGACAGCCAGAAAGACCAATGAACAAGTCCTTCAAGAAACAAATGAAGATCGTAAACTGATTAGAGACATTAGACGTAGACAGTCAAAATCTTTTGGTCATGTTATGAGAAGAAATGGATTGGAGAACTTGGTGACGACTGGTAAGATCGAGGGGAACAGACCAAGGGGAAGACCGAGAGGAAAATACCTGGATGGCTTGGCCACATGGCATGGACGAGACGGGAACACTGAGCTGATCCAAGATACTGGTGATCGAGTGAAATGACGAGTCATGACCGCCCACGCTTTCCGGCATGGCACATGATTGATTGAAGGGATTTTTTACGTGCGCAACATTACACACGGGCGTACGATCTCACTACCCAGAAACTAGGGGAAATTTTATTACTGGACACATAAACATCAACATTCTATATACCATAGGTCGACATATACACATCAACAGTGTATATGTCATTGGTCGACACATAAACATCAACAGTATATATATCATAGGTCGACATATAAACATCAACAGTGTATATGTCATTGGTCGACACATAAACATCAACAGTATATATGTCATTGGTCGACACATAAACATCAACAGTATATATATCATAGGTCGACACATAAACATCAATAGTGTATATATCATAGGTCGACACATAAACATCAACAGTATATATATCAAAGGTCGACACATAAACATCAATAGTGTATATATCATAGGTCGACCCATAAACATCAACAGTATATATATCAAAGGTCGACACATAAACATCAATAGTGTATATATCATAGATCGACCCATAAACATCAACAGTCCATACATTATGGTTCGACACATAACCATCAACATTGTATATCATGGTTCGACACATAAACATCAACAGCCTATAGCATGGGTCGACACATAAACATCAACTGTCTATGTATCATGGCTCGACACACATACATCAATAGTGTATGTATCATAGATCGACCCATAAACATCAACAGTCTATATATCATGGTTAGACACATAAACATCAACATTGTATATCATGGTTCGACACATAAACATCAACAGCCTATAGCATGGATCGACATAAACATCACTATTGTATATCATGAGTCGACACATAAACTGTCAGAGTGTTGAAGGGCAGGTATAGGACATAGAGAGGACAAGGGACAGAATAGAGTTAGGACGACTTAGATAGGACCATAGATAAGGACATCGGTAATATAGCGATAGAGTAGAGACAGGACATAAGTCAAGACACAGAGTGGTCATAAGACAGGACATCTATAGGACAGTAGACAGAGTAGAGACAGGACATAGGTGGGGACACAGACGTGTCATAGACAGGACACCGGCAGGACCAAGCCGGGTGTTAGGAGGCAACGTCAGTTCACTGGACACTGCGCTGAACGAACTAGACGTCAGAGTATTGAATAACCCCTAGCACGAACGGACTGAAGTAAAACGAGACTGCTAGGACAGCACGGGGTTTACGGACAGCACGGGGTCAAGTGCGGCAAGTCCAGCTAACGAGTCTGAAAACGTCAGACGGGACCAGACAGTTTCATGGGGAGGACGCGTGTATTTTTCCGAGGGGAAATGCTTAGCTTGCGAGAGCGCTATAGAGTTTGAGTAATTGACTGTGTGCGATAGTTGTATTGTAAGGCGGATTGTATATTTGTGTAAGGCAGCCACCGCCTGCGTAGCCTATACTCTGTAACTATATCAGGTTCGCCTGAAATAAATGATATATGTACCATCTGAACAACTGATGTTTCTTTGAGTGCGGATGAAGCAGCTAGAATGCCTGTGTGTGATGCAAGACGTTGACATAAAGACCCATCCATCCATCATGTGCCATGCCGGTAAGCGTGGGCGGCCATGTTCTGCCATCTCACTCGATCACCAGAGTCGTGGATCAGCTCTGTGTTTCTGTCTCGACCATGCCACAAGGCCAAGCCATCCAGGTACTTGCTTCTAGGTCTTCTCCTTGGTCTGTTCCCCTCGATCTTACCAGTTGTCACCAAGTTCTCCAAATCATTTCTTCTCATAACATGCCCAAAAAATTGTGACTGTCTACGTCTAATGTCTCTAATCAGTTTACGATCTTCATTTGTTTCTTGAAGGACTTGTTCATTGGTCTTTCTGGCTGTCCATGGTATTCTTTGCATTTTCCTCAGAAACCACATTTCTACAGCCGTCAGATGTTTTTCAGCCTGACTGCTCATTGTCCACGCTTCACATCCATATAAAAGTACAGGTTCTATGTTGCATCAAAATACTCTTTTTCTCGTTTCAATTGACATCTTTTTATTGGTCAATATGTTTTTCATCTTGCTAAAGGCTACTTTTGCCATGGCGATTCTTGTTCTAATCTCTTCAAGGCATCTCCCATAAGATATTATTACTGTTCCGAGATAATTATACCTATTCACTTGTTGAAGAATATTCCCATTTACTTGTATATTACATTGTGGTATTACGTTCTTCCTAGTGACAACCATAATCTGTGTCTTTTTACAATTTAATTCTAACCCTAGTCGTTCACTGTGTGTAACAACTGCATCTACTAAATTTTGCAGGTCCTGTTCATTGTCTGCAATCGAGACTGTATCATCTGCATATCTAATATTACTGATGCATCGTCCCCCAATGTTGATTCCTTCCTTATCTTCAATATTTCTGAAAATACTTTCACTGTACAGGGAAAACAGATCTGGAGACATTACACATCCCTGTCTCACACCTCTCTTAATAGGCTGATATTGGCTTACTTCATTATCAACTCTTTGGCAGCTTGTTGTTTCCAATATATGCTTTTTACAAGTCTAAGATCTTTTCCATCAATGTATAGATCTTCAAGCATCCTTATCATGCTGACATGTCTCACTTTATCGAAAGCCTTTGTGTAGTCAATAAAGCAAAGGTGTAGGTCTTTGTTTACTTCTATAGAACGGTCGATTACGGTTCTCAGTATATACACATCATATACTGTACCCTTGCCTTCTACAAACCCACATTGTTCTTCTCCTATTTCAGGTTGTATTTGCATGATAATTCTTAGCGATGTGATGATGATGATGATGATATAATTCTTAGCAAAATCTTCGTGATGTAACTCATTATACTAATTGTTCGATGTTGATCACATTCCATGGCTCCTGATTTCTTTGGGATTGCAATAAATAGAGAATTACATAATTCCAGTATCATATATTGTATTAAGCAGATTGGTAACTTTATGTATTCCATATTCTTCTAAAGCATTAATCATTTCTGTTGTGACGCTGTCTGAACCGGGGGTCTTGCCAGATTTCATATCGTTAAGAGCATTCTGAACCTCCATCTTCAAAATTGCTGGTCCTTCATTATTATTTTGAACATCATACTGTTCGTCTCTGTTATCACCATAAAGTGTTTCACGTAATCTGACCATACATGTAATATCTGATCTTTTTCTATTATGACTCTTCCATCTTTTGTTTTTAGGCAGCGTGCTGATGAACGTGTCCTTTGATTAGTAAGCTCCTAAATTCTTTTGTGCATTAGTTTCGCATTTCTACTGTTGTGTTGTTTTTCAATTTCTCTGCAATTTTTTTCAAGCCATGTTTCTTTTGCCTCTTTACATGATATTCTGATGTCTCTGTGAATTTCTTCATATTTGGCAGGATTATTTTTGTTCTGTTGTCTTGTTTCCATTAGTTGTAAAATTTCTTCAGTAATCCATGTCTTACGGCCCACTTTCTTTACTTTTGGAATAGTTTTTTTCTGCTGCACAACTGATTGAATTCTTCAGCATTTCCCATTGATCATCTACATCTTGAAATAGGATCTCTAGATCAGACAATAAATCAAATGTGTTCTTTACTTCTATGTTAAAATTATCTTGTATTTCTTTGTCAGTTTTCAATTTGCACAAGTCATATTTAGGGTTTCCTGCTGTATACTTGACTTTCTTTAACTTTACCCTCAATGTGCCTGTAATTAATCTGTGATCACTGTAACAGTCTGCATTTGGAACTGTTTTTACGACTGTTAACGCATTTCGAAACCTTTTGCTAATCAGGATGTAATCTATCTGGTTTTTAATCCTGCTGTCTGGACTCCTCCATGTCCATAATCTTCTAGGATGCTGTTTAAACCAGGTGTTTCCTACAACCATTTCTTGTTTTTTTTGCCCATTCTACAAGTCTGTATCCTCTTTCATTTCACTCTCCCAAACCATGATTGCCTACACTGCATCCACCGGTTTGCTTTCCTATTTTTGCATTGAAATCACCCATTATGATATTTATTTCTGATTTTTTACAGTTCTTCAAAGCAGTCTCCATGTCATTATAAAATTCATCTATACTTTCTTCACTGCATTCACTTGTTGGGGCATATACTTGAATGGCATTTATTTTAAAAGGTCTTCCATTTAATTTTACTAATAGAACTCTGTCTGACACAGCTCGATATTCGTTGACAGAATTTGATGTTTCTTTATCTAATATAATGGCTACACCTCTTTGCTGTTCTTCTCCCCCAGAGTAAATAATCTTACAATCCTCTCCTGTCCTTATCCCTGCTCCTTTCTATCTCGTCTCCGATATGCCTAATATGTAAACATAAACATATAGTATATATATATAAAATATATACATAATATGAGAATATATACATATAATATGTAAACATAAACATATAATATGTAAACATAAACACATAAACACCAACAGTCTATTTATCATGGGTCGACATATAAACATCAATAGTCTATATATCATGAGTCGAAACAAAACATCAACATTGTATATCATGGGTCGACACATAAACATCAACATTGTATATCATGTGTCGACACAAAAACTCAACAGCCTATAGCATGGATCAACACATAAACATTAACAGTCTATGTATCATGGGTCGACACACAAAACATCAACGTTGTATATCATGGCTCGACACATAAACACCAACGGTCTATATAATGGTTCGATACATAAACACCAACAGTCTATATCATGGCTCGATACATAAATACCAACAGTCTATATAATGGCTCGATACATAAACACCTACAGTCTATATAATGGCTCGACACATAAACATCATCTCATCTCATCATGTCATCTCATCATATTCCTCTTGTACCTTGCCGGGTCGAGGTGACGTTTAAATATCGGGAGAGTGCCCGCTTATGGGTTTCATGCATCGATATTGCCATAGACTCTGATATTCCATCCGCCCATCGTTTACATGATCGGCCTCATACTCTGCTTTCCTCTGGTCTGTACATCATTGCTTGGTGTGGTATACTGTAATTTGGTAACCTATTTGCATGGCCAAACCATTTGACTTGCTGCCTTCTAGTAAAATCTAGCGCAGCTAAAACCCTCACTTTAGACCCCATTTCTTCATGTTTGATTTTATGTCTTCTTGATACAGTGAATATTCTTCTCAGGAATCTCATTTTTGTATTTTGTGTTTATCTTTTCTCTTATTCTGCCAATGTCCAGGTATGGCATTGGTAGCATTGTGTTGGTAGGAACGTTGTGTTTTAAAGTGCTTTCTCAGGAACTATTGACACATGTTTGTTCTTTAATATTGGTGCCATCTGTCCAATGAGTTGGTTTACCTTATTGCATCTATTTTCGATCTTGACTTTTTATCTGCAAATTGATGATATTGATATTATACTTCCTAGGTATTTTAAACTCAGGGGGTGTTCGTTTAGGTGAATCGTTGCTGCTTTTCCTTCTTTAGTTATAGTCATTACGACTGTTTTACTTGTGCTAATTTTCATGTTATGTTCTCTACACATTTCGTTTAGACTATTCATGAGGGCTTGTAATTCAGCTTCTGATTTTGCAATTAGTGCTTGGTCGTCCGCAAACATAAGTTCTCTAATGGTTAGATTTACAGATGGTTCTTCTTCTGTGTTCTCGTCATGCAGTGTTCTTGCGGTCTCTGTTTGTATGGCTTCATTAAATTTTGTTTGCATATCCCTTACAGGACGTTGCAAGTCAACATCAGCATTTTACAATCTGCTATTGATGTACTAGGCAAGATTACGCTCAGTAGTTTGCCATTGCTTTCTGAGCGACCGGCTCACATACCCCGTAAGTTACCAACGCGGCGAGAACCGCTACCGATTATTGCGCTGGTTACATTACTCACGAGAATATACGGTATTACGGAGAAAGATGTTAACCCCTAAGCTAGGTAGACCTATTCTTCTTTACATATGTTGTCTATATATGTTATAAACAAGAGAGGGGACAGGACACAACCTTGTCGTACTCCGGATCATCCGGTGAAGGGTGTTGAGTGTCCTCCAGTTGCTCTCACTATGCATTCACTGTTGTTGTATAAGCTTCTACATAGGTTTGTTAGATGTGTACTCACGCCATATTGTTTAAGGATTTCTATCTACTTTATAAAATGCCTTTTCTTGGTCGGCAAAAGCTTAGTCGAGTGTTTCATTAAATTCGATTGATTTTTCTATAAGTTGTCTAAGCGCCGAGAATGGCATATGTGCATCCCTTGATACTCCTAAATCCGAGATGTGTTCCGCTTAGCTGGGGTTCTATGGTAGGTCTTCATTGCCATGGTCCTAACTTTTTAGCCGTTGCTTATTCTCACTTCTGTTTGTTTAATTGAATATCTAAAGTTCTGTGCGCCAAGAGTTGCTCTCTTCTAAACACTTTACAATCTTGGCTTAGACTACTTGTCCATGTTTATAAGTTACCCATTCCCCCCGACTCTCACGCCGACATTACAAGTCTGAATAAAGTATATAACAAAAGTCCACGCTGGTTTCCATCATTTATTCCGCGGCTTCACATTTACAATTGCGTCTTCATTTACATTTAGCCGCGCAGTTATTCTTATTTAACACAAACACCATAACTATCAACCTATATCTAAATTCTATGATACATAAGGCATTAGACGGATGCCATATTCACACTTGTTAAACACGTCCGACCTGGACCATGTCTTAACCTGTACTCCTAGTTTAAACCCGAGAGTTCTCTCTTCCTGACACTCACAGTCCAGTGTTTCACGTACTAACAAACACTGGTGTAGATGCGAACTTCCACTCATACCAAACGCGCACCCTGACTCTTTGCCTGCCAAACAAAAATTTGATCCTGACCAAACAGAAATTCAAGGCAGAAAATTGGAAGTAGAGGTGTGTCACAATAATGCTTTTAAAATGGTTAAAATGGTAGCAGATATATTGTATTATATACCAAATTAAAGGAGATTGCACAGGGGACATTACTGTGTTAATAATTAATTCATAGGTTAGAAATATGATGACAATAATGAGAGGTTTATTAATAACAATTGAAATTAAAAAGGTAAAAATTATTTTAAAATTTCATTTACCAAAGCGTTATTTATAATCCACTGCAGCTAATTCCATTTACATTTGCTGAGTACTGTTACACACACCACTTTTGTTCAATAATATCACAAGAACTGCACCACAACACCAAAAAAACATAATTAAAACATAATATTTTGAAGCACATAATTTTCACACAACATGGAAAATGTCAGAAACACACCACTCAGATTGTACTGAGAAGAACAATATAAACACTATTTTTTATTTAGTAATAACTATTATTCTTTTAAATTTAATTATTTAAATACTCCTTAAATACTTTGTGATAGGCAAAACACATTTAGGGGCATAAATGTGGCCCATTAGAGCATGTGCCATCACATCATGACATATAATGACAAACTTTCTCTTTCAGTGTCGTTTTCCATTACTACGATAAAATATAACTGACTAATTGAATACTACACGTGGTTTCAGTTTTAGAATCTTTCACAAAGTCCTTGAAATCACTATAATTATAATATAAAATTGTTTAAAACGGTAATTTTATTAAAATATGTGAGGTCCAAAACTAGAAGATGTTGTCATTTCGAAGTTCAAATCAAAACAATTATTTCGAATCAAGAATCAAGTGCTTTCTAAGAACAAATATTGTTGCCAGTGGCCTGTGTAAAACTGCGAAATAATTCTGTCTCAATTTTAAGTTATCGAATTTAACTAAAAATTACGGAAACATAAGAAATATGACAAATACACCACTGTTTATACTGCGCCGTTTTTCTGGCACGGGGGCGTCTAAATCGGTCTACTGTACCGATGTACTGGCCCATGGCAGAGACAGAGTTTTCGCAAAATATTTTCCCAATATGACTCAAATGGGAAATGCCTCTGTATTGTGTGTAATCTCTTTTGCTGCCTTTGTTTTTCCGAATTTCTTTATAATTATGGCTTTTCCCGAGTCTCGTGGTGTTTGTTGTTCTACCTATACATGGTTGAATAGTCTGAGTAACCATGCTATTCATACTTCTCTTGCTGCTTTAATTATATCATTTGATATTTCATCTTTGTCCTGTGATTTGTTCAATGGGGCTAATCTGACGGCTTCTATAATTTCTTCTGTCAGTATGTCTGGTTCTAGTTCTTCGGTGGCATTTGTGTTGGTTTCTTGAATTCCTGTGACATCTGATGGAATGGTGAGAAGTTGTTCGAAATACTGTTTCCATCTTATTAGGATTTGTTTTTGTTAACTTATTGGCACTCCATTATCGCTGTTGATTATTTCAGTTGGGTCAAAGCGTTCTCCTCTGGTTCTCGTTACACTTATCTTCTTGTAGATGTTTTAGTTGCCTCCTTGTAGTTTGTGTTTAGGGTTTCTCCATAATCCCCCAGTCTTTTTGTTATTCTCTCTTTACTATTCGATTCGCATGTCATCTCGCGATTCTATATTCTATGTAATCACGTTCCTGTTTGCTCTTCAACCACATTTTTATAGTTTTTCCCCTTTCTGTCTTTTACAGCTTTCTTTACCTATGCGTTCAACCAACTTGTTATTTTCTTCATCCGTGATTTGCGTTTTTTCGTGGTTCCACATGTTATTTTTGGCAGTATTTAAAGTGCTTGATTTGAACATCTCCCATTCTTCTTCGACTGATTTTCTTTCTACGAGTAATTTTACAAGAATTTCAGTTAGTTCTTTCTCATAATATTTCCTTTTCGTCTCATCTTTGATGTTTTTTGTGTTTACTGATTCTCATGAGATGTATTTTTCAGCACTTTGCTTTCGCCTTCTATTGGTTTTATTATGGCAACAACTGCTTTGTGGTCTGTGTTTATACTTAAGTTGAGCAACGCCCTTGCGTCTAATATATTTCTCTTTCTGTTATTTCTTGTTAATATAAAATACATTTGGCATTTAGTATCTGGATCATTACCTTTATATCAGGTGTGTATTTGTGTGTCTTTGTGTTTATAAAATTTGTTTGTTATTTAGATGTCGTGGTGGTTGCATGGCTCTATCAGTAGTGTTCTTGTTTGGCCACACCTCTTTTAATTTGCAGTTCTCGCAGTCTGACCATGGTTGTAGATTCATAGTCATCACTTGGTTCTCGCAAAAGTCTTACTTCTCGTAGAGCATTCAGAATGTCAGCATGGTCCATGGCGCGTCCGCACAGTAGCGTTACCTGCGAGCCTGTCAGCCCGCTTATTTCCTTATACTCTCGCATGCCCTGGCACGAAGATGAGATTAATCTTTGCCAACCGAGACCGCTCCAGAGACAGCAACCACTCTCTTCGGATCCACCCCATCTCTATCCTCTTGTGCATGCTCATAGAGTCGCTAATGAAACATGCCCTAGTGAATGTCTGTGTCTCGAGCCATATTATTGCTTTACTTACTGCCATAACTTCCATAGTCAAGCTACTTGTGGTCTAAACAAAAGCACCTGAGCCCTCCTTCACAATTCTCCCTCCGGCCTGAGCCGTAAAGGCCCATGAGCTTCTCACATGTCGGATGACCAACCCATCTGTGTAAAAGACAGCATCGCCGTCTAACGAATCCTCGAAAATCAACGCATGTACTTCCGCCTCTACAGCAGCCGGATTTTCTCGTCTGCATATTCTGTCTAGTTGGATACATCAATATGCTGGCACCTGTACCCACTCCTCGCCAGGTTCTAAGTCCTCAAGTGAACACACCTGTTGAAGAATGTCTTCGGCTTGGCCAATCCACGACCTTCCTCTTTTTAACCTGCTGCCCTTCACCTTCATAATTTCACTATGCAGTGGATGTTGTGTGTTTGCGTTAACTCTGAGGTAGGTACTTGCTCTACAAATTTGTATTCTGTCTTAAATGGTTGGAAAATCAAGATGGTAGCGCATCGGCCTGCATGCTGTATCTCTTGTACATCCAAAAATAATGCGCATAGCTTTGTTCTGTAACCTTTCCATCCTTTCTATCTGCTTACGGCTGAGAGTCAGGATAACCATCGCATACTCCAAAAGAGTCATGACCAGCCCCTCGCATGTGCGCATGGTCTATGTGCTAATTATAAGCAAGGCTTCGATCAAAACGTATCCCCAGGTAATTCATTGCCTGCGTTCTTTCCACAGTCTCTGAACACAGATTTACAGTTGGTGTTGTAGTGTTGAAAATATGATTATTCAAAGAGAGCCATGCCACTGTTGCCTTTATTGGGTTGACCATTGCCCCAGCTTCAACACACCAAGTACTAATGCGATTGAGTTCGGCGTGTTCACAGTGTACGCGTTGAACAGCACCGGAGATAATGGTGATCCCTGTGGTAGGCCAGGATATATTGCTACTGGTTCCGAAGTCCAATTGTCACATCTAAAATCTACTTTCCGTTGGAAGAGGGCTGCAGCGATCCAACTAAGGAGGAAAGGACTTATCTTGAATTCAAGAAGCTGAAGCATTAAGAAATCCAATGGTACTCTGTTGTACACATCCTCAAGATCAATCGCTGCAGCAAAGGTTTCAGTGCCTGAGTGGAAACCTTCATAGACATCATGGACAAAAACTGCTGCATTGGTCCTGGTTTACCTTTTTGGACGGTACCCTTCCAGGGTAGGTGGGAAAAGACCTTGCCTCTCAAGCTGACTTGATATTTTTCTAGTAATTACCTTCTCCAGCAGCTTGCCTATTGTATTCTGCATGGTTATTACTCGATATCCCTGAATTGTTGTGTGGTCTTTGTCAGGCTTCGGCAAGGGAATCAGATAGCTGTGTAACCACTCCTCCTTGATGCTAGCACTCCCTATACTGTTGTTGTACATGTCTGCTAGTTTCTCTAGCTCGTTGTCGGTACACCTATTGATTTCGTCGTATTGTATGCCATCTAGCCCTGGAGCGCTGTTTCTGATCGTCGAAGCACAGCCTTGATTTCTTTCACTGTCACTGTGTCTTCATCCGAAATGTTCTGGGCCTTGCACCTGTCTGAGGTGACCTCCTTGGCAAGATTTCGGCCTCTCATGTCTGTCTGATTGTTCTGCTCTAGATAGCGTTCGGAGAGAGCTTTGCCCTTGTTCTCGTCAGTCCTCTGCCAGATGAGGTCAGTACCTTGGAAGTCAGAAATTATCTTATTCTTGACTACCCTACGCATGCTTTTATGTAGTCGCCAGAATAATTTCAGTGACTTGTCTGTGCTTACTCTTTGACATACCTCTGCCCATTTTTCGCTTTTAACCGCCTTAACCAATTTTTTGAAATAGCTTACTTTTGTGTGCATCTCTCTTTCTAAGTGCATGTAGGGACTAGGATGGGCAACTCTGTTCTTCTTGGTGCCTTGCCATTTCCTTACAGCGCTGGGCTTATCCACCCAGGCCTTCTCCACCTCAAAATTCTACCAAGCTGGCTGCTCCCAGCTTTGTTTCCTACCCTGAAGCTTTCTGCGCTTGTCGCGCCTTATTTTACTCTCCTCATCTTGCCCTGTACTGTCATACTGGAAAGTCTTGACCGTTGATGTGTGCTGCATAGTTCTGCCTTTCTCCACCAATATGCTGCAAGAGTGGAGGTCGCTACTGTGGAACCCTAGGACGCCCCATCTACACACTGTAGTGAGCGAAGGAGAAACCAGCGCCAGATCAGCAGCACTGTCGTCATCACCTGGACAGCTTGCTGTCCTTGTTACACAGCCACTGTTAATACAAACCAGGTCAATGGTTTCAAGTGCAGTCTCGAGCTCCTCCCCCTGTTTGTTGGGGAAAATATTTTCCATGATCTGCCTTTAGCGTTGAAATCGCCACAGAAAATAACATTTCTCTCGTGACCTAATATGTTACTTAAGCACTGCCACTTTTCGGAATTACACTCGCGTTACAGGCATATACATTAACCAACAAAATGGTAGACCGGATTGAACTCTAATAGCCTGAATTTCTATGCCGTCATTGTCCCAACTGGATATGTCTATCTCTGAAGCCACCATACTATCGGGAATGAGAATCGCCATTCCAAGATGTCGCCTGTTGAAGAAACATTTGCAGCCGGCAATTCGAAGTAGCTGATCGCACGGTCTCGTCTCCTGGAGTGCTACAATGTCATTCCTGTATACCAGTTTTCCAGAATAGGGCCTCGTTGTTTTACGCTGGCACGGTTCCAGTATAGAATACGAGTATTCTTGAGGCCCATATGGTCACATTTGAGTCAACAACGTCTTACTCCACCTTGTATGACTTGCCGTTTGCGGCCACTCCACCCCCCGCGTCGCCTTGCTAGCTTCACTGCCCTCCGCAATGAGCACAAACGTTGTTCCGCAATGTTGAAAAACCGAACATTACAAAAACACACACGCTGCAAAAATTGACTCTAGGATTGCTTCGCTCAATGCACGAACTCCGTAGCATCGAGGCAGATCTTGAGAAGAAACTCCTGGTATTACATCCTGACACACAAATTACTTGTAGCCTACCACACATGTCGTATGAGGTGACTAAGGAGGCTTGATGGTTCCGTCGTCCTGCTACTGAGTTAGTGTGTGGCGCGACACTGTGAGCTGTGAGTTTCGTGTGAAATAATTTTGAATCTGCCGGAGGTTCTTTGGAACGTGACTGCATGTTCGGAGCGATGGTAGATGGCTATGTCCCAGAGTTGACCGGTTTTTGCCTTATGCAGAAATGTGTGGCTGCTGGGCTTCTGGTTGTCTGCCACTGCCATCGACGATGAACTGTATTTTCGTGGACTGTGTGTGAACATCTAGGAAACATCCATATGGGAAAAGGACTGCCGATTCCGTCAGAGATGAACTGGGTGTTTCGTTTGGGGACTATTGTGTTGACATTCTGGCAGCGGCATTATGCACAGTGGATCTGTGCGGGCTGTTGTTTGTCGAGACTCTTTTGTCTTTTCCACTGTTCACATTGGGCAGTGGGGAGCATTTTGTGCGATATTCACTGGCACAGGAACGGAGCATAATGGGGACAACCCGTTGCTATGAGGTTGGAATTACGACTAACTAACTAACTAACTAACACAAATTACACGCAAGAGATGGAAAACAAAAATCCATCTCCTACGCGAGAAAGGGAACGGCCACAAAACAACACAACAGTCCGCCGCCATAGGGTAACGCAGCGCGCGAGAATTTGAAGCTGTTCTCGCCGCGTTGGTAACTTACGGGATAAGTATGACGGCCGCTCAAAAAGCAATGACAAACTACTGAGCGTAATCTTGCCAAGAAATCAACGACAGCGGTAACATACTGGTGTTGACAGCGATGTCCTGTAAAGGATATGCGAACAAAAAAATTACAGGATGTTGCCATCAGTCCTAGACTGCCACTGTATTGGATATTTGTGATTTACTGGACAATGGTAAGTTCAGTAGTTTGACTGTGCCTAGACAGTTTTAATTCTTAACACATTGAATAATATGTAGTTTTAGCGTTCATGTCTGGATACTCGTCTACAGGATTTCGTGTTGAACAAATATCACCGCGAAGACATCAACATTGCATTTCGATATATATGGATAAATATAAGCCTCAAAGTGCTTGTAACATCATTAACACATGCATAACAACAGCGGAAATCGTGTCCAACGACTCATCGAGGACGGAGATATGGATGTGATTTTGATTGTTAACTGTGTGTTCATCACAAATATAGTATGTCTCCTTGGAATGGTGGCAAACTTTATCAACATGGTCGTATTCTATAAACAAGGGTTCGGAAATACAATCAACATCAGCCTGTTGGGACTGACCCTGTCTGACCTATGTAGTCTGCTATCTCTACAATGGATACTTATCTGTGTCAACCCGTGGTTTTTTCGCTCTGATGTAATACCCTGGTCATTACGTGAGCTCCAGTATTTGACCGGAAGCATGCCACACATCTGTTTTGTCCGGATCACCGGGTTAATCACGTGTTACATCACGGCGGAGAGATGTTTGTGCATCACGTTTCCGCTAAAGATTAAGCAAATTTGTACACCGAGAAGAACAGCTGCAATCATTGTTGCCTTGTATACAAGTACAATGCTTTTAATTTGTATGGAATACGGCACCTCCGGTTTTGACTGGAAGTTCTATGAAGCTAGAAACAGGACAATGCTAGGGCTGGTTGTCAGAGATAGCAGAAAGAGCATAGTAACTCTCATTTACTTCGTGTACTTCATTTCAGGGATTGTCTCTTTCCTCGCCGTCATCGCCTTTACAGTCATCCTTGTTGTTCAGCTCAAACGGAAATCAAAATGGCGATTGGAAGCAAATTTAGATTCATCTACAAAAGAGGCCATTTTTGTCCGTGACAAGAAAACAATCAGCATGGTGGCTATGATTGCTGTTGTGTTAATTGCGTGTTATACTCCCGCTGTATTGACGTGCATCATCATCATCATAGAACCACAGATTAATGTTACTGGTAGATACACGAACTCCTTCTTTGTGTTGTGGTCTTTCAGTTACATGTTTGAAGCTGTCAACTCCAGTATCAACATTTTCATCTACTACAAAATGAGCACCTCTTACAGGAATATGTTTCATGAAGTATTTGCTACATGCTGTCTTACGTCAACTGCATAGTAGCCAAACCAGTGCAAACTAGGACAAACCAGCCAAAGACTGGTAACTTTCGCATTATCACAGATTATTATAAACAAAATAATAAACAATATAAATGCAAGCATGGATAATAAGCAGTATGCTTTAAATACCCTTTATGTCAGAGTCCAGAACTAATTAATGGTATACACGTTTCTATTTGCCGGAACACATTTTCTGACACGCCCGTTGTATGTTATTGATTATTGACGCCACAACCGTACCTTCATTGGTGATGATATCTCCTTTGTTAAACATGTAATCGTTGTTCGTATCTCACCTGTTGATGATATCTCCCTTGTTAAACATGTTATCGTTGTTCGTATCTCACCTGTTGCAGATATCTCTCTTGTTAAAGATGCCAAATTTCTGGTTGATATATCCATCTGTGAAGGTGTCTCCCTTATTTTGAATGTCCACATTGGGCGAATGTGTCTCCTATTATGAAGATGTCTCCCTTGTTGAAGATGTCCCGCTTGTTGAAGTGGTCTTCTTTGTTGAAGACATCTCCCTTGTTGAAGATGTCTCCCTTGTTGAAGATGTCTCCCTTGTTGAAGATGTCTCCCTTGTTGAAGATGTCTCCCTTGTTGAAGATGTCTCCCTTGTTGAAGATGTCTCCCTTGTTGAAAATGTCTCCCTTGTTGAAGATGTCTCCCTTGTTGAAGATGTCTCCCTTGTTGAAGATGTCCCCCTTGTTGAAATGGTCCTCCTTGTTGAAGAGGTCTCCCTTGTTGAAGATGTCTCCCTTGTTGAAGATGTCTCCCTTGTTGAAGATGTCACCCTTGGTGAAATGGTCCTCCTTGTTGAAGAGGTCCCCCTTGATAAAGATGTCTCCCTTGTTGAAGAGTTTTCCTTGTTGAAGATGTCTCCCTTGCTGAAAATGTCTCCCTTGTTGAAGATGTCTTCCTTGTTGAAGATGTCCCCCTTGTTGAAGATGTCTCCCTTGTTGAAGATGTCTCCCTTGTTGAAGATGTCTCTCTTGTTGAAGATGTCTCCCTTGTTGAAGATGTCCCCCTTGTTGAAGATGTCCCCCTTGTTGAAGCTGTCTCCCTTGTTGAAGATGTCTCCCTTGTTGAAGATGTCTACCTTGTTGAAGATGTCTCCCTTGTTGAAGATGTCTCCCTTGTTGAGGATGTCTCCCTTGTTGAAGATGTCTCCCTTGTTAAAGTGACCCCTCTTGTTGAGGAGGACTCCTTTGTTGAAGATGGCTCCCTTGTTTAACATGTCTCCCTTGCTGAACATATTTGCATTGCCTGACATATCTCCATTGTTGAAGAGGTTTCCTTTATTTAAGATGTCGCCTTCGTCCGATCTGTCTCCCTGTTTCCCTTGATGAATTGGTCTCCCTTGTTGAAGTGGTCTCCCTTGTTGAAGTGGTCTCCCTTGTTGAAGTGGTCTTCGTTGTTGAAGATGTCTCCCTCGTTAAAGAGATCGCCCTCGTTGAAGATGCTTGATTTCTCCACATCACTTATCGTCGATGATGATCTGAGATAGACTATAGCTCTAGATGTGTTTCTGCATATGTGTGTATGTATGTGTATATATATGTGTGTGCATATATATATATATATATATATATATATATATATATATATATATATATATATATGTGTGTGTGTGTGTGTGTGTGTGTGTGTGTGTGTGTGTGTGTGTGTTTGTGTGTATATGTGTATATGTATATATATATATATATATATATATATATATATATATATATATATATATATATATATGTGTGTGTGTGTGTGTTCGTGTATGTATGTGCATGTTTGTGTGTATGTGTGCGTGCATGCAGTGTATGCGAGGGAGTGTGTATTTGTGTGTGTGTGTGTGTGTGTGTAAGTATGTGTATATGGGTGTGGATGTGTGTATGTGTGCGTGGGGATATGTGTGTATTTGCGTGTGTATATTGTGTGTATGCTCGTGTGTGTATGTGTATATGCTTTCGTGTGTATGCGAGGGAGTGTGTATTTGATAGCGAGAGGGTGTGTGTTTGTCTGTGTGTGAGTGAGAGTGAAAGAGAGGGTGATATTGAGTAAATGAAAGATGGAGAGTGTGACTTAATGGGTGAAATAGTGATTGCGAGTGAAAGAGAGAGAGAGAGGGGGGAGGGGGGGGGGGGAGAGTGAACGAACAAGAGAGAGACAGCGGAAGAATGGATTTGTTAGTTTGTGTATGTGTGAGCGCATTGTTTGTGAGTGTCTATGGGTGTGTGTTTGTGAGAAGAGAGAGAGAGACATAGTGAGAGAGAGAGAGAGAGAGAGAGAGAGAGAGAGAGAGAGAGAGAGAGAGAGAGAGATTTAATAGCACGCATATCATGTAACATGCTATTCCATATAAGTTATGTACTCTCATGTTCATATTACCATTTTGATTGCCAATTGATGTTATAATTTATAACATGAACACATGTACATCACTGTAGAGTGGGTGAGAGAATTAGAGAGTATGAGAGAGAGAGAGAGAGAGAGAGAGAGAGAGAGAGAGAGAGAGAGAGCGAGAGAGAGAGTTAATGAGTGTGAGTGTGTGTGTGTGCCTGTGTAATAAAGAGAGAGAGTGAGAGAGAGAGAGAGAGAGAGAGAGAGAGAGAGAGAGAGAGAGAGAGAGAGAGAGAGAGAGAGAGAGAGAGAGAGAGAGAGAGAGTTGAATTGCATCACTAATTTTTAATTTACACGATGTATATGTACAATTTTTCTCAATTTTCTTTACAATTTTGCGACAATGCTCACGACAATCGTCACTGTATGTGTGTGTAAAGTGTGGGAGTTTGAGATCATAATAGTAGGTTGTGGAATGGGGGATGTGTGTGTGGGTGGATTTGTGATGTGTGTGGGTGGGCTTAGGGTGGGCGGTGTGGGATTGTGTGGGTGGGTTGGGGATTTGTGTGTGGGTACTTGCGGGATGTATGGGTTGGTGGGGAGATGTGTGTGTGGGTGGAATTGTCTGTTTGGCGAGGTGGTTGTGGGTGCGTTGGTGGAGGAGGATATGTTGGTGGATGATTGATGGTGGGTTATGGGATGGGTGGGGGATATATGTGTGGGTGGGGATATGTGGTTTGGGTGGGAGATGTGTGCAGGTAGGGGTGGTTGTGGGTTTGGGGATGTGTGTGTGGGTGAGGGATGTGTATGGGTGTGGGATGTTTGGGTGGGGTGTGTGTGTGAGTGGGAGATGGGTAGGTGAATGTGTGTGGGGGATGTGTGTGGGTTGGGGGAGGGGTGCGTGATGGGAGTGGGTGATGGATTTGGGGATGTGTGGTTGGGTGGGGGATATGTCTGGCTGGGTTGGGGTGTGTGTGGCTGGATGGAGGATGTATGTGTGAGTAGTGAGGGTGACTGTGGATGGGGGATGTCTGGATGGGTAAGAGATGTGTGGAGAGATGTGTGTGTGCGTGAGGGATGTGTCTTTGGGATGTTTGTAGATGTGGTATTGTGTGGAAGGGGAGCTGGGAGTGGATAAAGGATGTGTGTGTGGGGTGGGTGGGGTGTGGTTGGGTGTGCGGGTGGGTGAAAGATGTGTGTGAGGGTGGAGGATGTGTGTTTAGATGGGTGGTTGAAGTGTGTGAGTGTGGGTGGGTAGATAGGAGATGTCTGTTTTGATGAGTGGGTGAGGGTTGTGTGGATGTTAGTGGTTGAGGGATAAGTACGTGTGTCTAGGGATGTGTGAGGGGATGAGTGTATGGGTTGGGGATGTGTGTGTGGGTTTGTGTGTGCGTGGATGGAAGGTGTGTGTTTGTGAATGGAGGATGTGTTGGTGGGTGGGGATGTGTGTGAGGGATGTGTGTATGGGTGGGAAGATTGTGCGTGGGTGGGGATGTGTGTGTGTGTGTATGGTTAGGGGTGTGTGGTTAAGGGATGTGTGGCTGGGGGATGGGTGGGTGGAGGATGTGTGGTTGGGTAGAGAATGTGTGGGTGGGTGATTGTATATGAGTTAGGGTGTGTGGTTAAGGGATGTTTGGTTGGGGGATGGGTGGGTAGAGGATGTGTGGGTGGGTAGAGGATATGTGGGTGGGTGAGTGTGTGTAGGTTAGGAGATGGTGGGGGATGTTTGTAGGGGTGCGCTCGGGATCTGTGAGTGGGCTGGGGGAGATGGGAGATGGGTGGGTGCGGAATTTGTGTGTGGGTAGGTGCGGTTTATGTGAGTTGACGGGGAGATGTGTGTGTGTGTGTGTGTGTGTGTGTGTGTGTGTGTGTGTGTGGAGAATGTGTGGCCGAGGATTGTGTGTTTGGCTGGGTGGTTGGAGGTGTGTGGGTGGAGGAGGATATGTGGGTGAGTGATTGTTGGTGGGTAATGGGACGGGTAGAGGATATGTGACTGGGTGGGGGATGTGTGTAGGTGGGTGGATGTGTGTGGATGGGGGATGTGTGGGTTGAAGAATGTATGTTTGCCTGGGTGTGGGTGGATGGGATGTGTGGTGGGTGAGAAGTGTGTGTGGGTGGGGAGATGTGTAGGTGTGGGGATGTGGTTGATGGGTGGGGGAATGCATGTGTGTGTGGATTATGTGTGTGGTTGGGTGCGGGAGTTGGAGTGAATGGGGGATGTGTGGGTGGGTGGTTGATGTGTCTCATAACATAGTAATAAGCATTGTTTATGTTTACAAAATTCGTGTGACAATGTTTTTTCCTATGCACTGTTGATTAAAGAAAGATGAGTGGTTGGAACGGCCGAATGTAAACAGGCCTGCGTGCCCAATTTGTTACCCTTTGAAAATAAAGTCTGTTTGTTCGTTCGTTCGTTCTGCCTATATTGTTGATGCGGTCGTCATAGTTAACCTGCTCAATCGTGTAATGTCAGCAAGAATACCTAAACCCATGTAACGTTTCATATTTTACACCCTTGGTAGTGTCATTGTATTCCCTGTCAAACCCCAAAGAAGTGTTGTGTCGTAACTATACAGTCTATATGTTCATTTATGTTAGAACTGTTCTTCTCCTGTCTGGTGAGTTACATGAGATTATAAAACATGTGTTGATCCCAGATTGGGAGGTAATGTCACGAGGACGGTCGGACAGTGATTCGATCCAGGGGCTCGTTCCTTGCAATTAGACTTCTTGATCTTGCCTTGCCATTAGACTTTTAGATCTTGCCTTGACAGTACACTTCTACATCTCCCCTTGCCATTACACTTCTAGATCTATCTTTGACAATACACTTGACATTTGGAAAGTCGTAAGCTGCTTCAAAAAGGGCTGAGGGGTTACCGGCTGTCACATAATAGACCAACGTGATTTAACCAGTGATGAGAATAAAAGGCGTTCTGAATTAGCGGCATGTTCAAGGCCAAAGGTTGTTTCAACAAATCCAGAAAATGTAGCGGCACGTGTTTACATGGGGTCGACAAAATGGGACCATTTGGAAGTGAGTGAGATGAGTCCATACATCGCTTTGACAGTTCATAAACAGGTTGGATTGAAAGCGGAATTACTCAGCTCGGAAGATAACAGTTCGTCTCTCATTGGAGTTCCCGGACATCAAGAAGATTGGCGGTTTGTTGTGGAAACTGTTGTTGGGATCATACAGTAACTCGCTAGCTTGGTGGGAGTCAAAACAAGTGATGACAACTCTGACAGTGACTAAGCCAGGGAGGATAGATTCTTGACAATGGAGGATATGCCAAAATAACACCTGCAGGACATGAATACCGTCACGTGACCAATTTTAGGTTTTGCCATTAACCATGATTGGGAGAAACAGTGTTGACCAAAACCGTGGATTATGATGGACGTGTTTGTGGGAGAGCTCTACAGTGTTAGATTAATCCGCTGCACGGATGCTTCTGTTGCAATCTCAACAGGACAACCAGATCTGATTTTATCAACAATTTTAGAGCGTCCTTGAGAAAATGTTTCTACCCAGCTATGCACCGCTTTACGGACAAAATTTGTCAGCATAAACAGGAAGCATTTCCTTATGAATGGCCTCTGCAGGCAGTCCTTTTGCCC
The DNA here is from genome assembly GCA_014155875.1 of Cepaea nemoralis. Taxonomy (NCBI): domain Eukaryota; kingdom Metazoa; phylum Mollusca; class Gastropoda; order Stylommatophora; family Helicidae; genus Cepaea; species Cepaea nemoralis. The sequence goes on along the minus strand of JACEFZ010021916.1, from coordinate 423,722 downwards.
ACAAAAGACGCACAACAGCACGTTGCTCTTTGGTTGTACACTCCGTAAGTACAGTGACCATTCTGTATATGCGCTGCGCATGCGCATGAGACACCTAGCGCCATCTGACGAAAGGGAATATAAAGTTCGATGTTGCTGTCACCTAATGACACCTGTAGAAAACACCAACTACATTTACCTGTCATCCCACAGAACTTTGTGTGTCTTACTGATTGACTCGCTCTCGTATAACACTTGGGTTGCCAGAGAGATTTGACATGTCCCCAGTGCTCTTTAATGTCTACACCAGCAAAGTTGCAGCTATTGAGGCATCAGATGTTTGTAGAATATTGACATTTGCAGATGATGTGCTGATGTACAGACAGGACAGAGACAGGCACAGCTTAGCTGCAGATTTTCAGATGGCAGTAAACAGGGTGATAGAGTGGTGAAGGAACGTAAGGGTCCATATAAACCAGACAAGGTATCGGTTGTGTGGTACTCTCTGGGTAACCATTTTGTGAAGGCAGATGTCCCATGCATTATGTTGAATTGATGTCCTCTTATTTAAAGTTAGTTGCATATCCTTTACAGGACGTTTGCAATCAACACCAGCATTTGTGTACAGTCAGAGCGAGAGACAGACAGTGTTGGAGATCCATTGCTGCCAACCTTCGTTGTGGATTGATCGACTAATTGATTTTGCAGCTATATGTAATATGTAAATATTAGATTGCAGCAACATGTAATATGTAAATATTACTTTATAGCTATATGTAATATGTAAATGTTTGTTTGAAGTTGTAATATGTAAACATTATACAATGCGGTATGTTCAAACATATAGTCATGCTGTAATTTAACATAAATGTGTATGCTGTATGAAAGAGTTACCGAGATGGGTATAATAACAAAATGTACGGCTCCTCCTTTGTCTGTGCGTCCATTCCAGTACGGGTCACAAACATGATGGTCAGCATTAGGTCTTACCCGATCCCCTCGAGTTTCTCCAAGAGTCGCCTCCGTCGGCTAGATTCACCCCCACCCCTCTTTTTCAGTTTGTCAGACATATTGTGGGGTTTGCTGAAGTGCTCCAAAGCTGCAAGAGGCAAAGTCTCTAGATGCATTTGGTAGAGGTGTGTGAATTTCACTCCAAATGGGATTTGCTTGTGGCAACTGGCGACTGTGTGGTGAAATTAGGATTCACATAATGTTTGACGGCTTGTTGCCGATAATCTGGGGGAAAGGGGGGGGGGGAAAGGGCTGTCTCGTGCTAAAATGCGTGTGCGGGTTACTTGTGTTTGTCACACAGCTGCCTTCTTCAACAATTAACTGAATATTCAAGTGAAGGACGGCCTGCTGTCGTAGATGCGTTACTAAAATATGAGATTTATTAATGGCATCAAGAAAAGACGGAAACACAAATAAACCAAAAGCTTTACTAAACTATATGATTTATTAATGATATCGTGTAATTATCTCCGGATAGCAGCGAACATAAACATGAATATGATTTATTATTGGTATAATGTAAAGACGGAAACACAAATAAACCAAATGCTTTACTAAAATCAATGATTTATTAATGACATCGTGTAAAGATCCCCAGATCGCAGCGAACATATACATAAATATGATTTATTAAAGACATCATATAACGAGGCAAACCAATTAAACCAAATGCTTTACGAAAATATATGATTTATTATTAATGACATCATATAAAGAGGCAAACCAATTAAACCAAATGTATTACTAAAATATATAATTTATTAATGGCATCATACAAAGAGGCAAACCTATTAAACTAAATGCGTTACTAAAATATGTGATTTCTTAATGGCATCATGTAAAGACGGAAAAACAAATAAACCAAATGCTTTACTAAAATATACGATTTATTAATGACATAGTGTAAAGATCCCCAGATCGCAGCGAACATAAACATAAATATGATTTATTAATGACATCATATAACAAGGCAAACCAATTAAACCAAATGTTTTACTAACATATATGATTTATTCTTGGCGTCATGTAAAGCGGGGCACACAAATAAACCAAATGCATTACTAGATCTATTAATTGCATTATATGAAGAGGGGAACACAATTAAACCAAATACTTTACTAACATATGTGATTTATTAATGGCATCACCTAAAGAGGGAAACATAAATAAACCAAATGCTTTACTAAATTACGAGTATTGTCTGATCAGGGCTTTTCCATGTGTATAGTCGTCTTTTATGGTGTTCAAACCAGGTGCTTCCAATTATCATATCATTGATATTTGCCCATTCTATTAGCTTTTCCCCTCTTTCATTTCTTGTACCTAAACCATATTTCCCCACTGCATCCTCCATTTTCCCCTTTCCTACGTTTGCATTAAAGTCTCCAAGTACTATTTTTATTTCCTGTGATCCAATTTGAGCCATCGCCATTTCTATTTCGTCGTAAAAGTGTTGTATTTCTTCATCACTACTGCTTGTTGTGGTGCATATACTTGTATAATATTTATATCTATTGGTTTGCCTTTGATTTTAACCAAAACAACTCTATCTGAAATACACCAGTATCCATTAAGTGACTTGGCTGTTTTTTCGTCAAGTATTATTCCTAAACCTTTTTCATGTTTATCCCCTCCAGAATAAATTATTGTGTGGTTGTCAGCTATAATTTTGCCCGATCCCTTCCATCTCATCTCACTAACGCCTAGTATATTCATTTTCATGCTATCCATCTCTCTTAGAACATTGGTCAACTTTCCTAGCTCATTTAATGTCCTAACATTCCATGTTCCTAGCCTAAATTTATGTATTTTATTTATGATTTTGCCATCTTATTAGGATTTGTTTTTGTTCACTTATTGGCACTCCATTATCGCTGTTAATTATTTCAGTTGGGTCAAAGGGTTCTCCTCTGGATCTCATTGCACTTATCTTCTTGTAGATGTTTTAGTTGCCTCATTGTAGTTTGTGTTTAGGGTTTCTCCATAATCCCCCAGTCTTTTTGTTATTCTCTCTTTACTATTCGATTCGCATGTCATCTCGCGATTCTATATTCTATGTAATCACGTTCCTGTTTGCTCTTCAACCACATTTTTATAGTTTTTCCCTTTCTGTCTTTTACAGCTTTCTTTACCTATGCGTTCGACCAACTTGTTATTTTCTTCATCCGTGATTTGCGTTTTTTCGTGGTTCCACATGTTATTTTTGGCAGTATTTAAAGTGCTTGATTTGAACATCTCCCATTCTTCTTCGACTGATTTTCTTTCTACTGGTAATTTTACAAGGATTTCAGTTAGTTCTTTCTTATAATATTTCCTTACCGTCTCGTCTTTGAGGTATTTTTGTGTTTACCGATTCGCATGGGATGTATTTTTCAGGACTTTGCTTTCGCCTTCTGTTGGTTCTTATTGTGGCAACAACTGCTTTGTGGTCTGTGTTTATACTTAAGTTGGGCAACGCCCTTGCGTCCAATATATTTCTCTTTCTGTTATTTCTTGTTAATATAAAATAAATTTGGCATTTAATATTTGGATCATTCCCTTTATATCAGGTCTGTATTTGTGTGTCTTTGTGTTTATAAAATATGTTTGTTATTTAGAGGTTGTGTTGTTTGCATGACTCTATCAGTCTACGTCCGTTATCATTTCCTTCATTATGTTCGTCTCCAAATGCTCCAAGATCTTTTTCTATGTCCGCTCTATTATGTCATTGTTTTGCATTGAATTCTCCCATAATTAAGATGTTGTTCTTCTTCTCTGTTTTATTTAACACTTCATAAATATCTTCGTAGAATTCTTCGCATTCTAGCTCATTTTTGTTCGTTCTACATGGTGAGTATATTTGTACATATGTTGTCATTGTTGTTCTTTTATTCTCACTGTTATGATTCTTTCTGATATATATTTATTTCTAGAATTCCTCTTGCTAGCCGTGGTTCAATGAGTATTCCCACACCGTGTCTTGCTATTTCTTGCTGTTCCACTTCAGAAAAGACAAACGAATAACTGCGGATAACTTCCTTGCATCATTTCCCCTTTATTTTGATGTCCGCTATTCCCATCAGACCAATGTTCCTCTCTTCCATTGTTTCTATAAGTTCTTCTACTTTACTATTAAAACCGCAGACGTTCATTGTGCCTATTCTTTTGAATTGCTGATCTATTTGATAGTCCATTAACATTGCCGGGTCTATATCCATTTTGGTCAGTTTGTTTATACCCCGTTCACACAGGAAGGAGAAAACTACCATAAAAGTTTTCCTGCCCTCCCCTGCAAGTAACCCTCGTTGCAAACATCTGCACACACGGCAGTAATACCACTTCGACATCCCCCTCCCCCATAACGCCAGCAATGGACCACCTAGCAGACAACAGCAGGTTCCGCATCATTGGAGTCTAGAACTTCTATACTTGATGCAATTTAGTCCGGCCGCACTGAATCAAGCCTTTATGATGTCACTACAATACAGACCTGTAAGATATGATATGTATTTAAAACTGAGCCCTATACGCAAAATACCGGAACAAGAGCTTCCTCCTTGAACTTTAACTACTATATGTTTAGTTCTAAATATGTTCTATATGTTTTTAAAATGTTTAGTTCCCGTGTGGGATACCCAAATTTAAACAGGAACATTGACTTGTATAGTCATTTATTAATTCTTTTATATAGCAGCTGGTTACTTAGCTTGCGAAGTAGTTCGAGTTAATTATTATTGTATGTTCATTTTTTTCTGTGTTTGCACTATATTTGTTGGTCTCATTAGTTATGTCGTTATAATATTGTGATTTACATATCGATTTATATTACTTGTATTGTGTAAATTATTGTAATTGTGATTTTTTTTTATGATTTTGTATTATTGCTTAATTTTGACTAATTTACACTTACTTCATGGGTAAAATGTATGATAGATGCAAGACTGACTCAATAAGTCAGGAATATGCCCTGGACACTTAAAAATTTGCAACTTATTTAACAAGCTGCGAGAGTTATCTTCTATTCTTAATAAAAACAATTTCATTTATTCGGCCTTAGTGAAAGTAGACTAAATGAAAACATTTCAGATGAGGACATCTCTATTAAAGGGTAACAGTTTTTAGAATAGATCCATGAAGGAAACAAGAGACAGGCATAATAGCCTATGTTTCTAATTTACTAAATGTTCACCGTAAGCTAGGCTTTGAAACTTGCGAAATAGAATGTATTTGGTTGGAGCTAAAACTTCAAAACCGCATACCTCTGATAATTGGCTACCTCTATCGAAATCCCAGCGCAGGACACGTCTGGTACGAAAACTTCACTACCACGATGGATACGGCTTTCGCTTCCGGGAAGGAAATTATACTACTCGGAGACTTTAACATTGGTACCAAGAAATTATACTACTCGGAGACTTTAACATTGATACCAAGAAATCCCGTATAATATGGGGAAATATAATTGCATCATAAACCTTCCCCAACAAACAACAAAACAAGATACCAGAGTAACAAAATCATCTTCAACACTTATAGATCACATTTATGTACCTTGCTCAGAGAACATCATGGAATGCACCGTACCCAATTGTGCAATGAGCGATCACTACCCAATATGCTGCACATGGTCACAAAGAGAAATTAAATCTAGCAAAATATAGAAGTTACACAAATTTCAACCAAAACGCATTTATACAGCACTTCCTCAGTTTACATCTAGACAATGTTTATCAACTTCCAGACCCGGATGATACTCTGGAATCCTGGATGAAGACCTTTATTGATGTGTATGATAGGCATGTGCCAATCAAGAAAGTTTGAGTAAAACATCACGTCAAACCACATTGGATCACCCACGAAATACTTGAAATTATGAGAGACAGAGATAGAGCACATAAAAGGCGAGATCTTAGCACATACCGTACTCTTAGATACAAAGATCAATATACCATGCGAAGAGAAAAGAAAAAATACTTTAAGAACTTAATAATGGAGAAAACAAATAGTAAGGATATATGGAATTCAATTAACAACACCTTGACAAACATGCATAACTTCTCAAATTCATTACAATCAAATCCTATTTCATGCGACCAATTCAGTAATAGTTTTTTTTTTTTTTTCATACTGACATAGATCAGTTGAAGGCTTCAATATCAAATTATCCTTGCAACTTATCTTTACTGTCATCGTTTTGCGAGAATAGATGATCCGGGACATTCTTAAAGACATACCTCTAATGACAGTCACTGAAGTATTCACTTACACCAGTAACCTAAAATACATAAACTCATCTGGGTTAGATGGAATCAGCAATCGGATTCTCCGCTGTGCTGCGCCAATGATCTGTGTATAACTACCTATGTACATAATTAGTGTCTCACCAAAGGCCACTTTCCATCAGCTCTCAAAATCGTAAAAGTGTGTCCTCTTCTTAAGTCTGGTTCATTCGACAATGGTCTCCCGAACAATTGTAGACCCATTTCTTTATTATCATCACTATCTATACCACTAGAAAAAGACATCCATAAAGTATCATTACAGTAGTTAGATCACAACAAGCTTATAGTTGACAGTCAATCAGGATTTCTACCAAAATATTCTTGCCATACGGCCCTAACAAACATGATAGAAAATTGGCACCAGAATATAACATCAATCTATGTGTAATTGAGTTTATCGATTTCAGTAAAGCATTTGATATGATAGACCATGCCATTTTAATTATTTTGTTTTAAACTAGAGACAATGAAATTTCCCCTTAATGTAGTGACGCTAATAACATCTTTTTTGTCAAACAGAAAGCCAGTAATATCATACAATAAATCTCTGTCCCAAACCACTACTTCAATACTGGAGTACCGCAAGGCTCTATTCTTGACTCTCTATTATTTGCTATATATATTAACAATCTACCTTTATATCTTTCGTCGTTCTGCGATCTATTTGCAGACGACTGTATGGTGTATACAAAAACGCTGAAAGCAGTAGTTTGCTGGAGTCGCCTTTGCAACAAGAATTAAATAATGTAGTTAGGTGGAGCTATGCGAACCGTATGCAAATTAACACCACTAAAACAAACTCTATGTTATTAACAAAAAGGCAAAGACTTCAACCTCTAAATTCACACATATCACTTCAACTTCACTTTGATAACATGCCAGTAGAGAGTATAATTGAGCGCAAAACATTAGGCCTCATCATTGATAGAAACCTAACCTTTAATCCTCACGTTCAAGCGATAACTAAACAAACAGCGAAAAAGTCTATCAACTCGCCAAATTTAAACTATTTTCTTGATGAGGACACAAGGAAAATAGTCCATTCTTCTTACATACAGACACATTTTGGCTGCAGAGCTACAATCTGGGACGGTTGTTCCAATTCAAGCACCATTCTGCGCTAGATTTTATTAGACGGCAGCAAGTTAAATGGATAGGCCATGCACATTGGTTACGAAATAACAGTATACCACATCAAGCATTGGTGTACAGACCTGGTGGAAGCAGATGATGAGGCCGATCACGTAGACGATGGACGGCAAGAATATTAGAGTCTATGGCAATATCGATGCATGAAGCCCATAAGCGGGCGCTCTCCCGTTATTTAAACTTCACCTCGACACCGCAAGGTACAAGAGGAACATGATAAGATGAGATGATGTTTATGTGTCGACACATGATATAGATTGTAGATGTTTATGCGTCTACCCATTATATAGACTGTTGGTGTTTATATGTCGAGCAATTATATAAACTGTTGGTGTTTATGTGTCGAGCCATTATATAGGCTGTTGATGTTTAACGTGTCGACTCATGATATACAATGTTGATGTTTAAGTGTCGATTTATGCTGTTGATGATAATCTATCGATACATGATATACAATGTTGATGTTTATGTGTTGACCTATGATATAGAATGTTGATGTTTATGCCAGCACGCGCGGCACTTGAGATAATAGAAACAACTGACATTTCACCAACCACTGGATTACTTTTCTTATATACTACGGCATCGTTGCTTATTGTCTATACAAAGGCTGTTGTTAAAGTAAGACATATCGACATGATGAAGATGCTTGCAGATCTTCAGAGTGATTGGAAAACTGATACTGACACGCAGCCTACAGGAGAGGCTAGAGCTCTTGTAATCGTGGCCAAACATGTGTTTACAGATGCACTAGTTACACGTCTCCTGTCCGCATGCTTCCTCTACTTCCTCTACGCCCAAATCTAATAGGCATCAGATGATTCACGGAAATGTACCTCAGAGTCGCAGCGGACAAGGACCATCTTCTGTATGACTCACTAGACGCAGCCAAAGGAATACAGATTGGGAAGAAATAGTTCTTGGATGACATCGGCTGGAGATAGGATTAAACATGTCTGTGAAATTGGTAAGATAGTTCTGGTCCAGGAATGGTCCACAGTTCCGGCCAACAAGGCGGCCTTACATAGGGTGATGGTCACGTTGGACTGAGGGTGTCAGCACGGAGAGTGGGTGAGACCGGGCGTCCGTGGACAGGATCCCCGTACGGGTCTGCTGACTCCACACCTGACGCACTCATTGGCACCTTGCCGTCTTGACAGACGATAGTTTGTGCTTTAAAAAGGCATAATAACTTTTACCTACGGCGGTAGCGAATGTGACTGATAAGGCCAATTTGCGCTGTAAATGTCCGTTCACAGTGGGTGCATGTGAACACATGGTCATTTCCACCATCATGCACCATCTTACGTCTCAAACGCTCGGTGTGTGACTTATCTACAATCATTTTCTCCTTTGTCTTTATTCCATTTCTGATGTTTGCCCTCCATGCAACACGTTCAGCGGCGACTTGTCCCAATGTGCATTATCAATGCCTGTATCAATCATGTCCCGCTTACACACATCTTTGAATCGTAGTAGAGGCCGATCCTGAGATCTCTTACCCATTTGTAATTCACCAAAAAAGATGTCCTTTGGTATTCTACCATCATCCATCCTCCTAAGATGTCCTATCCATCTAAGTCTACGAAGACTGAGCATGGAATAAACTGTCACACAACCTGATCTTTCCAATACTTCAGTATTTGTGATTTTGTCTTGCCACTTAATACCAAGAATTCTTCGCAGACACCGCATATGAAAGCTGTTTAAACGTTTCTCTTGGTGTAAGTAAGTTGTCCAGTTTGACTGCCATAAAGAAGAGTACTAAGGACACAGGCTTGATAGACAAGGAATTTTTTGTTTTTGCAGTAAGCTTACTGTTCTCCCAGACACTTTTTCTTAACCTGTTCATTGTTGTTGCTGCCTTACCAATCCGGATGTTGATTTCCTGATCTAGGGATAATTTGCTATTTACCACTGATCCTAGATATGTAAAATGGTCTACCATCTCTAGTTCGGCGTCGTCAATAAAGATTGATGGTACCCCATGTGCACCTTGTGACATAATCTGTGTCTTCTTTTTGCTAATTGTTAAACCAAATTCAGAACAAGCATTGGAGAATGCAGAAAATAGACATTGCAATTCTTCCTCAGAGTGGGTCGTAACTGCAGCATCATCTGCAAAAAGCAACTCTCTGATCAGTACCCTCCTAATTTTGGTCTTGGTCTTCAATCTCTGAGCATTGTAGAGGCCGCCATCTGAGCGTGAGTGAATGTATATACTACCATCCTGATCACGAAAGGCATATTTCAGTAGAAGTGAAAAGTATATTCCAAAGAGGGTGAGAGCTAGTACACAACCTTGCTTAACTCCACTCTCGATTTTAAATTCTTCATAAGTTGCACCATCAAACTTTATTAAACCCTTCATGCCCGTGTGGAACGATTCCACAATGGACAGAAGAGTTGGTGGGCAGCCAATCATCTTTAGTGCCTTGAACAGACCCTCACGACTGACCAAATCAAATGCCTTTGTGAGGTCGATGAAGGCAATAAACAGTGGTTGATTCCGTGGTTCACGGCATGTTTCTTGCATTTGTCGCAATGAGAATATCATATCAATGGTAGACCGGTTCTGTCGAACGCCACACTGTGATTCGGGGTAGACTTAATCTCCTAGGACTTGAAGTCTGCGCAGAACAATTCTGGCAAATACTTTTCCAACAATACACAGAAGTGAGATACCCCTATAGTTGTTGCAGTCGCTCCGATCGCCCTTGCTCTTGTACAGTGTTATGGTGCTTGAATCTTTGAAATCTTGTGGGACTTGACCTTCTCGCCAGCATAGCTCTATTAGCTGGTGGATCTGTAGAGTGAGTGTGTCTTGTCCACTCCTGATAACCTCTATTGGAATCCCATCCTTACCTGGAGCCTTGCCAGATGCAAGTTCATTTATAGCACACTTAACTTCTGATATGGTGGGAAGTGTGTCCAGGTGGTCAAGAGTTGGTAGAGCCTCTATGGCGTTGAGGGCATCATCCGCTAGTTTGGTCTCACTTGAGTAAAGCTCCAAATAGTGCTCTACTCATCTGTCCATCTGCTGTTTCTTATCAGTGATGATTTCTCCAGTCAAGGTTTTCAATGGTGCACTTCTTTTGATCACTGGACCACATGCTTCCTGTCATCACCTCACCTAAAGATAGAATTAGAGGGCTGCAACTCTAGCCCAAGAGAGACAACCGAGTTGCTCAGACTAAGAAAAGTCCAGAACCTTATCGAAGGTCAACCCTCGAGTTCATGGGTCCGTGGACACTAATGTGGCCCGCCTGAAGCGGGGTCCACGAGGAACTCGAACAGGGTTACCGCCCGTCGAATAGCGACACGCGGAAAACCATCAGAGGACAAATGGACTGAGACCAGGCAACAAGTGTCTGCCTGAGAGGGACTCGTTAGCTCTTGTATAGAGATAGAACATAGGCTAGATAGTGTGCTAGTTTGTTATATGAAATGTTTGATGTTCTATAATCTGTGATATGATGATGATGTAAAGCGCGGGCTGTTTAACCCACTGCGCCAACTGTAGATTGCCACAATAAATCGGCTATATCATAGCGAACGTATTTATTGTTTGTATTAATTAACACCTGTGTGAACCCATTAAGTTACCTAGACAAAGTAAGACGTCAACAGGTTTTTGGGGGCTAGTACCGGTTTTGACATAATATGTTATGAAATAACTGTGAAATGTCATGTAAAATTATTTATTCATATCACATTGTTTGGTTACAATAGAAGAAAATTGTTAACCATAAATTGTTCAACATATTTAGTAGCTATCTAGCAATAGAATAAAAGTAATCAGAATTAAGCAGAGTCCCTCAACAGTCTCAAAACAAAGTCCATACCTTACACCACAATATTAGTGGTCTGTTAACGATGTATAACTGTTTAACATAACTATGACATTTTTGTTTTTCTTTCGTTGACCGTGACTAATGTTTCTTGCTCTACGAGCAGATTGTGCCGCAAAGAATACCGTGGGCAACACATGTGATTTTTTCAAGCCACTAAGTTGTGTGACAGAGAGGACCGCGTGCAACGCAGTGTAACTTTTCCCAGCAGTGACGAAAGAACGACAACATCGAGCGCTACTATTCAGAGCTAAGTTTCAGATCATACTCATTGTAAAGTCTAAGCTGTGCTTCCCATTTTCATTATCATCAATATATTATTGTATTTCATATTTATTTGTTCGGATATTCATGACCTTGCCACCATTATAACTTTGCATTTTGAGTTACACATTAATAAACAAGGTAGGCAACCAAATTTTTCCAGACACCAAAGTTTTTGATAAGGGAAATAACTCTATAAACATTACTAATAAATAAAATCCAAAATGTCAAGCTTAGATAAATGCATTGAGCAGGGAATAAAATTAGGCTATAAAGAAGAGAAACTGTCAGAATGGGCACAGAAAACACATGCAGATAACATTGCCCGTGAGGAAAGAGCAATTGAACGAGAGGAAAAGAAACTGCGAGAGGAAAGAGAAGCAGAGGAAAGAAAATTGCAACAAGAAAGAGAGACCGAAGAAAGAAGATTGCAAAGAGAAGCAGAGGAAAGAAAATTGCAACAAGAAAGAGAGACCGAAGAAAGAAGATTGCAAAGAGAAGCAGAGGAAAGAAAATTGCAACAAGAAGCAGCGGAAAAGAAATTGCAAATGGAGCTCGACGCAGCGGCCAAACAGGCCCAATTGAACGCTGATACACAGTTGAAATTGAAACAGATGGAAATAGAGTCCAACACAGAGATATCAATAAACAAATTAAGAAATAAAGAAGAGGAACAGAAATATAGTAAATATAAAGGTCTCGTTAAGGCTTTCTGTGCAGGAGATTCCATCTCCGCCTATTTAGAAAATTTCGAATGTCTCATGGCCTACCATAAAATCATTAAGGCAGATTGGGCGTTTATACTCATGAGAAATCTGGCTCTCGAGCCGCTTAAAGTAATAGAAACAGTACCACAAGAGATGCGAAAAGACTACGAATACCTCAAACAACGCATTCTCCAACATTTTTCGTTAGACACTGCAGGGTACCAACAACAATTTGCAAAATTAGCTCCCCAACCAAACCAAACATTCATAGATTATGTTAGTACAGTACAAGACATATGCACTAAATGGATAAACTCGGCGAAAACCAACAATAGCCACGATAAACTTAAAGAACTAATCATCATAGATAAAATTGTGAGCACCATCCCCACACCGTTTGCAAAATTTTTAAAACAGATGGATTGCAAAACCATCCAAGAAATTGAATCCAAAGGCAATGCATTCTACACAGCAAACAGGGATATATTTCAACTCAACATTAGCCACAATGACACAGCAGCTGCAGTAATAAATACTAAGTACTCCAAGCAAACACAAGGCAAATTTAAACCGCGATCCAACAGTGATAAAGTAGCAAAATGCCAGTATTGCAGTTTGACACACAACGCTTACGAAATGTGCGACAAGTCACCGAACTATCCCCACCACCTAAAAATGATGGTGGATAAACAGAAAGCAAAACGTAACGCGTACCAAAAGGCTGTAAAATGTTACTTTTGCAGAAGCTGGGGACATTATTCACGATATTGTGAAGGTCGTAAGTTACTGAAGCAAGCTAACGCTGCATTAGTAGCAACGTCTTCTGATGATGAGACGGATTCACTGATTGAAGGTTATAATCAGCATGACAATGAAAGCGAGCTTGGTAATGCTGTACATATAGTTAACACCATTGTAGATGAAACATGTAACGCTTGCACGAAATTCCAACTAGATCCATCATTACCATGTGGCCACACGATACCTATTGCAAATGAGACAGCCAACGCTGCTTTGTCAGCCACAGGGAAGCTAACATTTTTGACAGGCTTCGTGAACAAGAAAAAGTGCTCATTAATCCGCGATACCGGGGCAACGCTCTGTGGGGTAAAGAAAACATTAGTCAACACCACAGACTACACAGACAGACATGTTAACTGTCGCACATTTTCAGGTACGATAGAAAGATACCCCCTTGCGATGGTCGAAATTCAAACACCATATATATCAGGACAACTTTTGTGCGCTGTCCTTGAAGACCCAATCGCAGATATCATACTTGGGAATTTACCTAACATCCATCCATGCTCTGACAAAGAAATTAAAGACTGGGAAGAAAAACACGGTATCCACCACACAAATACCGATATTAAAGAGAAACACCATGTTAATTTGTCTCAAACTGCCAAAATACCAAGGGAGACAAACACTGAGGTTATTCAAAAAGAATTCACCGAAGTGCACAACGCAGGGGCGGTCGAATCTTTTAACGAGACGACCGAATTAAAACCTCGAATTGAGGTCACTCCCATACTACAAAATACCAAACCTGTAAATGTGCTACAAAACACACACGACACAAACGCCATTACACGACAGACAACCCACAAAACCAACACGGACCAACTACAAGAATCACTAGAAACAGCAGCGCCGAACACCACTAACATCAATTTCGGAAACGAACAGAAAAATGATCCTACACTGACACCATATTTCAGATTAGTAGGAATAAAACCTAAGGTAACGAAAAACGCATCGTGGGTATTTAGGCTACAAAATAACATCCTTACTAGATATTACACTACAAAACAAACCACGACACAACAAATAGTGTTACCATTAGCACATCGAAACAACGTTCTAAAATTAGCCCATGACTCACCTTTTGGAGGTCATATGGGGTATGAAAAGACCAGAGCCAGAGTACTGACACAATTTTATTGGCCGAAGTTTTGCCATGATATAAAGACTTTCTGTAAATCTTGTGAAGTATGTCAAAAACTGGGTAAAAAGGGAAAGAACCCTACAGCAGAAGTGCAATCAACGACAACTGCCTCGAGGCCTTTTCAAATCGTGGCAGTTGATCTTGTGGGTCCTTTAAATCACATTTCGAACAAGGGCAACAGATATATTTTTACTCTTGTTGATTTATGTACAAGATGGCCCGAAATGTTACCACTAAGATCTATCTCCTCTAAGGATGTAACGGACATATTACTGAATATTTTCTCCCGTTTTGGCTTTCCGGAGAAAATAATTTCTGATAGGGGAACCCAGTTCATCTCAAATGCCACCCAATCAGTAACAAAGTTACTGGGCATCAAGCAGTGCTTCACAAGTCCATACAGACCAGCCGCAAATGGCATCTGCGAAAAATTAAATGGAGACTTGAAGCACATGCTTGCCAAAGTGACAGCTGAAAATCCAGCCGATTGGGACGTACTTCTCCCAACGGTGCTGTTCGCATATAGAGAAGTCCCACAATCAAGTACAGGGTTCTCTCCCTTCGAATTGATGTATGGAGCGAACCCAAGAGGACCTCTCACCATCTATAAAGACATAATATCACAACCTGTAGATATCCACCTTCCCATTTCTACATATGATTTGGTCACTGACACCAGAGACAAAATCATACGTTCCTGTATAATGGCCAGAACATCACTACAGGAGAAAGGTTTTAAATACAGGCAATACGCCAATAAAGGTGCAAAGACTGTTGTGCTATATCCAGGTCAGGACATTTTGCTACTCTTACCTGACAAAAGAGATCTACTGTCAACGTCATGGCAGGGACCTTTTAAGGTCATTAGAAGGATTTCAGAAGTAGACTACGAAATCTCAATAAATGGAAAACTTAAAATATTCCATATAAATATGCTAAAACCGTATTTTCTGAGACAAGACAATGACACGGATAAAGGGACGCAACCAGATAACATGCAGGAAACGACAATTCCCCGACAGAATGACACGTCGACAAACGAAGCATCATTAACGACTTACGCTTACGACAACGAAAACGACGAAGAACTATGGACATTACCGACACTCTGTGATAGCGACAATGACGACAAAATTAACGACTTATTGACTATTGACCTTGACGACGACGACAACGACATTGAAAACAACTTACAAACAGTAGCATCTGTGATAAATCAGACAGACATAGACAACACGGAAGTCCCTGTACCAATCATGACTAACGACGGGAGCATTGACGACATCCATATCAGTGACGCATTAACGCAGCAACAGCGACAAGACATTTGGAATATCCTGAACGACTACAAACAAATCTTTTCTAACAAACCTGGACGCACTGATAAAATAACCCATTCAATTGTACTGACGGATCTAAGACCAGTCAAGTGTAGACCATACTCGATTCCTCTCCATTACAGATCTAATTTAGATAAAGAAATTTTAGAATTAGAGAGGAATGGCATTATTCAAAAATCAATGTCACAATATTCATCACCTATTGTCCTGGTTAAGAAAAAGGACCAGACCATTCGCTTGTGCATTGACTATAGAATTTTAAATACGAGAACAACTACGGACGCAGAGCCAATGAGCAGTTGTGAAGATCTTATCTTAAACATGGCTCAATCGTCCATATTTTCTAAGATAGATTTAGCTAAAGGATATTGGCAGGTCCCACTACACCCTTCTTGTAGACATATTACAGCGTTTGCAACACCTCTTGGATTATACGAGTGGCTATACCTTCCTTTCGGCCTGAAGAACGCACCGGCCACCTTTGTAAGGCTTACAAGATTATTATTACACGGAATTACACATGTAGTTTCCTATATAGATGACATATGCGTCCATTCATCTGACATGTCTTCTCATCTACTTACCTTAAAACAAGTCTTCAACCAAATTTCTCTTTTCGGACTTACTATCAAACCTTCCAAGGTTGAACTAGGTTACACAGAAATAGACTTCCTCGGTCATAGAATTTCTCAAGGTAAATTATTGACTGATGAGAAAATTGTTTCCAAGATTTTGAATCTAGAAGTACCTACTACAAAGAAGCAGATTAGGAGTTTACTAGGTCTCATTAATTATTATTCCAAATTCATTCCACATTGGGCAGAACTCACCTCAGTTTTTTCTGATATGTTAACTAAAGATCATCCATCGAAAATTTGTAAAAGTACCAGCTTAGATGATGCAATGTGTAGATTGAAACATATTTTTTCAAATCCTCCAGTGTTACGATTACCCAACATAAAATTACCTTTTATCTTAACCACAGATGCAAGCGCCATAGCTATAGGAGGTTGCTTGATGCAGGAAGTCGACGGAATTAGACACCCTATTCTCTACGTGAGCAGGAAACTGAAGAAGGCTGAAACTCGATATGCAACAATTGAATTGGAGTGTCTAGCCCTATTGTTTTGTATACTGAGGCTCTCGAAGTTCCTTTTAGGGAGCCACTTCCTGGTTCTCACCGACAGTTCACCATTATTAGTCCTTAACCAAGGGTCGCCCAAGAACCACAGGTTACAAAGATGGCGTTTATTGCTGGAAGATTATGATTTTGAAATACGCCATATCAAGGGCACCGATAATATTCTGGCCGACATTTTATCACGCCAGTCAAATGCGCCAGTAGATTGACACTACTCAGTCAACCACTAGCCATATTATATACTGTGATACTTTTATACCGTTTCATATAAGTGTACCTATACACCGCCTAAGTTCTCTTAGTGATTAGTTTATTACAACACCCATGAACACGGTACTTTAATAGCTATACCATCAAGTGCCTAAACTCTATTACTAGACCATCAAGAAACAGTAACTGTGTTTATTTCAACCAGTAAGATCAACCAGAACAAACCATGAACACTGTAATATTTCATACGAAACATGGAAAAGAACCCATAATTTACTGTTGCTACAAACGTTGCAAACAGCCGAAATAGTACGACATCAACTACAACACGCAAGAGACAGCTATACGAACTTTAACATTTATAGCAAAACACAGGAACAACAGGACGGCAACACGCACATCATCGTTGGAGTTAATTAATTAGTTAATTTAATTAAATATGTATTATATTTCCATTATTGATGTATATAAATTGTGTTAACCTGTAATTTGTACATATTCTACTTTAATATTACAGGCGGTGCCATTCAGAGGCTAAGAAAACCCGTCCTATACAATTGTCTCTATTTAAATTATAACCTACTTTTCCTTCATCGTACAGAAAGTACGTTTTTTCTTAAAGGGCGAATATCGCCTAGCCCATTGTTTCCAAGGGCAATAACATTTACCTTAACTTAAATTATATATTTTAATCGAATACTATTGTGTTTGAAAGACGAATGAATGAATGTGTGAAAGGATTAAATAAGAGAACGATACACTTGGCGGACAAATTGTACGCAACACGTATTTATTGTAATTTGTCTGCGTTTTTGATGTAAAAGTACATAACTTGTCTAAATTGTGAATACATGTATAGAACTTAGTTTAGTATTCAGCTTAGTTAGTAAATAGTTAACATACTTAGGTTAGCATTTAGGATATAACTAAGCATCACTACTTGGAATGCCGGATCATGTAGTGCACACAGTGCAAGGATTCATGATTGAGGTTATCCCAACTCGTGACGCTTGGAAATACACCATCCAGTCAGCACATACACAAACCTGAAAACTCAACACTTTCAATTTAAAATACAGTCACTTTATTAGAGACATCAACTTATTAGTCAAACACACTAACAAGCCAACAGGGACACATGTAGTCTGAGGGGGATAAGAGAACATCGTAACTACATATTTAGCATTGGATGACATACGAGAGTAAAAGTGTATTAAAATACACTCACGAATCAAGATTTGAAAGTGTACTTAACTAGCCAGGACTTCGGTCCTGTTAACTCTCTTTAACCAGAGATTAATTGTCTGGGCACCAATAGGGTGCGTGAGAAGGGCGAGTTGTCAATACAACTATTAAAACGCCACGTAACTTCGGTCTGATAAGCATTGTTAAGGACACAGGAGACAGAGTGATCTCTTTAGCAAATCAGAGAAGTAGTGTATGGTAGAATACATGAGTTACTAATGCCATTAGGTAGTTTACCAAGTTACTGTCCACCAAACTACAAACCCTAACTTTAGATGAGTCGATGACAGAATTAGATTAAATCTAATTGCCCAATAACAAGCCAGATCAGGAGGGGAGAGGGGAATCCTGTCATCACCTCACCTAAAGATAGAATTAGAGGGCTGCAACTCTAGCCCAAGAGAGACAACCGAGTTGCTCAGACTAAGAAAAGTCCAGAACCTTATCGAAGGTCAACCCTCGAGTTCATGGGTCCGTGGACACTAATGTGGCCCGCCTGAAGCGGGGTCCACGAGGAACTCGAACAGGGTTACCGCCCGTCGAATAGCGACACGCGGAAAACCATCAGAGGACAAATGGACTGAGACCAGGCAACAAGTGTCTGCCTGAGAGGGACTCGTTAGCTCTTGTATAGAGATAGAACATAGGCTAGATAGTGTGCTAGTTTGTTATATGAAATGTTTGATGTTCTATAATCTGTGATATGATGATGATGTAAAGCGCGGGCTGTTTAACCCACTGCGCCAACTGTAGATTGCCACAATAAATCGGCTATATCATAGCGAACGTATTTATTGTTTGTATTAATTAACACCTGTGTGAACCCATTAAGTTACCTAGACAAAGTAAGACGTCAACACTCTCTTTATTCCTTCATACACGCTTCTTATGTTTCCCGTATCACTTGCGATTTGAATGGACTCACATAACTTGATCCAATAATCATTTGCACACTGCCTGGCAGCCTTTTGTACATCCTTCCTCGCTTGCCTTAGCTCACTGAGAGTGTTACGCGTTGGTCTTTCCTTGTTTCTTAAGAGAGCTTTCTACTTCTTATCAATCAAGGGCTGCAGAGTCTCGCTGTTTGCCGCAAACCAGTCCTGCCTCTTATGATCTACAGTGCCGTAATCCCCTACGGCAGTTTTATAAAGAGTTTCCTTAATTTGATCCCACTTTTCATTTACTGTACAATTTTCTGGTGTATCAGTGAAAGCGTCTTCAAGTTGCTGTTGAAACTGAAAGCACTTTTCAGGATCATGAGTGTTAATAATATTAATCCTGAGGCTAGATTTGTGTTTAGCTGTGTAGATTATCTTTGGTCTCAGTCTAACCCTTGCAACAACCAAAGAATGATCTGTATCACAGTCAGCACTGTGGTAACTTCGAGTCAATTATATATGGTTCAGATGTTGTCTTCGTGTGATGATGAAGTCCTGCTGGTGCCAATGGCCGGATCTTGGATGTTTCCATGTGACCTTATGCATCTCTTTTGTTTTAAAAAAGGAGTTTGTAATACATAGGTCATTACTGGTGCAATGCTCCAGCAGCCTTTGCCCATTTTCATTCATGCGACCGATGTTGTATTTTCCAAGGCACACTGGCCATGAACTCGAGTCCTTGCCCACACGAGCATTGAAATCACCGAGCATATAAATGTAGTCAGATTTTGGAACTGCCTTGATCACGTAGTCTAACTCCTCATAGAACGAATCCTTCACATCACCAGAGGAATCAAGTGTCGGTGCATATGCAGTAATAATGGTGGCAAACCCACAAGAGGTTGCCAAGCGCAGGGATAATAGTCTTTCAATTCCTTCTGCTGGAATTTCAATCATTCCCAGTAGCGAATTCTTCACAGCAAAGCCCACACCGTGTTGCTTTTATTCTGCCTGCCTACTACCCTTCAGAAAAAGGTGTAATTGTTTTCCCTGAGAGACCCTTCCTCAGCGAGGCGAGTCTCATGCAGGCCAGGTCTCCAAACCCGACGACAATCTGTATATCAGGTCTTACATGTGTGGTAAAGGTGTTGTTATAGTTGGTTGCTACAATAATAACAGTCTAACTATAACTATAACAGTCACAGTCATAGTGCTGTCCAGCCGTTTTGTGCTTATTGCCAACTATGTCAGTCCAGCAGCAATCCCAGGTTCTCCTAGGAATAAATACATGACACTGACAAGCTGATAACCGTACGTTGTCCTTGACGTTGAATATTAGTGTCTCGAGTTTCAGGCTTACAGACATGTTTTTGGGCATCCCCGTTTGATAAAACATCGACAAGTTTCATAGTTTGTTTCTTCTACTTCTGCTGTATTGTATCTCTTAATGGAGCACGTGATCTCTGTCGACTCACCCCAAGCCCTATCTCTTGCACCTCCCCGATGTCCTCTCCACATGTCCTAGAACTGTTGCTCCCTCCCCCACCCGTGGCGTCATACGTCTTCTATTCAGGACACACTCTTTCCGTCTTGGAGGACGGAGTTATTGTTCTTCAATTGCCACCTGTCCTGGAGGCGCGCACACGTAGACTGAGTTTCCAGATTGACTCGGACTAACATCCGTACCATTAAATATCTTTAGAAGTGATGTCGGACGGCTAATGTTGCCCCCGTCGCTCGTGGAATGACACATGTTCAATACATGTAAAGATCTACAACATATGTCTACAAGACATCGAGGCACGCACAGGAGCCTTTTATTTCTTTCATTTCCTTAACTTGCTTATGATTGATGAGAGTTTGCAGCTACATTTGAAGGGATGAGAAAACCAGTTCCACCCTAGCCCCACCCCACCCCCAGTGGCATCTGACGCCATGTATGGTCATTTACAGTGTTACCACTCCTTGCTTGTTGTATGATCCACGGTACTATACCGACCTTACATTGTTGCCTAGCTAAACAGGTACACATGTAACAATCAGTATTTCTATAGCAACAGTCAACCATGTTACTTAAACTGTAACTCGGTCTCTAAATATTGTTTGTTTGCCCGGTTCGTACTGGGGTCTAGCCCACTCAAGTGCTGCTACCACTACTTGCCTCTACTAAGTAGTGCACTGGTCTGATTGTGTATGTGGGTTAGCTTTTCTGTTTATCAATGTTTCTTCCATACCCCACCCCCCTCCCAGTCATAGGATCCACTCCGACTCCTAAGGCCACCACCTCGGTTACCAAAGAAAGTTTAAGTGCGAACTCGTTACACTATTCAGCCACGCCAACTTTTAGCGGCCTATTTTTATATAGGAAAATTTGTCATTAACGAAGACGTTAATTCAGGTCAGATCTGAAGTTTGAACAATGTCACTCCAGTTTACCCTTGTCGTGGAGAATCGGCTTCGCTATTGATCTCGGGTTTCCTGCAAACATTTGCTTGCGCCACTTTCTGAGTCCCGTCGAATGTCACCATGAATTATCGTTATTTATTTTTCATTTCTCTTAACATGTTTGTTTGTTATGTTGGACATGATACTCCGTGTATCTTTGTGTTTCTGTTGTAAGTGTTAATCCGTATGCCGTGTCTATGGATATATGTGCGTGCGTGTATGTGTGTGTGTGTGTGTGTGTGTGTGTGTGTGTGTGTGTGTGTGTGTTTTGCAAATAAATTCAAGACCTGACATAATTACATCAAAACTGACAATCAAATGTCAGCTGTCTTTCTAACAATACGCCATGTCAGGTCAAACATAATGTGAACAACAGCGGTACACGATATGCAGTAATGACAATTTCGTGACACATTTTGTCTTGGAAAATTCGAAAAATGCCAAATTTTCGCCACACTGAAGTCGAACTTAATGTGACAAATAAATCGACGGTTTCATACTACTCTGTGCAATAAGTGTAATGCAAAAATCACCTGTCTGGCTGGAGAGAGCAATATTTGGACATGCACACCCTGCCAGAAGGTAAAGTTCACAAGTACATTGTAATATTGTGGAATGAAACTTACAGGTGGCTTTCTGCCAGTGACTGGACTGACACTTTCTCTTATTATGTCTAATTAGGCTGCAGTTTACATACAGCTAGCTGTTTACACGATTCAAATAATTTGTGATTTCCGAATCAAATGTCAGGACATATGAAAAGGTCATGTTTCCTAAATTAACTGAGAGATCGAAACTCTAGTTAAGACCTTTCATAAATGCGACACTAAACAACCAACATTTAACACTTCTGCAGCTAAAGTTACGACGTGTGGTATCTCATACACGCACAACCCAAACACCCTCCATTGAATTGCTTCAATAGCTAGAGTAACGACTTGTGGTCGCTCATAACAGCAACCTCTTGGGAACTAACATGTAAGTCCGTCTGACAGCCTAACATTGGCTTTGTGAGTGGACGCCATATTGGTCACTTTATACCAATCATCAATATGCTACTATATAATATTTAATAATTGTGAATGAAGACATCCATACCTAACTAATCAACACAATACAACTAAGACAGCCTAATATACATACACGTGGAGCATATGCTACTACAGTCCATTCACATTTGTTTCTCCCTATATACAAATCCATATCTCAGTAACCAACTGAGGGAAAATGATGAGATTTAGCATATAACTTTATCATTATGTCCACCCAACAAGAACAATTTTGTCCTGGATATTTTACAGCAGATTTATATGTTTCAAACGGGTCAGAGATGAAGTGCATATTATGAAATGTATTACAGCTTCACACGGAAACATCAACGTTCAATAGTGGAATTTCTCGTGTCGCACGAGAATGACCTTATAACAAGTATCTTACGCAAGTGGAACGGGCTTGTTCAGAGATGTCGTCAAATATGTGGGTGCTTTCATGAAACGTGATTATTTTATAATCCTTACCATTTATCGGTAACATCTTAATGTTTGAATATTGTTGGACGGGATTGAATGCGACATTATGTACACTTTAAAGCATATTTGTCAAGAAGCTGATCGCAGGAAACTGTTTTATACTATTACAAATCTCGAGAAAAGAACAGTGCATACATTGGGCTTGAGTAAACGGTCATTTCGTCGACGGGTGCAAGAATCTGGAATGAAACCACCACGCAATAAGCAAACGGTAGGTTAAAGGCAATATTAGACAGCTTTGACAAAGATGTCATAAGGATAGCTATTGTAAAATTGCTGGATGTCAAAAAAAAAAAAGTGACTAAGAAAACTAAGTGTTTTGTGGAGAAAGAACAATGACATAGAGCTATCCAAACAACTTTGTTGAAAGTTATAAGGACATTATGCTTCACGTTTAGAAGTGAGGTAGAAATATCATTTGCGGGCAACCACATTTAGGAGTCATGAGAAGCAAAAACCTACGTGAAATAAGGGAAATGCGCAAAGCAAATAATGACATAGTGTATTTGGATGAGACCGTGGATCAATGCGCACCACACAAGTTAAAAGAAATAGCTATCAGTGGATGGAAAGATAAAGCGATATGTGCCCAGTAGTAAAGGACAGCGTTTGGTCATAGCCTATGCTGGTAGTACTCATAATGGCTTACTACAGAAAGCTGGACGTGGTCGTATCAAAACGTACAGACAATATGGATTATCATAATGAGATGAATGGTAATGTATTTAGATACTGGCTCGAGAATACATCGGTTTCATTCATAGATAGCCCATCTTGTGTAATTATGGACAATGCATCATATCACAATGGTGCCCAAAAGACAAAATACCTACGTCTTCGAGCACAAAGGAAGCAGTAAAGATATGCCTCCGAAGGACAAACATACCATTTTTCCAGAAACGTATTTCAAAGTAGAATTGTTGTCCTTTGTTATACAGACGGGAAAAAAGCAAGAAATATCATAGAAGAGCATGGCATGAGACTTCCGCCGTATCATCAATCATCATCATCATCAATCATCATCATCATCATCATCATCATCATCATCATCATCATCATCATCAATCATCATCATCTTCCACTTCTGCCGTCAAGCAGATGCTCTTTGATGTAAGGCCGTATCATTCTCATTTAAACCCTATAGAACTTGTGTGGGGTATAATTAAAGATCATGTGGCAGCTGACAATATTACATTCAAATTGTCTGAGATCAAGATTCTAACCCAGTCCTCGCTATTATATATCGATAAAAGTTACTGGAAAAAATGTGAGGACTATGTGTTGAAAGAGGAAGATGACTATTGGATAAAGGATGGTTTGAATTCTTTGCAACCTACTGGAATCGCCCGACACAGATTAAGATCAAAGTCTGGGCAGATATCGCAGACATTAATCCGCATGCACACATACTGGGATATTTTGCTCCAATAATTCGGAAGAATTGCACAAACTGGACATTCATCATCATTATAATGTGCCGTGCAGACAGGCCTGGGCAGTCGTGATTTGCCATCTTGGAGTAACTCTGTGTTCTAGTCTTGATTAGGCCGTGTGACCAAGCCATCCACTTATTTATCTCTCTGCGTTCCAGTTGTCACGTAGTTGTCTAGTTTATGTCTCCTCATTATGTGCCCACAAATCTCGACTGTCTACATCTCATTTCTGGCATCAGTTTATCGTTTTCATTTGTCTATTGCAGGACTTGCTCGTGTTTTTTTTTCTGTCCGGTTATGGCATTCTTTTCATGATCCTTGGAAACAACATTCTCACTGCATTACACATGTCTCAGCTTGTCTACTTATTGTCCTGGTTTCACAACTATTTAACATTATGGGTTGTATATAGCACGTCATCTTTTTCCTCACTGCAAATGGTAGCTTTGTTTGTGTTTGTCAATATGTTCTCTGTCTGGTAGAGGTTATGGTTGCCTTTGCCAATTTCAATTCTTGTTACAATTCTGACAAAGAAACATTCCATCATATGTTGCCAGGTTTCAAATAGTTAAGATCATTCTGAACTTCCTTCTTCACATTTGGCGGTCCTTTATTATTATATGTACTATCATACTGTTCCTCTCTTGAACCGTTATGAGTCTTTAGTGATCAATTTTCTTTAAGTCCAGCATCATTTAAAGGGTTACTGACGCAGTTCGTAGCCCGGCATACCTGCGTTCGAAACACTGCAGCGGTTTATTTGGCAGCAGAACGCCTTGCGTTGGCTTTTTTTTTACCAAATGAGATGGGTGCCAGTCGTTCAGAAAGCAATGGCAAACTACTGAATATAAACTTTCAAAGAAATCACAATAACAAACAATGCTGGTTTGACTTCAACGTCCTGTAACGGATAGACAACTAACTTTTTTAAACATGCATCAATTGCCTCTTTGCATAATTTCATAATTTTCACGTTAACCAATTATAATTTTTCATTGCCAGTTGTTGTTATTTCTTCTTATCTCAACTAGTTTTAAGATTGTCTATAATCCACAGGGCCAACGGAATAGACGCAGATCTAAACACACACAGAGATGAAAACTAGAGACATGGACAATATAGGGACGTGAAGTTATAGGATGTCAACTACGATACAGATGCTTTCAAATACCCACTGTCAAAGACATGGCTATCTTCTTGCCCTCACACTCTTGTCTCGGATGGATAAAGTATACTGTTAGAAATAACTCCACTTGGAGACTAGCAGGCAATTATTCCTGTACATTTGTTTATTATATTATAACGTGTTAAAGAGCCATCTCACCACGCGTTCGCTCACTGCACAACTTACACCGATACTACACATTATTACAGTCCGGCAACGATTCTCACAGACCGTCAAACACTGGATCCGTCTTCGTTTGGATATTTACACAGAACCGTTCGTCTCTCGAACAGTCATTGCATTCTCCCGTCTTACAAGCATATCACAGTTAGCCAACGGCTCGAATGCAACCACACACGCCAGTCACATCAATTCGTCAAGCTCCATCGTTCGATGGTTCTACAGTCCAGCACCCTCTTATTAGTCTATATCAATACGTCTGTCTCAGTCGAGAGTCGCACATATTATGTCCTAACCTGCCCAGTCTTCCCCCAGTCACGTGGGACTTGTCAGGGGCCTCTTGCCTGAGGTCTAGTCAGTGGGGCCGTGTCGTCTTTTCCCTGTGTAGTAGACTAGCTGTCCTTGACCTCGACTGAGTGTCTGTGGTCGCTTGTGACCTGTCTTAAGTCAATACCCATTGACCGGCTGTCACTCTGTCTTTTCTTACGTGATTTAGGACACCCACATTGACGAGAAAGACCTTAAACTTGTAAAGAACATTGACTGAAGACACGCAGCTGCCTTAAATTAAACAGCATGATAAAACGTAGCTCAGTACCAGGCTCACCAAGAGAGGTTGTGTGACTGTGGTGTGTACTGTCTCCAGACCTTCAGTGTCCCAATATGTTCACATGAAATCCACGAGAATTGAGAGGAATCGCCATCGGGGAGCATAACACCAACAGGACAAGTTAGGCAAAGGATACAGTCGTGATTGCTGACAATGAACGGGGCCTGTAGCATGTGGTTAAACATCATCAGCAACATGGTTGGCGTCTGTGATGTGATAAGACTAGAGTAACCCTGTTTTGTTGGTCCCACTGCACGGCGGATGATGTCAGCAGTTCACGTATTGTCGGACGACCGCACGAGTCCAACCCTCGTTGACAGCTCTTACTACATTTTCAGCGCAGCTCCCGGTCAACTATATTAAGGCCCGCCTTATAGAATTTAGTGGATGCAGTTATTGTACGCCGTAAGCGACTGGGGTTCGAAATCAATTTTAAGAAACAGATACGATGGCCGTCTCCAAGAAGAAAGAAGTATGTACAATGTACAATGCAAGTAACTGGTAAGTCAGTGTAGATATGTTATTTTTTAAATTAGAAAGTTGAGAATGTCGAGAACACAGAAGACAACAAATACTGAGGTGTTGAGAGCTGACTGCAGGTGTTACACGAACATTCGTCAATTCCATAAAAAAGACACTTTTAAAAAATAAAGAATAGAACGGAAGACAGGAAAAGACGATATGAAAAACTTAAACACTTTTGATAACAAACAATATTACTCCAACTCTATCATCATATCAAATGACAATTGATAGTGTAGATCAGCGATATCTGATTCAGGGATCACACTAAAAGAAGAAATCAGTAGAATTGTCGATTAAATGTCCATATTCATGTTTCAGGGATCACACCTAAAGGAGAAATCAGTTGAATTGTTGATTAAATGCTCATATTTCTGACCCACTTAATATATAGAGTAAATATAACACTTGATCACTATCCATTTTCATTCGTAGCTTGATTGCTCGGAAATGGCACGCTTATGCTCAGTGTGAAATGTTACTTGTGTCATTCATACTTGCTTTTTATTGGTGGACTATGCATGCAATATTATGTTCTTCATTGTTCTTGACATGATAAACTATTGAATTTAACACACGTCTTTTTCTTGCATGTTTTCTTTCACTGTATTTGGTGATTATTTATGTATGATGATCTCACTTTGAAATATGAAGTCTACACTGTGAAACGTGCCATAGCTGTTATGCTGAGTAGATTGGAACCATGTGTGCGCTGTTCCGTTAGTGTGAGTAATCTGTTATACTTTCCCAGGGAAATACTTGATGCGACTGAGGTTATATTCACAGACATCATCACTGTAGCGTTTCATATGGACGCGTATTCTAACCACATATAACTAACAAACACACTAGAATTAAACTGTCCCACGACAGGCTGTGCAAACACACTGGACTAATATCTTTTGCTGTCATGCCTTTGAAGAATGCAAGCAATGGTTTCGAGGCATCCGTTGGTATACCTTTACCCGGACTGTCCTAAGGTCACCATCATCTAGCTGTCTTCCTATTCGGTCACCAGCGAAAATGTTTAAAAGTTGAATGCATCCCAGGCAGCAAAATGCCACCTTCCTGCTTGACAACGGCTTAAACAAGTTAGCTGCATATCCTTTACAGGACGTTGCAGTTAGTCCTGGGCTGTATTGACAGTTTGTGATTTACTAGACAATGTTAAGTTCAGTAGTTTGACTGTGCCTAGAAAGTTTTAATTCTTAACAAAGTCAATAATATGTAGTTTGAGCGTTCATGCCTAGATACGCGTCTATGGGATTTCGTGTTGAACAAATATCACTGCAGAGACATCAACATAGCATCTCGATATGCGTGGATGAATATTAGCGTCTACGTGTTTGTCACGGCATTAAAACATGCATAACAACAGCGGAAATCGTGTCCAAAGATTCATCGAGGATGGAGATATGGATGTGATTATGACTGTTAACTGTGTGTTCGTCACAACTGTAATATGTCTGCTTGGGATGGTGGCGAACTTTATCAACATGGTCGTATTCTATAAACAAGGGTTCGGAAACACAATCAACATCAGCCTGTTGGGACTGACCCTGTCTGACCTATGTAGTCTGCTATCTCTACAGTGGACAATTATCTGTGTCAACCCGTGGATGTCTCGCTTTGACGTTCCTTGGTCATTACGTGAGATCCAGTATTTGACCGGAAGCATGCCCCACATCTGTTTTGTCCGGATCACCGGGTTTATCACGTGTTACATCACGGCGGAGAGATGTTTGTGCATCACGTTTCCGCTCAAGATTAAGCAAATTTGTACACCGAAAAGTACAGCTACAATCATTGCTGCCTTGTATACAAGTACAATGGTTATACTGTGTATGGAATACGGCACCTCCTACTTTGACTGGAAGTTCTATGAAGCTAGAAACAGGACAATGCTAGGACTGGTTGTCAGAGATAGCAAAAAGAACTTGGTAGCATTCATCTACTTCGTGTACTTCATTTCAGGGATTGTCTCTTTCCTCGCCGTTATCGCCTTTACAGTCATCCTAGTTGTTCAGCTCAAACGGAAATCAAAATGGCGATTGGAAGCAAATTTAGATACATCTACAAAAGAGGCCATTTTTGTCCGTGACAGGAAGACAATCAGCATGGTGGCTATGATTGCTGGTGTGTTAATTGCGTGTTATTCTCCCGGTGTTTTGACGTGCATCATCACCATCGTAGAACCACAGATTAATGTTATTGGCAGATACATGAACTCCTTCTTTGTGCTGTGGTCATTCTGTTACATGTTTGAAGCTGTAAACTCCAGTATCAACATTTTCATCTACTACAAAATGAGCACCTCTTACAGGAATATGTTTCATGAAGTATTTGGTACATGCTGTCTGGCGTCAACTGCACAGTAGCCAAACCACTGCAAACCAGGACAATCCAGCCAAAGACTAGACACAGGTGCATACTCACAGATTATTATAAACAAAATAATAAACAACATAAAAACAAGCATAAATAACAAGCATGAAAAATTAAATACTCTTTTTGTTAATGTCCAGGCATAATTACTCATGTGTCGTGTCTATTTGCTGTAGCATATTTTCTGACAGGCCCGGTGTATATTATTGTCGCGATATATGAAATCTTACCTCCAATGTTGATATCTCCTTTGTTACACATGTTGTCAGTGTTCACATATTCCCTGGCGGAGGATCGGCAGGGGTTCTGGAAGAATCATTCCCTGGCGGAGGATCGGCAGGGGTTCTGGAAGAATCATTCCCTGGCGGAGGATCGGCAGGGGTTCTGGAAGAATCATTCCCTGGCGGAGGATCGGCAGGGGTTCTGGAAGAATCATTCCCTGGCGGAGGATCAGCAGGGGTTCTGGAAGAATCATTCCCTGGCGGAGGATCGGCACGGGTTCTGGAAGAATCTCAAAACTGAGAACCCATGTTCAACGTGATCTGTAAATACACGAACGCCTTCTTTGTCTCATGAGCGTATACTTTCATATTCGAAGGTATCAATTCCACCATCAATAACTTCATCTATTACCACATGGGGACTAAGTAT
This sequence comes from Cepaea nemoralis, assembly GCA_014155875.1. Taxonomy (NCBI): domain Eukaryota; kingdom Metazoa; phylum Mollusca; class Gastropoda; order Stylommatophora; family Helicidae; genus Cepaea; species Cepaea nemoralis. The sequence continues at coordinate 393,818 of JACEFZ010021916.1, read as the reverse complement.
AGGACAGTGTTCCATCAGATATTTGGTTCCTGCATTTATAGACAGCCTGGCTTTAACTAGCCTTCTGTAGGAGATCTCAATCCACGCTCCTTCTGATGACGTCATTGTGAGTTTGGACACGCAGTGACGTCACTTTCATAAGCGATGTCACTCACATCCCATCTACTACCGGAAGAACAATCAATCAATCAATCATGTGCCATGCCGGAAAGCGTGGGCGGTCATGACTCGCCATTTCACTCGATCACCAGAGTCGTGGATCAGCTCAGTGTTCCTGTCTCGTCCATTCCATGTGGCCAAGCCATCCAGGTATTTTCCTCTCGGTCTTCCTCTTGGTCTGTTCCCTTCGATCTTGCCAGTAGTCACTAAGTTCTCCAATCCATTTCTTCTCATAACATGTCCATAAAATTTTGACTGTCTATGTCTAATTTCTGTAATCAATTTACGATTTTCATTTGTCTCCTGTAGTACTTGGTCATTGATTTTTCTGTCTGTCCATGGTATTCTTTGCATCTTCCTCAGAAACAACATTTCTGCAGCCATCAGATGTTTTTCAGCTTGACTGCTCATTGTCCAAGTTTCACATCCATACAAAAGAGAAGGCTCTATGTATCTCCTCAACACTCTTTTTCTCGTTTCAATTGACATCTTTTTATTGGTCAGAATGTTTTTCATCTTGCTAAAGGCTACTTTCGCCATGGCGATTCTTGTTCTAATCTCTTCAAGGCATCTCCCATCAGATGTTATGACTGTTCCGAGATAATAGTACCGATTCACTTGTTGAAGAATATTCCCATTTACTTGTATATTACATTGTGGTACATCGTTCTTCCTAGTGACAACCATAACCTGTGTCTTCTTACAATTTAATTCCAACCCCAGCTGCTCACTGTGTACAACACCCGCGTCTACTAATTGTTGTAGATCTTGTGCATTTGTCTGCAATCAATACTGTATCATCTGCATATCTAATGTTATTGATGTTTCGTCCTCCAATACTGATTTAATTAATGTCTTCTACATTCCTGAACATATTTTCACTGTATAGGGAAAAAAGATCTGGAGACATTACACATCCCTGCCTAACACCTCTCTTAATAGGTTGATATTGTCCCACTTCATTATCAACAATACCAGTCTGCATACTGAACTGGAGAAAGAACACGGCAAAGAATGGATAGACACTTGAAAGCATATAGTGACCATTCTAGTACTAACACACCCCAAATTACATGGTTTAAAAACAACGTATTCTCTTAGTGAATTTAAACACATGAATTATAAACAGCATATTGCATGGATGGGGCTGATTGGCACGTCTTGTGAAAGGACATGCAACTAATGTCCAGGCATGATTGGTAAAAGTGATTCTGAACCACATCAGTTGACTTAACCATAACAATTGACTTGAACCATATCAGTTGTCTGAACCATAACAGTTGACTGAACCATGACAGTTGACTGGACGATAATAGTATACAAAATTCAAGATTGGTGACTCAGCCATGTGCACATGTGGTATGGCCTAGCAGACAGCAGAGCACATAATCCAGGACTGCCCAGACTACAACATACCCAGGCGAACCTTCTGGCCTAGAGAGACAACAGTGGAAGATAAACTCTATGGACCGCTGAATGAACTAAAAAAGACTGTTAGATTCATACAAGAGACAACATTGCAGGTATAAACATATTTCAGGCGAGCGAAAGAAGAAGAAGAAGAAGAAGAACTTGAATGAACCATAACAGTTGACAGAACCATAAGAGTCAACTGAACCGTAACAGTTAACAACCATACTAGCTGACTGAACAATAACAGTTGACTTGAACAATAACAGTTGACTGAACCATAACAGTTGACTTAACCATAACAGTTGACTGAACCATAACAGTTGACAACCATAACAGTTGACTGAACAATAACAGTTGACTGAACCATAACAGTTGACTGAACCATAACAGTTGACTGAACCATAACAGTTGACTGAACTATAACAGTTGACTGAACCATATTGATGTAAAACTGGAAACCACCATTACATGTTAACACGCAGATTGCATGCATTGAAGTGACATGCTCACGTGTTAGACTGACAGACACGGCACTATTATGTTTAATCGTGACAATTTGAGTCTTAACTACTTGATCCACACTAAGTGGAGTTCTATACGTGTGGATCGACTTTTGAGCTATTTACAATAAGGTAAGACATAATTAGGGATACACGGATGTCACGCTACTACGGCAACACACGTAACAGGGTAAAGCAAACGCGTCCGTTCACACCTATTGTTACAGAAGAGAGAGAGAGAGAGAGAGAGAGAGAGAGAGAGAGAGAGAGAGAGAGAGAGAGAGAGACAGTCCGAGAGACAGAGAGATGGGGGAGGGGGATCGATTTCATTGCACCTGGATTTATCCCATATCGCTGAGTTTCTTTCCGCATCGCGGCGTGCCCGACACGACGGACATAGCACGAACTCCGTAGCACCAGCGACGACCCCCCCCCCCCAGGAGTCTCCGAGAAATTTCACTCGCGAACCGAAATACGCAGTCTGAAATGGAACTCACAAACTTCGGAACGTAAGGCAGGCGGTTTAACCATTACGCCACGGAGACCCCGTAAACGTAAAGGCTGATCTGGATGAGTGGGCTGACTCTCTTGCACGCCTTACGGCTCATTTGGGCATGTGGTTCTAGAACCATATTTTTTACACCAATCGGCACACAGTGGGTGGGGTGCTCCTGAGGTCCCGTTGTAGGCTTGGTCGAATTGAGTTCCCAGGTCAACTTTCTAAATCCACCTCAATGCGGATCTGGAATAATGAAGTGTAGATTAGATAATATATAGTATCAACCCAGGGCTAAATAACCGACAATGTATTTAAAGATTGAGCACAACCCTGAATTGGCAGCGCTGATCGTATTCCGGTGCGAACTCAAGGCCTTGTCCGCGTCAATATGGAAGCACTATACTCGAGTTTCGCTCTCGTTTGAGCTCGTCAGTATTGCATATCCTTGACCGGACCCGGAAACAAACCCAGATCACTGGCGTGTGAGGCGGGTGTGAAACCACTATACCACGCGGTACACGCTAGACGCGACCAAATTCTGACACTAGAATATCACAATATGGCCCATCGGGCACTCACTTGTCCTGACAGTCGGATTGGGCTGTCAAAGGCTGAGGTAACAGAACTCCATGTCGATGTGGAAGGCAAGGGGAAACCACCACATTATCTTCCCATGACTTCATGACTAAACACACCTCAATGTCAGTAAACGACGTCAATGACTGTTTTAGGACATCCTCGTCCGGTCAGGACAGTCCAAAGACTGAAGGCATCATCTTAATTAAAACAAATAAGTTTAAAATAGGTACATGGAATGTTAGAACATTAAGTGAGCTTGGAAAGTTACAGGCAATGAATGGATCACCAAAAACGAAAAGTAGATTGTGAGCTTTAAAACACGATTACAAGAAACAAATTGGACGTTGCGGCAAAAGCCTTCGTCAGCACAGAACAAACATAAACCGACACAAAACTACATTAAACACATTATATGACAACATTAAGGGCACTTATCTGAATCTGTATCCTAGCTTGGATAGACTTAGGACTGACACGCGTTCGACGGCTATCAGTGGATTGTATGGACCGGATGTATGGTCAACGGGTCAAAGCTCAATGGATTTTTCTTGCAAAGTTACAGAATGTTGTAAGTGAAATGAAAAGTATGAAACTAAATATTTTGGGCGTAAGTGAGATGAGGTGGAAGGGATCCGGCAAAATTATAAACGAAAAACACACAATAATTTATTCTGGAAGGGATACACTGGAAAAGGGAGTAGGGCTAATATTTGATAAACAAACAGCCAAATCAATTAATGGTTACTGGTGTATTTCAGACAGACTTATTATGGTCACATTGAAAGGCAAGCCAATAGATATAAATATTGTACAAGTATACGCACCAACAACAAGCAGTAGTGATGAAGAAATACAACATTTTTACGATGAAGTAGACATGGCAATGTCTCTAATTAAATCACAAGATATAAAAATAATACTAAGGTATTTTAATGCAAAAGTAGGAAAAGGAAAAATGGTGGATGTAGTGGGGAATTACGGTTTAGGTACAAAAAAATGAACGAGGAGAACAACTAATATAATGATATGATAATTGGAAACACCTGGTTTAAATAGCATAAAAGACGACTTTACACATGGAAAAGCCCTGATAAGAAAATACTCAACCAAATTGACTACATACTTATTACTAAAAGGTTTCAAAATGCGTTAATTAATGTAAAGACAATGCCGGGTGCTGACTGTAATAGTGATCATGTGCCACTATGTGGTATAAGAAAAGTAGGACTGAATAGAAGAAAAACAGTGGTTAGGAACATGCGACTTAATAAAGAGGTTTCGAAGGTAGATAAAGAAATTCAAGAACAATACAGAGTGATTGTGAAACATAGGTATAATGCAATAGCTAAAATACAGAATATAAACGAACAATGGGAAATGTTAAGGGATTCCATTCATCAAACGAGCAAAGACATATTACCGGAGAGAAGCCAAAAGGCTAAGAAAAAATGGATGACTGAAGAAATATTAAAGTTGATGGCCAAAAGAAAACAGAGTAAAAATGATAAGCATGCATATAATGAGATAAATAAAGAAATAAGAAATAATTGTGTGAAGGCAAAAGAAAGTTGGTTAAATGAACAGTGCAAGAAAATTGATTAAATTCTATTAAAGATACAAAACTATGCACAAACAAATCAGTGAGATTACAGGAAGAAAAATAAGAATAAATACAGGTTGTTTAAAATCAAAAACAGGAAATATATTATTGGAGGAAGATGCTATAATGAAGAGGTAGAATGAGTATATTAGATTCTTATATGATGGAGAAAGGGCAGAATTAACATAAGAAAGTAACTTAGAAGGTCCAACTAATCTAAAAGAAGAAGTTGATGACGCTATCAAGCATATGAAAAAAAAAGAAAAGAAAATCAGCTGGGCCAGATGGAGTCAAAATGGAGAAATTGGAAGTAATGGGAGAATTTGGAGTAGATATATTAACCAAAATGTTGAATGATATTTATAGCAGTGGGTATATACCAAGCGATATATTGAAATCTGTATTGCTTGCTTGCTTGCTTGCTTGCTTGCTTGTGTTCGTTGGCTTGAGCTCCAACGCAAAGTCCTGTATGTCGGATGAAGGCATCTGTTGTCCAACATCAGTGTGATGTCATACAGGACCTGAGGTTTGCGTGAGTATCCGTTGTCCCATGTCTGGCTTATTGGCGTGCAGACTGGTGGTTCCAATCCGTACAGACAGACACTCTCCGACTTCGGAGGAATCGACGATCCGACTGAATTTAGCCAGGGCCCCGAAAGGACCTGTTGCCCAGGACTCTCGACGAGGACGCGTCAATAGATTTTGGCCAGTATATAACCCGGCCCCGGTGCCTTGGAGACACATCTGCGTACCAGAACATAAAGCAACGTGAATGTCATCAAACTACTATATATCAATTCAAACTGATCATACCTGTATAAACAAGCAATTTAGATTATCTCTACGTCAGATAATCTGTTTTAGATGTGCAGATGCAGATTCTGATCAACATTTCATAACAAGAAAAAGTATACGTGACATCTTGTAAACAGTGGAACCAATGGAATGTAGGCTATCTCAGAACTCAAGCAACTATGGAACAATGTATGATCACAGTCTGTCCTATGTGTTAAGTCCTGCTAGGGTTGGTTGACGTGATGGATGCCGGAGACTGTTGCGGCAGACTTAAAGAATCATATTATTGAGGCCCTTGGAAAATAAAGGTACGAAAATATAAGTCAAGGGTAGATCCGGAATACCTTAAAAGAATTAAAAGACAGGAAAAGCAAAAATAAAACAAAAGCAGAATTGAATAGTGTACGTCATGTTGTTGGTTACACCAATTCTGTGAAATGGCAGATAACGAATTCTTTTCTGGCTGCATCGTTGTAGGCCAAGTTGTAGAGAAGGTGAAAAATATTATCTGCTATTTAACTTTGCCAATCGATGTTAGGTGAAGAGTTCTTTAGAGCTGCATCGAACCAACCATGATTTACGGATGCGAATCATGAACAGTTAGCAAACAAGTTAGGAATTATGTAGAAATTGTGGAGATTTGGTTTTATAGAATAATTATGTGAATTATGTGGACGGATATTAAGACTAATGTAGATATCTTGGTAGGAGTTAGCTCACAAAGAGAACGGATTACTCGCATCAGAAGAAGACATTCCGATTGTTTGGGCACATCATGAGAAAGGGAAAGTTTGAGTATGTCGTCACAACAGAAAGGTTGGAGGAGAAGAGAGGCAGGGGGAGACCAAGAAAGAAGATGCTGGACAGTTTGATATCATGGCAAGTAGGAACGTCGGTATTAGAAATGATGCATAACACAAGCGACAGAAGGCAGTGGTCAGTCATGATTTCCGACACCGCATGGGATCGACTGTAAGAAGGCTGACTTAGATTATGATCTGGGTAGAACTTTCGTCTGTTATTACGACGCAAGTCTGCTGAGCTTTACAGTACAATTTTTTACTCTGCGAGGAGCTCTGTAGTCATCTGGAGTGGGCAGGTTGGGATCCTGATTTGCCTATAGCTCTCAGTGTGAATCTCTACATCTTTCCTGTACTTAATTAATGTCGACCAGCACCTGTGAATTAATTTTTAAGCGTCAGTAAAATGTCAACTAAATCTGCACATGTACAGTCCATCCAGCAACATTCTCTTGGTCTGCTTCAGTCGATGTTCCCGCTGATCTGTACAATTGTCACGATGTTCTCCGATGTCACCTCGTCATCACATGACCACATAAAGCTGTTTGTCTCTTTCTTACTGTTGCGTATAATGTTCTAGTTTCCTATTCCAATCTGTCTAGTCCAGTGACCAAATAGTCCAATCTGTCTAATCCAGTTACCGTACAATCCAATATTTCTAATCCAATGACCATGTGTTTCCATATATATATATATAAATAATCCAGTGAGACCATGTGTTCCAATGTTTCTAATATAGTGACCATGTATTCCAGTATTTCTAATCCAGTGCGACCACGTATTCCATTTCATTCTAATCCAGTATAATCTTAGCTACCCTAAGACCTTAGACCACTGTACCGGAAATAATACCACGGCAATCAGCAGAGTGCCTATATTTGAGCGCTGATTGTCTTAGATACAATCCCACATGAAACAACACATGTTAAGATGCTTGTTTGTGTGATGACATTAAGGAAGACGTCCATCCATCATGTGCCATGTCGATAAGCGTGGGCGGTCATGTTTTGCACCTCACTCGATCATCAGAGTTGTTGATCAGCTGCGTTTTCTGTCTCGACCATGCCACGTGGCCAAGCCATCCAGGTATTTACTTCTCGGTCTTCCCTTTGGTCTCTTCCCTTCGATCTTGCCTGTTGTCACCACGTTCTCCAATTCATTTCTTCTCATGACATGCCCAACAAATTTTGAACATCTACGTCTAATGTCCCTAATCAGTTTTTCTGTTCAATGTATTCTTTGTATTCTCCCAGAAACCACATTTCCACAGTCATCAGATGTTTTTTAGCTTAACTGCTAAAACGGTTCACACCCATACAAAAGTACAGGTTCTATGTAGCACTTCAACACTCTTTTTCTCGTTTCAATTGATATCTTTTTATTGCTCAGTATGTTTTTCATCTCGCAAAAGGCTACCTTCGCATTGGCAATTCTTGTTCTAATTTCTTCAAGAAATTCCCATCAGATGTTATGACTGTTCATAGATAACTGGACCGACTCACTTGCTTAAGATTGTTTGATTGATTGATTGATTGGTTGATTTAAGAACCGACATAACAGCATTCGGGGCATTGCCATAAGCGCTCCGTCCCCATCCCCAGACGCCAGCGAAGAGTTGCAACTCCAATAGTACCAGTAGCAATCTGATTATATGTCCGTCTCGACTTTCCTCTAAGCGTCGAGCATCAGCCAGATCCCCTCGTCACTCCACGCTGTCGCATTCTTGCCAGACCATGGTGATCCATTTGCTCCTCCGATTTGTACACGTGCTCCCACAAGGCCGCAACCACGTCTGCCTTGTCATGCATCAATCTCCACCAAGTTTTGCAGAGTCAGCCAATCTGTCTGCCTGTTCATTTCCCAACACACCAGCTTGCCCCGGAGAAAATATCCAGACGATGCTTGCCACCCGTGACTTCCGAAGCGAAGCAAGCCACTCGGCACGAAGCTTGCCAGTCCTCACCCTACTCAGCATGCTTTCTGAGTCAGTTACAATCACGATGTAACTTGCTTAAGAATATGCCCATTTACTCGTATATCACATTTTGTTATTCCTTTCTTCCCAGTGACGACCATAATCTTTGTCTTCTTACAATTCAATTCTAACCCTAGTTGTTCACTGTGTGCAACAACCGCATCTACTAGATGTTGCAGGTCTTGTTCATTGTCTGCAATCAAGACTGTATCATCAGCATATCTAATGTTATTGATGCATCGTCAAGGACGACGTATGGCGGGCGAGGGGGAAAAGGGGGGGGGGGGGGGGGGGGGGAGTATCCGACGAATTTATAATCAACGTGTTAGTGCAGCGATCAAAATCTGCACCTTGGTCATTTCCTGGGGGAGACTAAACATTGGTGGATTTGCCCGTAGTGCAATGATGCCGAGAGATAAGAACCTAGGAGAACACGAAGCAGCCTTTCGTGTCCCAGCAGCTAGGTTACCAACTGTACTTTTGAGAGGTTTGATGTTAAGAATATCTATTATTCCTTACTTTATGGCGCAGAAACATGGGTAAACAAAACACAACATACGGACAAAATATAAAAGCTTTCGACAAGTAGATATAAAAACAGGAATAGCGGTGCAGAAAAACAGAACACACACAATGAAGCTGTGCTACACAAGAACGTGACGAAAGCGTTAATAAAACACCCAACTACACACAAAAGGTTAGACGATTTATTGCCTGGCATATTGATATGCATTTCTTCACGTACATACTCCAGTGTAATGTATCAATGAGGTGAGTGAATGAAATATAATTTGACTGAAATTGATATGCATTTCTTCACGTACATACTCCAGTGTAATGTATCAATGAGGTGAGTGAATGAAATATAATTTGACTGAAATACTTAAACACATAGTCAATGCTATTGTTCGAATGTGTCTTTCTGTACTTCCTCATCATCATCATGTGCCCTGCAAGGTGTATTTACACAGATCTCGGTTCTAGGTATTCTGGATCAACTCTGCAGATGACATTCCTTCATGCAACAGTATCACTAAACCCAGCATCATTTCTCGACGTGTGTTTCTGCCTCTTTTCCCCTCGATATTTCCAGTTGTCACGATGTACTCCAATGCCTCTCTTCTTATCACATGGCCGAAGAAAGCTGTTTTTCTCTTTCTTATTGTTATACATAATGTTCTAGTTTCATTAGCCTCTTTCAGGCAATCGTTGTTAGGTACTCTGGCAGTCCAAGGAATTCGCATCATTTGTCTCAGGAACCACATCTCTGTTGCATCTATGTTCTGTTAAACAAGTTCTTTATATAATTTCATTACTCTCTTTCTTGTCAGCTCTGCGTAGAAGGCGTTAGAGACGCAGTTCGTAATCCCGCATACTGCGTGCGATTTGGCAACAGTTTTGCGTGTTTTTTTTTATTGTTTTTTTTTAATGAAATGGTATGCCGATCGTTCAGAAAGCAATGACAAACTATTGAAAGTAAACTTGCCAAGAGATCACAACCAACATTAAACATTCTTGGGTTGACCGTGATGTCCTGAACAGGATATGCAACTAACGGTAACTCTCTTTCGTACATTCAATGATAGTGACTTAATGCATAAGATACCCTCCATTTCTGAAATGCAGCTTTTGCTTGACCTGTTTTGTTCTTAATCTATGCTGTGCGGATTTCATCTGATGTTGCCCCTTAGTTAAGGATTTTCTCTCCTATTGTTATTTCACATTCTTATATCACCCTGTATATATATATATATATATATATATATATATATATATATATATATATATATATATATATATATATATATATATATATATATATATATATATGGGAGTCTCTGTGGCGAAGTGGTCAAGCCGTTTGACTCGTGCTCCGAAGGTTGTGGGTTCGATTCCGAGCGCGTCCTTCGGTTTACGAGTTAAATGTTTCGAAGACTCCTGTGGGTCGTCGCTAAAAGCTACGGAGTTCGTGCTTTGTGCGACGCTTTCCGCGCTGCGGAAAGAGACCGAGCCATATGGGATAAAACCCGGTGCAATGAAGTCGACCCTGTCGACTTTTAAGCGACTTTATATATATATATATATATATATATATATATATATATATATATATATATATATATATATATATATATATAATTTACAACCATTTGTTACTAATGACAAGAGATCACAACATCCCCCCCCCCCACACACACACACACAAAAAATGCTGGTGTTGACTGCTAACGTTTAACTGTTTGCTAGTTATGCAAGGAGAATCCATTCTTTGCACTCTGTTACTACAATGGTCAACAAATTATGCCGATGTTTTGCACTTTCCACCACCAATACTGTGCCACCTGTATAGTGTAGATTGTTTATATTATAACCAATGATCAGTATTCCTGGCTTCTCTTTGATCTCTCTCATTATTACATCGCTATAGAGGGAGAGAAGGGGTGGTAAAAACACATCCCTGATGTTCTCCCGGTTTTATTTGTTCATAATTGCCCACTTTATTTCCCATTTTAATTGCTGCTAGTTGTGTCGAGTAAATATTCTTTACTATTCTGTTATCTTTCCAATCAATGTAAGTATCTTCCAATATGTAATCAATTCATAGTGTTTTACGTTATCAACTGCCTTGGTTTAATCTATAAAGCACAAATATATGTCTTTCTATGTCTCTATTGATTTTTCTATTACTGTTCGTAATGTGTATATTGCATTCTTTGAACCGTTTCCTTACACAAATCCATACTGCCCTTCACCAATTTCTATGTTTATTTTCTTTCTTGTTCCTATCATAATTATTAGTAGAAGCTTAGTGACATGATTATGTGGTTGATTGTACTAATATTTTCGCATTCAATTTCTCCTGGTCTTGTTGGTAGAGGTATAAACACACATTAATGCATATCGCTAGGTATAAAACCATTGTTATAAATATCATCAAATAGTTTGGTTAACATATTTATTCCACATTCTTCCAATACTAATTCTTCTATTGTGATTCCATCTGGCCCAGCAGTTATTCCTTTCTGCACATGTTTGATAGCGTGAGCGAGTTCTTCTTTTAGAATAGGGGGACATTCTAAATTACTTTCTTCTGTTAATTCTTCCCTTCCTGCATCATATAATTCTCTTATATACGCATTCCACCTCTTCTTGATTTCAAACGCCATGTGTTACGTTTATTTTTCTTCCGGTGAGCTCACTGATTTGCCAATTCAAATTTGTGTATTGCTAATAGAATTTAATTCAATTTTGTTTTTGCACTGCTCGTTTAACCAACTTTCTTTTGCATTCACACATGTGTCTTTAATTTCTTTAATTATCTTACCATACTCTTATTTGTTATGTTTGCGTTGTTTTACTTAGTCAATCTCATCTCATCTTATCTCATCATATTCCTCTTGTATCTTGCGGTGTCGAGGTGAAGTATAAACATCATGAGAGTGTCCGATTATGGGCTTCATATATCTATATTCCCATGGACTCTGCTATTCCCTCCGTCCAACGTGTACGTGGTCGGCCTCTTCCTCTGTTTCCATCTGGTCTGTACATCATTGCTTGTTGTGGTATGCTGTTGACTGGTAACCTACTTGCATGGCCAAACCATTTGACTTGCTGCTTTCTAATAAAATCTAGTGCTGCTTTAACCCCCACTTTAGTCCTGATTTCTTCGTTTCTGATCTTATCTCTTCTTGATACGTTGAGTATTCTTCTCAGGAACCTCATTTCTGTTGTTATAATTTTATTTTCTATTTTTCTGTCATTGTCCAGGTTTGGCATTGGTAGCATAGAGTTGGTAGGAAGATTGTGTTGTAAAGTGCTTTCTTAGTAGTTATTGATACATGAGTTAGATACTTAGTCAATCAACTTTAAGATTTCTTCATCCATATTTTCTAAGCGTTTTGTCTTCTCTCGGGTAATATTTATTGCTTGTGTGATGAATGTAGTACTTTATCATTTGCCATTGTTCATTTATACTTTGTATTGTAGCTAATGTATTGTACCTATTTTTCACGGTCACTCTTTATTGTTCATGAATTTCTTTATCTGCATTCAGAATATCTTCATTAAATCTCATATTCTTAACCTCTTTTCCCCCTCTCTTCAATCTTACTCTTATTTGTCCATACAGCGATACGTGATCACGATTGCAGTCAGGACCAGGTATTGTCTTAATATGTAGTAACGCATTTGTAAATCTTATATCCCTACTATACGGCTCTGCGTTCGAATTGTATCCGTAACCCATTCGCCACAGAGTGGTTCTTCTCCACTGTCCTCACCAGACGAGGATGTCCTGAGACAGCCATTAGTGTCATTTACTGTCCTCACCAGACGAGGATGTCCTGAGACAGCCATTAGTGTCATTTACTGTCCTCACCAGACGAGGATGTCCTGAGACATTAGTGTCATTTACTGTCCTCACCAGACGAGGATGTCCTGAGACAGCCATTAGTGTCATTCACTGTCCTCACCAGACGAGGATGTCCTGAGACAGCCATTAGCGTCGTCCGCTGTCCTCACCAGATGAGCTTGTCCTAAGACAGCCATTAGTGTCGTCCAGTGTCCTCACGAGACGAGGATGTCCTAATACAGCCATTAGCGACGTTCACTGACTCTGCTCTGATATGTCGTAACTCATGAATTCTTGGAGCGTTAATGTGGTGGTTTACCCTTGTTTTCCACATCCACACGGGGGTCTTTTGCCTCTGGCTTTGACAGTCATTTTCGGCTGTCAGGACAAGTGTGTTTCTTGCTCTGCTTAGCTGCAGAGTTGTCCACTTAACCCAGGTGGATACTCGCCCCCTCCCCCCCCCCCCCCACCCCGTCAACCTTTACCATACCGTGGTGTGTCTCCCATCCTCTACAACTCGAGATGCAGTTTGGATAATTCTTTCTTAGAGTTTTGATCTACGATGGACAAAACTCTTCAGTGCCGTTAGAGTACTTTTGTCTGTCGAAAGCATTACAATGAGATCAATGTTAGACAATAAAACAGCTTCAAACAACACGCAGAGACACACTTGCTCAGTCAAGGACGTGCTGGAGGGAAAGCCACAGAAGAAGCATGCACGAAGAATACAAAGTGACATCTTGGCGAGGGACTGGAAGGAAGACATCTGTATGACTTACAACGTGGAGACCCAGGACACATAATTTTGAAGACTGAAGCAACTGACCTTGAATAAAGATGGCACTGGACGTTTGCCAGCGATGTAGAAAAGTATGCATATAAACGCGCGCGCGCACACACACACACACACACACACCCACACCTACATACACACACACACTGTCATGATAGTTTAGAGTATGAATCGATCCTCGTATAGCCTGAGGACCATAATGTGTTTGGAGCAACACACATACACACTCGAGACACCGGCATGCGGGAACTCATTTAGTAGTTGTCTTTGTTGCCCAGGTTTCATTGGAATTGGTGGGGACGCAGAGGTGATTCCAAGGCCGGGTTATATACTGGCCAAGACCTATTGACGCGTCCTCGTCGAGCGTCCTGGGCAACAGGTCCCTTCGGGGTCCTGGCTGAAGTCAATAGGATCGCCGATTCCTCCGAAGTCGGAGAGTGTCTGCCTGTATGGCGAGGAACCACCAGTCTGCACACCAATAAGCCAGACATGGGACAACGGATACACACGCAAACTTCAGGTCCTGTATGACATCACACTGATGTTGGACAACAGGATACCTTCATCCGACATACAGGACTTCGCGTTGGAGCTCAAGCCAACGAACACAAGCAAGCAAGCAAGCATTGGAATTGGTGGACTGTACCATAAAACTGAAATGTGTACATGTAGGTATTGTGTGTGTATGTCTTTCCTTTGCTTCGCGTAGTTTTAAACAGATGTATAATTAAAACGTATGATGTGTGCGTTATGATTCTAATTTATCATGTTCATGACCTGTTATGACAATGTGTCTTTTTTATTGCCTCTCAGCAACTAAATTCACAGAAGAAGCCGTGGCGCAGTGACTATACGCTGGCCTCCTGACCCGCTGGTCTAAGGTTCGAAATGACATGGAGGCGGTTTCTTAAAATCGACGTGATCGCACAGGTCGACCCAGCCTAAAATACGCATCAGGAAATGACCTGGAAAGTAAAGGCGTGCGCCGTAATATGTATCTGTCCACCGACCCAGTTTCTACTGGTCTATAAGTATATGTGTCCAGCACACTTGCCCAGCAGAGTCTCCCCCCCCCAACTGGGCGTTGGGCGGGTCCTTTACATAACAGTCAAGTCCAGGATCCTCTTAATGGGTCGTATCGGGTATATGATGCTTGCCTCGTATCTGTACAGACAAACCTCTATTCGATCAGTGACATTGTTAGTCTCACACCGGCAGACATTACGTCACGGAACATTTCATTGTAGCAATGTTAGGCCCTGTCGACCTGGTAGCCCGGGACAATTTTATAAATAGATCAACCTAGATGGGGATTTGAACACACGACAACCGCGTCAGCCAGCAGGCCAGCTAGCTAAGCTTCGGACCACCGGGTCAGCATAAAGGCGTGCTAACGAAGTTTGCTACAGCCTGTCGCAACTGAACACTCGCGATAGTTTTTTTTTTTTTTGTCTACTAACTGTCACATTTTATATCGTGTTTTGTTTTCCGTTGATTACGTTTGAAACTATTATTTGAACCGGATCTAAACTATAGTTTTGTCACATTATGATTATTGAATCTGTCAGTTTATGTAATACCTCCCTACAGCTTTAGTGTAAGCACTTGAAGAGCAATTTCCCATGCCGACAACCTCGGCAGCGGAATGTTCTGCACATCATTTCTCCAAGTCGATGTCGATTAACAGCAAATATCAAGGATTCCATAGAAGTAATTATGACCGTCGTCCAATGTTCTCAAATGCTTGAAGATTACATCGCATCAGATTTTGTAAAGCCCTACTGGCATACACAGGAATATAGACAGCCCTAAGGGCATTCAGGTCTTGATTGTTCACTGATGTTCTAAAGTGTCGATGACAACCGTACGTGATTGTTCAATGATGTTCTGAAGTGCTTAAGACAGTGAAGATTACTCTAAGTTCCCAGCAGGAGGAACAATAATGTCAACTACCTAGAGTTAATCAATCAACGCAAAGCTGGCAAAGTGTCAATATACGGCAGGCGATGTCGTTCATGTGTTTTAGAGAAGGAGGAGGAATACGATTTTAAAACATGAAAATACAACAGAAGAGTGTGTCGCTGTTTTTAATGTCTGCCCAGAGAATGTTACACAACAGAATAATTGATCACAGCCGTGGCTTCCTGCCCTTTTTATTGGACATAACTTAAATATACTCGTCTACAGTTTCTCAACTTATCCGCTCCATTGTTCCGGGGTGAATATTGTTTCCTTACACCAAAATAACATCTCAGCAAAGATAACAGATAAATATGTCTAGTATAAACACGTATATTTTGTATACGATGCATACAAGTTAGTATGCTGGTGTATATATATTGATGACTACACAAGTCAATAACAACAGGTTGCCACAGGAAAGATACAAGTCCTGCAAATGTTTACTCTTGTATGTTTACTGGTGTTGTGCTACAAACTCTTGATGCTGTTCATATTCTGCATTGCGATGTTCAGTCTTTTATTTACTTGTGTTAAACAGTCCCCATTGATTCTCCTTACAGAGCCAAGATATATAACATTTCTGATACTGTCAATTCCTCCTGTGTTGTTTATAACTTTTCTGATAGTAGTTTTGTCTGTGGACATAAGTTGTTTTGTTATGTTCAGGGAGCACGTTATATAGGGGCAATAAGTAATACTTTACTATCAGTCAGATAATAGACGCACAATCTCTAATTGTGGCACAGGGATGTACAGTATAAAGTCTAGATTTACCATCAGACACGCCGAGAGAGCCAAGGTTTAGACAGGGTAAATGAACACGATAGCAGGCTCTACAGCGTAGTTGATAGTGACCTGATGTACCCCCTGAGACACCCCGTGAAAACTAGGGGTCCACCAGTGTATTCGTCGTCTCGCTAAGGGAGGAAATTATTGACCGTATTTTCTAACTTGCATTCAAATGTAAGGTTTGCACCAAAAGCCCAGTGTGCTACCACGTGTCAAATAGTTCTTTTATACCTGACGATTCGTTAGACTAGACTTTCATGCACGTTAAAATATACCTAAAGATACGTTATTCATAACTACTTGTAGGTAGCTACATGGTTACACATAAAAGATACGTTTAGTGATACTTCAACATATCATAGATTATACCTAAAGATATTTTGGTATGTACTAAAACTTAACTGACATAAGACACAAGCAATGTTAATATCAAAGAGACAGATCGTGTCTAGCAGTACAATTAAGATAAATTAAGTTGTGCAAATGCAGAATTTCAAATCACTGGGCACATGGATAATAGCAGTTGCAAGATGTGTCATATAGATGACAACAGAATAGGAGACACAAATACTGCATTCGGTAACATGAACAACATCGTATGCAATAAATTCGCATTACTTTATGTTGAAAAAGAAATCTTGCATGTCACATACAACACGGTTTAACATATGGATATGACTCATGGACATTTAATGTAAATTCAATGAGATCCATAGAAGCTAAAGAAATGTGGTTTCACAGACAGAAGTGCATAACATTCCTGGACAGCCAAAATTAGACGTTTAGTTAGAGGCTAAGATACAAAGACAACATATCACAAACATCAGGCAGAGACAGTCATATTTGTTGACCACATAATGAGACTGGAAACCTCCCCCCCCCCCACCCCCACCCTCATATGTCGCTTCGGTTTACGTCGTTTTGCTATAGCGTCGTTGTCTCATGGGGGACTAACTTCACTTTACGTCGCTACGTTTTGCCATTACGTCGTTTTGAGGCTGGCTAAAGGGCTGTTTATATTGGTCCATGGTTTAACTCCAATCATGGTAAGGACAATTCATGCAGTTGCTGAAAAAATCAAACAGGGTGCTAAAAACGTAACCCCTTTGAGTGCTTCCAGGATCACTCGTACCAGAAGTATTCTTATGGAGAACATGGAAACACTGTTTGCCGTCTGGATTGAAGACTAGAACCAACAGAATATGCCTGTGAGCAAGATGATTATCCAAGAGAAAGCAAAGTCTCTCTATGACGATCTACTAACAAAGCGGGTGAGAGCAGAACTAGTAGTGATGATGATAGTTTTGGACGATTAGTGGTTGGTTTGAGCGCTTTAAGAAGCATTCACACCTGCACAACATTCAGACAACAGGTGAAGCGGCGAGTGCTGATACTGCAGCTGTAGAGCGTTTCCATGCAGAGTTAAAGGCCATGATTGATGAGGGTGGTTACTGTACAGCAGACATTGGACAAATTGTTTGTTCAAGCTGAGAAGAGCCATGATCAGAGGCAGGAAGTGGTTACAATTTCATCCTCAGATGAAGAGGCAGAATTTAAGGCCTCTACATCCAAATACCTCTACCATTCGCCCTCCAACCCACCTCTATTTAGCCAATGAATATCAACAACCATCAAAATAAACATTACATAATACACTGTATTTCATTTGATTCTATGCGAAATAGTGTTTCGCTATACGTCGTTTCACTTAAAGTCTCGTTTTCTAATAACGTAACCGCGACGTTAACCGGGGCCTTCCAGTACGAAAACATGAACATATTTGTGGATAATTAAGACGACAGATAGGTTAGACTATACCTACATACAGATTATACCACAGCTAGAGATAGTTTTAACTATACCTACTGATAGATCACACTATAGCTAGAAGTAGATTAGACAATACCCGCAGATCGCACTGACGTTAGACAATACCTACATGTCGTTTTGATTATACTACAGATCTCTTAGTCTATAAAATCAAATCAAATCAAATCAAATCAACTTTATTTTCTTTATACTTCTATACCTACAGCTAGGTTAGCATGTACATAAATATAGATAATACTATAGCTAGACACAGTTTAGACTATATCTACAGATCGGTTAGACTGCACCTAAAACTGTGTTATATTACTGTTACATATAGATTATACTATACATATAGAAAGGTTAGGCTTTACAAACATATACATTAGACCATATGCATGGATAGATTATATTACTTTTAGATAATTCACACTAATCCTACAGAAAGTTTGGATACATGTATGTTAGACTATTTCTACATATAGATTAGAATATATCTAAATATGAATTACCCTATATATATATATATAAGTATAATAAACTTTACCTCAGATACATTAGACTATACCTACATATAGATTAGACTATAGCTACATATATATTAGACTATAATACAAATAGATTAGACAATACTGCAGATAGGTTAGTAGCAGTTTTAATGTCATCTGTCTCTACTCTGAGATCTGTCCAATAGCTACTGACGTTGTCTTATTTGTTCCATTGTTTAGAATGATGAGAATCCTCACATCTCCGTTGTATGTGGAGATAGTTGCTGATCAGTCTGTGTCTATGCAAGAGTCCAGGTTCTGCATGGGTCAGGTTCTTATATGTAGTTTATTGCTGTCTTTCCTCTTTCTAATTCATTGTGAATGTTCTTTTTCTCAACACCAAGAATTTTGTCTATCATTTCAGGCAGGTGCTGTTGTCTCCACGCTGGAAGTCTCTTTCCGTTATTAATGCGTTTAGCTGCTGATATGCGCAGTATTAGTTTAGTTTAGTTTAGTCGATGGATCAACATCACGGGTGTAACCCATAAGTGCTCCGTTCTACTCCTAACTCAAGCCTGAGTCTGGAGAATCTCAGCCCAGTGCACGAACTCCGTAGCACCGGCGACGATCCTGAAATACTTTGGGTAGATTTTAACTCGATATTTTGCCCGGGCAGCGCCATTAGGCTACTCTTTTTCGATTTCCAATTGCCAAGGGGTGTTTTACGTGCGCAAAAATACACACGGGCGTCCGATCTCACTACCCAGAGACCAGGGGAAATGCATTTACTAGAAGACACCATAGCTCGAGACCCCTCAGCCCTCTTGCACAGTATTAAATCTTCCCTAATGTTTTTTCTTGCACATTCTACACAGTTGCTATCGCTTAGTCTTCCCCTTTCAAGACCATTAAACCTCTTGTACGTGGTCTGGCCTGGCAGTCTTCTATATGTTTCTGCTTTCTTGGTAGGCTCTGCCGTCTCTTCTGTCGTGCATAGATTGTAGACATGTGCTATTTTTCAATTTGTTAATATGTTTAGTTTTCCTGCGTCCAGTTATGATCCATATTCCTTGCATCTGGACTTAATTATTTTGTTAAGGCGTGTCTTAGCTGCTGTTGTCCAATACCGTATCCAAGGACGGGCCTCACTCGTCTAATGTTTAGCTTCGTGAGAACTTTCTCATCTGTTATCCGTGTTGTCTCAACACGATTTTTCATGATCGCCATTCTTGCTTTGTTCTTTTTCGATGTGTCTCAACCTGCGTTTTACATGTAGACGCCGATCAAAGGTGACACCTAGATATTTTGGATTAAAGCTGATACTTATATAATTTGGACTGTCTTTCTGACGCACTATAATGATATTCATCAATAACTTAGTTTGTTGTCGTTAACTTGAGATTTACATAACCATGCATGTGTGTTTCTCCTCACTAATCTTTACTAGCCATGTTGTTTTCTCCTCACTACTCTTCATTAACTATGTGTTTGACTACCCTTCACTAATAGAGCTTGCGGCATCCTGTTGTTAGTTGTATGATCATATCCTTCAAATGCCCACATGGATAAGTTGTCTGCATAAATGGATGTGTGTGCTCTGGCAGGGACATTTTCTGTAATGTCATTTATATATTCTAGGAAAAGTGTTGATGAAAGAAATCATCCTTGGGTGACCCCTTGCCGGAACAACATGATCTGTCTGATTTGTCCGTGTACTGTTGTCCCGGCAGATCAGCTCTCAAGTTAAACACTAGAGCTAGAGCTAAATCGACATGGTCCTGTGGATGAGCACAGAGACGATATTCAGTGACGGAATTAATACCCACACACAGGACGGGAGGCAGATCATCAGCGATGAGCAGATGAGATTGTTTATGATCATTAACCATAATATCATCAATTCCTCAGTAGCTCTGTGTGGTTTAGTGACAAATATAATCAATATTATCGTTTTCTTTAAACAAGGTTTCGATAACACCATGAACATCAGCTTCTTCGGCCTGGCTTTATCCGACCTGTATAGCCTACTGGCCCTGCTGTGGTTCAGTCTGTGCGTCAATCCTCTGTTTGTGAACTCCGACATTGTCATACTGCCACTAGAAATCCTGCACTTGACCGCGGGTATTCCTCACATCGGGTTTGTCCGAATTACCGGCTGGATTACTGTGTTTGTTACGGCGGAAAGATGTCTCTGTATAACGTTCCCGATGAAGATTAAACGAATCATTACCCCCAGGGTGACAACAGTGGTGATATGTTTCATTTACTTGAGCATAATTCTGTCGTTTGTTCCCGAGTACCAGACGTCGTATATAGATTGGAAGTTCTACCTGCCAAGAAACAAGACACTGCTGGGGCTGGCTTTCACTGCTAACAGGAAGAGCATGGAAGGCTTGGTATTCTTTCTCTACTCCATCCTGGGCTCTGTTTCCTTCGTTGCTGTGATATTATTTACGGTCGTTCTTGTGTTTCAACTCAAACACAAATCCAAATGGCGACAACAAGCAAATATGGACAAGATTCGGTCGGAGTCGGTCTCTACCCGAGACAGGAAAACTGTCTCCATGGTTGTGATGATCGCCATTGTTCTGATCATCTGCTACACCCCTGGTGTCATCATATCCATGAGTTCTTTCTTCAGACCCGAGTTTAGCATCCTGGGGTCACAGCTGAACGCGTTCTTCATGGCCTGGTCGTTTGCCTTCACATTCCAGGCGCTCAACTCCAGCGTGAACATCCTGCTTTACTACAAGATGAGCACCAAATACCGCCAGACATTCAACCAGCTGTTTGGGCTTGGCAGAGATATAGACAATTGTGCAAAATCGTACCAGACTATGTCTTAGTTGACTGAAATAACACCATGATAAATTACCGTAAGCCTATAATGTGTTGATTGTCTGTGATTCGTGAAAGTATACCACACAGTATAAACAGTTAATGTATACTCAGTGATATCACTGGTTATCTGCGGGGATAATAAAGATTGTTGTCAGTTGTAATCAATGTTGCTGACTTTTATCTAAGTTATAATGCCGAAATGTTGTGCCTCCACGTTGAAGTGGTAGATGAGTTTGAGTGTTCTAGTGAACACAAGATCTGTGCCCACAGTTAATTAGCTATAGGTGAGGGCACAAGGGATATGGACTCCGCAAAGAGAGGCACAAACCTGCTGTCTTCTAGCAAGCCTGGAGACAGTCAATGACTAGGGAATGCGATCCTAATGAAATGCTTGTCGACATCTAATACACTGAGTCACAGACTTAACCAATCAATGTCTGCAATGCCCTGTGTCCATCTTCGTGCTTCTCAAGCGCTGCCACCTTGTCCCCCCACCTGCCTTAAATCAATGTTCTTTCCAATCCAATCTACCGTGTAATATGGACACATTATTTCATTTTCCAAGACATAAAGCTATTTATAAGCCAGATGTATTCGATGGTCAAATATTTTTAGAATTTCAGTATGTTTCTTCTTCGTTGTCCTCTTGTTTATGTGTGTTCTTTGCCATAATATCGCCTAAACAATCTTATACCTATGTAGGGACATGAAAATGAAGTGATAATGCAAAGTAACTCACACTACGATCATGGTGTGACGATAAATCAACTAGCAACTCAGCCTAGATGAGGCACATCAACAGAAAAAGCAAACAACATGAACAGACCATAGAACACAAACACATCAGCAGTCAGTGATAGGCGTGGAGTGAGAGCTAAACATGCAGACGTCAGCATACCATGGGGCATATATCCACTATTGTAAATATGATTGAAAAGTTTAGTTAATATGTATATTTCTCATTCTCATAGTTTCAATACCTCTAAATTAATTCCATTCGGCCCGGCTCTTCTTTTCATTTGATATGTGTGACATGTCAGAGATTTCTTTTGGAATAGGTGGACCTTCGAAATTACTTCCTTACGTTCAAATGTCTCCTCCTCCATCATTTTAATGTATTCAATTCACCTCTTTATTATATCACCCTTGCCATATACCTGGATCAGGATATGGATTATAAGACACACTTTGCACGGCATTAGTTCAAAAGAATGATAAGTGTGCAGGACGTTTTGATGCAAGCGTGAAAGCGTCACAGAAAACGTCACTGAGAGATCAGTTAGACTTGGGCTGCCGTCCAGCTCGGACGCAGCATGTCTCCTGGAGCATGGCTAACAGTCCGTTACGCCGCTCTTTGTGTTCAGCAGTGTGTGTGTGTTCTCAAGTGTTTCTTTGTGGAGCGATTGAGTTTGTCGACATGTGACAGGAGTCGTCAGATTAAAGTCTGGAAGATATAAAACCATATCGTCTTGTAAAGGTTTGTTGGTGACCGTTATTTTGGTTGTCGTTTTCTATTTCAAGAACAAGGAGTGATGAAATGTTTGAATGGATGGGAATGTATTAGTCCTCAAGCCCTTAGATGAGTCGTCGACATCACTTCGTGACAAATGGTGGCTCGTCCGGGATGACAACCCTCCCCCATTAACACACTGTTGTTATTGTTGTTGTTGTTTTTTTTTTCTTTTTAAATTTCAAACGTCTTATATTTATACCGGTTTTCTTCCTGTCTCCTGACTGATGTTTCTGCGCATTTATGTGCATTGATCATTTCACCGAATTTATTTTACCGTTATGCAATGTATCTTCTATTTCTTCTTTCATCTCATCATATATATTATGTTTGTTATCTTTATTTTGTTTTCTGTTTCCTATCAACCGTAAATTGTTCCTGTATTTACTTCGTATTAGTTGTTTTTGTTTTGTGTTTCCTTGACGGTATTATCTCTTCGCATTTTTGATGAATTGAGTTCCATGGCATTTTCCATTGTTAATCCACACTTTGTAATTTAGTAAATGTTTATGATAATGCTTAAACAAATGTGATTAATAATAATATACCAACAGAAGTTGATGAACAAGTATATGATTTTGAGTACGATGAGAGTAAGCGCCACTGTGCTCGGGATAGACTTAAATTCCCGAGTCCCTCTCAACAGAATATAAGGATGTGGATTATAACTGTCACAATCCATGGAGACTAGGTAAACTAAGTGAGTAAGGGACTCCTCCTCCGGCCATGATGCGCACTTAGTCTAGAGAAACAAGTAAATGGTAAATGACAATTCTCCACATCATGATGCACATTTATTGCATGATCTTAGGTCAATATTGTATAGAATCTCGGAGCTCCATGTCAAAGGAAGTCATCATTTCGACGGGCGCCTTTATTTTCCAGAAAATTCATTTTCTCGAATTTCAGGTTAGTTCCACAAGGTAAATCAAGATAGTGAAATACAACATGCCGTCATGAAATGGTTTGTGAACAGATGACCATACGGACAGCGGGCAAAAGTGCTAGCCACTGTACTAGAGCAAACAAAATTGCTAGCTACTGTACTACAGCAGACATTAGTGTTCCTCACTGTACTACAGCAGACAATAGTGCTGGATACTTTACTACAGCAGACAATAGTGCTAGCTACTGTACTACAGCAGACAATAGTGCTAGCTACTGTACTACAGCAGACAATAGTGCCAGCCACTGTACTACAGCAGACAATAGTGCTAGCTACTGTACTACAGCAGACAATAGTGCTAGCTACTGTACTACAGCAGACAATAGTGCTAGCCACTGTACTACAGCAGACAATAGTGCCAGCCACTGTACTACAGCAGACAATAGTGCTAGCTACTGTACTACAGCAGACAATAGTGCTAGCTACTGTACTACAGCAGACAATAGTGCTAGCTACTGTACTACAGCAGACAATAGTGCTAGCCTACTGTACTACAGCAGACAATAGTGCTAGCCTACTGTACTACAGCAGACAATAGTGCCTAGCTACTGTACTACAGCAGACAATAGTGCCAGCCACTGTACTACAGCAGACAATAGTGCCGGCCTACTGTACTATGGCAGACAATAGTGCTAGCTACTGTACTACAGCAGACAATAGTGCTAGCTCACTGTACTACAGCAGACAATAGTGCTATCTTTTGTACTACAGCAGACACTATAGCTATCTTTTTTACTACAGCAGACAATAGAGCTATCTTTTGTACTACAGCAGACAATAGTGCTGGTCACTGTACTACAGCAGACAATAGTACTAGCCACTGTACTACAGCAGACACTATAGCTATCTTTTGTACTACAGCATATAATAGAGCTATCTTTTGTACTACAGCAGACAATAGTGCTGGTCACTGTACTACAGCAGACAATAGTACTAGCCACTGTACTACAGCAGACACTATAGCTATCTTTTGTACTACAGCATATAATAGAGCTATCTTTTGTACTACAGCAGACAATAGTGCTGGTCACTGTACTACAGCAGACAATAGTACTAGCCACTGTACTACAGCAGACAATAGTACTAGCCACTGTACTACAGCAGACACTATAGCTATCTTTTGTACTACAGCAAACTATAGAGCTACAGCAGATAATATAACTATATACTGTACGAAAATTATACATCCAAATAATACAATATAGACAAAAGGAATCTATTTGTTTAATGTTGCGTATCCCTTACAGGACGTTGCAGTCAACACCAGCATTTTACAGCTGCTGTTGATGTATTCGACAAATTTTACGTTCAGTAGTTTGCTATTGCTTTCTGAACGACCGGCTCATTACTTATCTAAGTTACCAGCGCGGCGCGAACCGCTGCCGATTCTCGCAGCTGCTGTTTTCTCCACGTGGATATACGGGATTACGAACAATGTCGTTAACACTTTAGCCAGGGAGACCGGCTAAGATAGGAAAAGATATGTACCTCTATTTATTTTGTCCCATAGTTTTTATCGTGAAGCGTCACAGAGAGGCGGCAGATGTATTGCATATGTTGTTCTTATCTTGTAGCTTGTAGTAACTGACTTCAGTGACTATTTTACTTCATCCACCCAACAATGAATGGGTCGTCCTCTTTCCTTGCATCTCCATGTTCCCGCGTAGAACACTCTAGCCGCTTGTTTATCTTGTTCCATTCTAACCAAGTGTCCTAACAATTTAATCCGTTGTGTTCTATTTGGAGCAATACGACTCCCTAATTCTAATTCCAATTCCAATTTTCCCCCCAAAAAATTCTAAATATGGTCTCGTCTAACCTGCTTCCTCAACGGTGGTTATTGTTGAGAGCCGTGGTTGTGTGGACTGTTAGTCCTAATTCCTACTGGTTTTATTGGTCCCGCTCTGTTCGTCGGATAAATTTAGTTTGTGCTATCTTTTTGTGTTCTATGTCTTTGTCTACGATTCCCTAAATATCGGTGGTCATGAAATACCCGAGATTCGGTATGCTGGTGATACATTATTACTATCCACATCATAGAATGGTATTGCAAACCTAATAACCTCAACCAAAAGAAATAGTGAAGATCACAACTTATATCTTAACATAGCAAAAACAAAGGTAATGCATAGAGACAAAACTAGTATGGAGAAAGACATATGTGTTAACGAGGAAAGATTGGCGTTGCTGGAAAATTTCGAATATCTTGGGTCATTGATTACCAACAATGGTGAGGCAGTGAAAGAAATTAAACGACGACCATCAATTGCTCTTCAGAGATTAAAGCAACTGAATAAATTATGGAATGGGATAGATAGACATACAAAAATTAGATTTTTAAGAGCATGCATATTTCCAGGGTTGTCCATGGGACATAATTTACATTGCGTGGTAATTTATGCATGTACAATCCCATCCATGGGATTTTCCCATGGGATTCCCATAGGAATAACATTCCCAAGGCCAAGCCTGGCAGGCTTGTCCTTGGGGCATGTTTTTCTGCCCCATCCAATGGTAATTTACGCCTGTCCCATCCCGTCTCATCCCATCCCTAGACAATTCACAAAATCACCCTTATTTCCCATGGGGTTTCCATGGCCAATCCTGCATCTTTCCCATTGCAACATACGCCTGTGAGAACTGGACACTTACTAGACAAGCTGACCAGCGCATAAATGCCTCTGAATATAAATGTTATAGACGAGTTCTAAGAATATCTTGGGTAAAGAAAAGAACAAATGCATCCATACTTCAAGAGCTGAATATTGAAAACGATTTTAAAAACGATAAAACAAAGAAAATTGAAATATTTTGGTCACTTGAAACGTCACGAAAGTTTGAAGAGAACAATAATGGAGGGGTATATGCCTGGGAAGAGAGGAAGAGGAAGGCCAAAGAGAAGATTGGTGCAGGACGTGGCGGATGACCTCCAGATGGATGTATCGGACGCGGGACATCTTGTTTGTGATTGAGAAGTTTTCCGGAAGGTTGTTATGGGAGCGAGGTTCTGCAAGGGACATGTTACTGAATGAATGAATGAATGACTGGTCTTCAATAAAGTCAGTGATAGTATACTTAGTTGTCATTTTTATTTTTGTTTTGATTTTGTTGATGTATTCTTGTTTTGTTGTTTTCAGTTGCGTTTCTTTCACATCACATCTCACATGATGTGATGTTACGCCTGTATGTTTCTAGAGCTGTCCATGCCTGGCGTTGATAACACAGATTTGGGAGAAATAA
Organism: Cepaea nemoralis; assembly: GCA_014155875.1. Classification (NCBI taxonomy): domain Eukaryota; kingdom Metazoa; phylum Mollusca; class Gastropoda; order Stylommatophora; family Helicidae; genus Cepaea; species Cepaea nemoralis. Next base: position 366,769 of record JACEFZ010021916.1, on the reverse strand, counting down.
AGCGTCCGCCAGCTTTGTGTGTGTATACATGTTGATATTTGGATGTTTTAGAATATGTGCTATTTGATGGTTGTTGATGTTTGCTTTCTATATTCACATTCCTATTTCTCTATCTAGTCTTCCATCCTATGTGACCACACTGTCCAGAAACGTGTTCACTTTTTTACATGCGGTTATAGACCTGCCAAATAAATAAAGTTCCATTCAAACCATAGCCTGGATTTTATTTATAATATCAGCGGGAATATCCGTTGTGACGTGTCCGTTCTTTAGGATTCCACAAGACCGACCAGGTATGGTATATTTCTATGTTCTCTAGTTATTTTTGCTTGAACTCATTAAATGTTGAATAGTTTTCTTGGTAAGTTATGCTATCGAATTAACAAACAATACGTGTTTGTTCCAGATATATATCAACATGTGCGTGTTGTCTGCTAAAATACCGACTTCTTTCTTACTTCATCTGTCATCCGATGGGTACCGGGTCGTTAGTATAGGAGTTCATTTTTGCCTTGAGTGAGAATCTGTTGACAGTGAAATGTCATATACCCCTGTTGGAACAATTGCCAGCGTAGGCCTAATCTCAGCCACAGCGTATGTGCTGTGTTCACTTATGACCTGGTTTGATCATAATATTTATGGCTGTCCGCAGATGCCCAGTTCCAGTACATGTCTTGCACAACCCCCTTCTTTAAGAACTTAAAGAGGGCAAAGGGCGATTTGTGATTATTATCGTAAAACACCCTGTGTTTTTCATAATTGCATGCTGTAAAGCTGCATTACTTTTGTTATTTTATATTATTTACTTTTCCACAGCTTTACCGCATTTCCACTAATTGTATTCGTATTTTAACTATGTTTACAGCTGCAAGAAGGTGTACTGTCCCCTCCTGTCAAACGTTATATGTGTTGTAGTTGTAGTCACTGGAGTGTCTTCTCCGTGATTGTATGTTGTGTTTTGTGTATGTATTTGATTGCTGATCAAGGCTAGTCGCCACAACGTCCTATATTTTTTTTTTATTGTGTTCTGTAAAGCTGCATTACTTTGTATTATTTTATATTCATTACAAGAATCATGAACTATATAAAATGTATGTCACAATAGTCTAATTATGGTTTAGGAAGACCACGCCCTGAACTGTCATCGGGAATATCCGACACGCATCGCCAGTTCCTATATATTTACGTGGATAATGTATTTGCCTGACGACCTGGCAGTCTTATATTCGACTTTTCATTAAGTCGTTTTTTTTTAAAACCTACCCTTGCTTCTAGATGGACACAGTCTAATATTAGAACGAGGGAATCATCTGAGATGTAAAGGTGGCCTTGGAGATATGGACTGTCTCATGCATGGAATTTCGATTAGTCTATAAACATATGAGACTAGTATCGTAAACCCACTGCTACTTAAGGCGAATGAATAGAGCCCTTAATGACTTCTACTTAGTGTTTGTTCTGAGATCTTAAATTCACAGTGAGAAACAATGTCTGTAAGCAAATGTGATTTCTAGCTGATTATGTTGACTGCACATGATTGTAACACATGAGACAACATTGCAGATACAGACACATTTCAAGCGAACAAAAGAAGCTCTTCCATATAGATTAATGCTGTCAGGCAATCTCAATTGTCTGTTTATCAATCCAAGTTTGCAATAATATTTGTATAGGTCCTTTGATTGTTCGTCCAACAACAAAGTTGCAGGCGATAGACCTGTTGATTCGTAAGTTACCTCTCTGTATGTAAATAGAGCTGCTGGAATGTATTCCTCCCATTTTTCATGTTATCTCTGGGCTAATTTCCCCAGAACAGCAATTAAAGGTTCACGAAAGCTATACTTCTGGTGACTCGTTTTAGGTTGATAAGGTGAACCATGTATTAGCCTCTCGTGTAAGCTTCTGAAAATCTCCTCCATTAATTTTCCTCTGAATTGGGATCCAATATATGTCATTATCTGAATTGAAATCTCAACCGAATTAAAATGGTGATTAATGCATCTGCCATTCTCTTCGAGTTTACGGGAATGCAGATATCCACAAGGGTTAATGTGCAGATATTATATTCCTCTTCTCTTCATTGGCACTTTGCCGTCTTGACAGACGATAGTTTGTTACATTGTGCTTCAAAAAGGCATAATAATAACTACAAACCATGGCGGTGGCGAGTGTGACTGATAAGACCAATTCGCGCTGTAAATGTTCGTTCACAGTGGATGCATGTCAACACATGATCATTTCCACCATCATGCACCATCACACGTCTGACACGCTCAGTGTGTGACTTGTCTGCAATCATGTTCTCCTTTGTCTTTATTCAATTTCTGATATTTGCCATCCATGCAACATGTTCGGCGGCGACTTGCTACCAATGTGCATAATCATTGCCTGTATAAATCATGTCCCGCTTACACACATATTTGTATCGTAGTGGATGCCAACCCAGAGGTATATTACGCATCTCTAATTCACCAAAAAAGATGTCTTTTTGGTATTCTACCATCATCTATCCTCCTAACATGTCCTATCTATCTAAGTCTACGAAGACTGAGCATGGAACACACCGTCACAAAACCTAATATTTCCAATACTTCAGTATTTGTGATTTTGTCTTGCCACTTAATACCAAGTATTCTTCGCAGACACCGCATATGAAAGCTGATTAAAGGGTTCTCTTTGTGTGAGTAATTTGACCAGGCTTCACTGCCATAAAGCAGAGTACTAAGGACACAGGCTTGATAGTCAAGGACGTTTTTTATGGTAGTAAGCTTCCTGTTCTCCCAGACTCTTTTTATTAACCTTTTCATTGTTGTTGCTGTCTTACCAATCCTTATCTTGATTTCCTGATCTAGAAATAATTTGCTATTTACCTCTGATCCTAGATATATAAAATGGTTTATTATCTCCACTTGGGAGTCGTCAATAAAGATTAATGGTACCCCATGTGCAACTTGTGACATAATCTGAGTCTTCTTTTTGCTATTTGTTAAACCAAATTCAGAACAAGCATTAGGGAATGCAGATAGTAGACGTTGTAATTCTTCCTCAGAGTGGGTCGTAATTGCAGCACCATTCTCAAAAAGCAACTCTCTGATCAGTACCCTCGTAATTTTGGTCTTGGCCATCAATCTCTGAACGCTGTAGAGGCCGCCATCTGAGCGTGAGTGAATGTATATACCATCCTCCTGATCACGAAAGGCATATCTCAGTAGAAGTGAAAAGTATATTCCAAAGAGGGTTGGTGCTAGTACACAACCTTCTTATCTTCACTCTTGATTTCAAACTCTTCTGAAGTTGCACCATCAAACTTGATTATACCCTTTATGGCAATGTGAAACGATTCCACAATGGACAGAATAGTTTGTGGGCATCCAGTCTTCTGTAATGCCTTGAACAGACCATCACGACTGATTCCTCTTCTATGTTCTTTAATAGGACCCACTATATAAATTGCCACCCTTTCAAAAGAAGTATTCATAACTGGAATCTCTTCTAAGGTTTCAGTAGCAGTTCATTGGTTTGGTGCCGCACTTTCACACTCTGGGTATGATTTAACATTACTAACTTCTCACACCCCCATTGATTACTGGCCAATAATAGTGACAAGAAATTTGCTGGGTGTTGCCCCAACACCTACATGACCACTGAATGAAATTGTTTAACCCATATGTAAAATCTGTGATCTATAGACTAACTGCTAACTGACCATATTCGTGTCCTGCAAATACAGCCCTTCTGTAGAGGAATCCTTCATTTATGTTGACGTAACCGCTTCTTAATTGAGTGTTTGCTTTGGGCAATCTATTCTAATAAGATTTCAGTGCTGAATCCTGTTTTTGAGCAGACTTGATTTCCACTGGTAGAGAATTTACTTTAGGTCCAGCATAATTTGACTGGTTTGAGCTGTAGCATCACATGAGTGTGTCTCGGTTTCTGCCAACCATACATAGAGTATTCTATATATAATTATTGGGTCATATAACACTGCGGCCTAGATAGTTCTAGAGGCATATTTTGACACAATGTCTACCTTACCAATAGGTAGATACTTTGCATACGCACTTTACATGGCGCTTTGAGTTTCGATTGATTCACATGAAAGCTGCTGATCCATTACTAGGTGTGCTGCTAATACTGCATCAAACTGCAGTCCTATGTTATAAAAGCATTCATTAACAGTAGTGGTATTTATCACAATGGGGTGTCTTTGGTCCCAGAGTTTCCTCCACTGTGGTATTAATTTCTGTCTTTGCTACAGCCACAGTAAACCCAGCCACAGGTTGTCTCCTACACTTATCTGTACTACAGATACAAACCTTACAAATCAACTTATCCCACGTTGTCTTGAGGTGTTGTGGATTTGTGAAGTATTGTTAGTGTGAGTAGTAGATTTATGTTTTGGGTGCCTTCTTTATTTTAATTTTTCTGATGCTGGTTGGAGTTTTCATGATTGTTCTGACTCTGGTTATATTGTGCTTTAGCTAGTGGGACTATACTGCCTCTGGGAGCATTTCAGTACCGGTCAGTAAGAATAATATCTTCTGACCTGACGCTGCCGTGTTCTCAAATAATTAATAGAAGAGGATGATTCATTGTGTTGACCATTGCCTCTGCTATCACCAATTATTCCACCGTTTGAAAAGTCTTCTCCACACCAGCCAAATGTACCTACCTTTACAAAATAAGATTTTAACATCACATACAATTGCTTGTATGTCTCATCTACTTCCTTCTTTGCATGTCTACATTTCAATCTATAGGCAGAAGAAGTTAACTCATCGTTTCATCTAGACATTATTGAGAGTTTCACAGTCATCTTCCATGCCAGGAGGGAAGTGGGGGAGGGGGGTGAGATTGGCATGTACATCATATGCTGCGACGCTTAAAACCTGCGATACTTTTATATTCTATGTATCTTTTTCCAAACCTAATATACTGTAGCCAGTTTATCATATTTTTGTTTTAAAAAATCGTCCATTTGGTCGCACTTTTACTGAAATGACTTTAGGGTAAAGATCATTTCTCTCGGTAAATCGGTAGCAGACTGAGTCTCATTTGCACTCATCTGAGAGCTTCCAGCTTCTGAATTTTGGAGTGGAGAGGAAGAGAAAGTGAAAGACTAAGCACTAATAACCAACTGCTAGAGTTTCAACTCATGTTCTCAATCTTTTTGTTTCTTTTCTTTTTCTCTCACACTATCTCTCTCTTTCTTTCTCTCTCTCTCTCCCTCTCTCTTTCTCTCTCTCTCTCTCTCTCTCTCTCTCTCTCTCTCTCTCTCTATTTCTCTCTCTGTTACTCTTCTCGTTGCCTGCCTCTCCCTTCCTTTCTTAATTATTTGTCTAACTTCTTTACATATTCTATTAGCTCTTTTCCCTGGAACCCTAACTCTCTTCCAGTCTCCATTAATTCAGCAATAAGTGGCTTCTTGGTAGCCAAGTTTATTGTTATTTTAAAATAAAACAAATCCCAAAAATGCACAAACTCTATATGATCATACAACTACGACGGTAAGGCAAAAGTCAAGTTACGAACACAAAATTTACATCATGAACAAGAATTCCAATACATATATAGCCTGCCATATTAATATAATATAACCTGTTAGATATATGTGAGACCAGGTGGATAGGAATGAGCACGATGACATCTGAGGAATATAGAGAATAATCTTTTCTGGTGGAGAGAAACACCAGTGAGGAGTAGCAATTATAATGGATACAGAGAGAGCGAAATCGATCAAAGGATATTGGATTGTATCAGACAGAGTGTTACTGGTGATGTTGAGTGGAAGACCTTTTGATGTCCACGTCATACAAGTTTATGCACCAACAGCAGACAGTAGTGAGGACAGCATCAATGGATTTTATAATGATTTAGAGAAAGCCTTCAAGAAATGCAAGAATTCTGAAGTAAATATCATAATGGTTGACTTGAATGCCAAAGTTGGAAATCAACAGGACAGATGCATAGTAGGAAAGTTTGGACTAGGGAAACACAATGAAAGAGGTTGAAGACTTTTACAGTGGGCAAGAGAGCATGATTTGATTATTGGAAACACCTGGTATCAACAGTAACCAAGAAGGTTATGGACATGGAGGAGTCCTGATCATAAGGTCAGAAATCAGATTGATTACATTCTAATCAATATTTTTCGAAATGCCTTGAAAGTTGCAAAAACTGTACCAAGCGCAGACTGCTACAGCGACCATGGTTTAGGAAGACCACGCCCTGAACTGTCATCGGGAATATCCGACACGCATCGCCAGTTCCTATATATTTACGTGGATAATGTATTTGCCTGACGACCTGGCAGTCTTATATTCGACTTTTCATTAAGTCGTTTTTTTTTAAAACCTACCCTTGCTTCTAGATGGACACAGTCTAATATTAGAACGAGGGAATCATCTGAGATGTAAAGGTGGCCTTGGAGATATGGACTGTCTCATGCATGGAATTTCGATTAGTCTATAAACATATGAGACTAGTATCGTAAACCCACTGCTACTTAAGGCGAATGAATAGAGCCCTTAATGACTTCTACTTAGTGTTTGTTCTGAGATCTTAAATTCACAGTGAGAAACAATGTCTGTAAGCAAATGTGATTTCTAGCTGATTATGTTGACTGCACATGATTGTAACACATGAGACAACATTGCAGATACAGACACATTTCAAGCGAACAAAAGAAGCTCTTCCATATAGATTAATGCTGTCAGGCAATCTCAATTGTCTGTTTATCAATCCAAGTTTGCAATAATATTTGTATAGGTCCTTTGATTGTTCGTCCAACAACAAAGTTGCAGGCGATAGACCTGTTGATTCGTAAGTTACCTCTCTGTATGTAAATAGAGCTGCTGGAATGTATTCCTCCCATTTTTCATGTTATCTCTGGGCTAATTTCCCCAGAACAGCAATTAAAGGTTCACGAAAGCTATACTTCTGGTGACTCGTTTTAGGTTGATAAGGTGAACCATGTATTAGCCTCTCGTGTAAGCTTCTGAAAATCTCCTCCATTAATTTTCCTCTGAATTGGGATCCAATATATGTCATTATCTGAATTGAAATCTCAACCGAATTAAAATGGTGATTAATGCATCTGCCATTCTCTTCGAGTTTACGGGAATGCAGATATCCACAAGGGTTAATGTGCAGATATTATATTCCTCTTCTCTTCATTGGCACTTTGCCGTCTTGACAGACGATAGTTTGTTACATTGTGCTTCAAAAGGGCATAATAATAACTACAAACCATGGCGGTGGCGAGTGTGACTGATAAGACCAATTCGCGCTGTAAATGTTCGTTCACAGTGGATGCATGTCAACACATGATCATTTCCACCATCATGCACCATCACACGTCTGACACGCTCAGTGTGTGACTTGTCTGCAATCATGTTCTCCTTTGTCTTTATTCAATTTCTGATATTTGCCATCCATGCAACATGTTCGGCGGCGACTTGCTACCAATGTGCATAATCATTGCCTGTATAAATCATGTCCCGCTTACACACATATTTGTATCGTAGTGGATGCCAACCCAGAGGTATATTACGCATCTCTAATTCACCAAAAAAGATGTCTTTTTGGTATTCTACCATCATCTATCCTCCTAACATGTCCTATCTATCTAAGTCTACGAAGACTGAGCATGGAACACACCGTCACAAAACCTAATATTTCCAATACTTCAGTATTTGTGATTTTGTCTTGCCACTTAATACCAAGTATTCTTCGCAGACACCGCATATGAAAGCTGATTAAAGGGTTCTCTTTGTGTGAGTAATTTGACCAGGCTTCACTGCCATAAAGCAGAGTACTAAGGACACAGGCTTGATAGTCAAGGACGTTTTTTATGGTAGTAAGCTTCCTGTTCTCCCAGACTCTTTTTATTAACCTTTTCATTGTTGTTGCTGTCTTACCAATCCTTATCTTGATTTCCTGATCTAGAAATAATTTGCTATTTACCTCTGATCCTAGATATATAAAATGGTTTATTATCTCCACTTGGGAGTCGTCAATAAAGATTAATGGTACCCCATGTGCAACTTGTGACATAATCTGAGTCTTCTTTTTGCTATTTGTTAAACCAAATTCAGAACAAGCATTAGGGAATGCAGATAGTAGACGTTGTAATTCTTCCTCAGAGTGGGTCGTAATTGCAGCACCATTCTCAAAAAGCAACTCTCTGATCAGTACCCTCGTAATTTTGGTCTTGGCCATCAATCTCTGAACGCTGTAGAGGCCGCCATCTGAGCGTGAGTGAGTGTATATACCATCCTCCTGATCACGAAAGGCATATCTCAGTAGAAGTGAAAAGTATATTCCAAAGAGGGTTGGTGCTAGTACACAACCTTCTTATCTTCACTCTTGATTTCAAACTCTTCTGAAGTTGCACCATCAAACTTGATTATACCCTTTATGGCAATGTGAAACGATTCCACAATGGACAGAATAGTTTGTGGGCATCCAGTCTTCTGTAATGCCTTGAACAGACCATCACGACTGATTCCTCTTCTATGTTCTTTAATAGGACCCACTATATAAATTGCCACCCTTTCAAAAGAAGTATTCATAACTGGAATCTCTTCTAAGGTTTCAGTAGCAGTTCATTGGTTTGGTGCCGCACTTTCACACTCTGGGTATGATTTAACATAACTAACTTCTCACACCCCCATTGATTACTGGCCAATAATAGTGACAAGAAATTTTCTGGGTGTTGCCCCCAACACCTACATGACCACTGAATGAAATTGTTTAACCCATATGTAAAATCTGTGATCTATAGACTAACTGCTAACTGACCATATTCGTGTCCTGCAAATACAGCCCTTCTGTAGAGGAATCCTTCATTTATGTTGACGTAACCGCTTCTTAATTGAGTGTTTGCTTTGGGCAATCTATTCTAATAAGATTTCAGTGCTGAATCCTGTTTTTGAGCAGACTTGATTTCCACTGGTAGAGAATTTACTTTAGGTCCAGCATAATTTGACTGGTTTGAGCTGTAGCATCACATGAGTGTGTCTCGGTTTCTGCCAACCATACATAGAGTATTCTATATATAATTATTGGGTCATATAACACTGCGGCCTAGATAGTTCTAGAGGCATATTTTGACACAATGTCTACCTTACCAATAGGTAGATACTTTGCATAAGCACTTTACATGGCGCTTTGAGTTTCGATTGATTCACATGAAAGCTGCTGATCCATTACTAGGTGTGCTGCTAATACTGCATCAAACTGCAGTCCTATGTTATAAAAGCATTCATTAACAGTAGTGGTATTTATCACAATGGGGTGTCTTTGGTCCCAGAGTTTCCTCCACTGTGGTATTAATTTCTGTCTTTGCTACAGCCACAGTAAACCCAGCCACAGGTTGTCTCCTACACTTATCTGTACTACAGATACAAACCTTACAAATCAACTTATCCCACGTTGTCTTGAGGTGTTGTGGATTTGTGAAGTATTGTTAGTGTGAGTAGTAGATTTATGTTTTGGGTGCCTTCTTTATTTTAATTTTTCTGATGCTGGTTGGAGTTTTCATGATTGTTCTGACTCTGGTTATATTGTGCTTTAGCTAGTGGGACTATACTGCCTCTGGGAGCATTTCAGTACCGGTCAGTAAGAATAATATCTTCTGACCTGACGCTGCCGTGTTCTCAAATAATTAATAGAAGAGGATGATTCATTGTGTTGACCATTGCCTCTGCTATCACCAATTATTCCACCGTTTGAAAAGTCTTCTCCACACCAGCCAAATGTACCTACCTTTCAAAATAAGATTTTAACATCACATACAATTGCTTGTATGTCTCATCTACTTCCTTCTTTGCATGTCTACATTTCAATCTATAGGCAGAAGAAGTTAACTCATCGTTTCATCTAGACATTATTGAGAGTTTCACAGTCATCTTCCATGCCAGGAGGGAAGTGGGGGAGGGGGGTGAGATTGGCATGTACATCATATGCTGCGACGCTTAAAACCTGCGATACTTTTATATTCTATGTATCTTTTTCCAAACCTAATATACTGTAGCCAGTTTATCATATTTTTGTTTTAAAAAATCATCCATTTGGTCCCACTTTTACTGAAATGACTTTAGGGTAAAGATCATTTCTCTCGGTAAATCGGTAGCAGACTGAGTCTCATTTGCACTCATCTGAGAGCTTCCAGCTTCTGAATTTTGGAGTGGAGAGGAAGAGAAAGTGAAAGACTAAGCACTAATAACCAACTGCTAGAGTTTCAACTCATGTTCTCAATCTTTTTGTTTCTTTTCTTTTTCTCTCACACTATCTCTCTCTTTCTTTCTCTCTCTCTCCCTCTCTCTTTCTCTCTCTCTCTCTCTCTCTCTCTCTCTCTCTCTATTTCTCTCTCTGTTACTCTTCTCGTTGCCTGCCTCTCCCTTCCTTTCTTAATTATTTGTCTAACTTCTTTACATATTCTATTAGCTCTTTTCCCTGGAACCCTAACTCTCTTCCAGTCTCCATTAATTCAGCAATAAGTGGCTTCTTGGTAGCCAAGTTTATTGTTATTTTAAAATAAAACAAATCCCAAAAATGCACAAACTCTATATGATCATACAACTACGACGGTAAGGCAAAAGTCAAGTTACGAACACAAAATTTACATCATGAACAAGAATTCCAATACATATATAGCCTGCCATATTAATATAATATAACCTGTTAGATATATGTGAGACCAGGTGGATAGGAATGAGCACGATGACATCTGAGGAATATAGAGAATAATCTTTTCTGGTGGAGAGAAACACCAGTGAGGAGTAGCAATTATAATGGATACAGAGAGAGCGAAATCGATCAAAGGATATTGGATTGTATCAGACAGAGTGTTACTGGTGATGTTGAGTGGAAGACCTTTTGATGTCAACGTCATACAAGTTTATGCACCAACAGCAGACAGTAGTGAGGACAGCATCAATGGATTTTATAATGATTTAGAGAAAGCCTTCAAGAAATGCAAGAATTCTGAAGTAAATATCATAATGGTTGACTTGAATGCCAAAGTTGGAAATCAACAGGACAGATGCATAGTAGGAAAGTTTGGACTAGGGAAACACAATGAAAGAGGTTGAAGACTTTTACAGTGGGCAAGAGAGCATGATTTGATTATTGGAAACACCTGGTATCAACAGTAACCAAGAAGGTTATGGACATGGAGGAGTCCTGATCATAAGGTCAGAAATCAGATTGATTACATTCTAATCAATATTTTTCGAAATGCCTTAAAAGTTGCAAAAACTGTACCAAGCGCAGACTGCTACAGCGACCATAGATTAATATTAAACAATTTAAATATAAAATTAAAGAAAGTCGAATATTCACCAAGAAACACAACATTTGATCTCCATGCACTGAAGAGTGAGGAAATAAAAGATAAATTCAACGCAGAGGTAAAGAACAGATTTGATGCATTGTCCGATATGGAAATATTATTTCAAGATGTCAGCAACTGGTGGGAAATATTAAAGAAATCAATCAACCAAGCTGCAGAAACAACCATCTTAAAAATAAAAATAATAGGACGCATGAAATGGATGACGGAAGACATCTTAAAACTCATGGAAGTAAAAAGAAATAACAACAATAACAAGGAAAAATATATAGAGATTTACAGGAAAATTAGGAAGCTATGCAAAGAGACAAAAGAACATGGCTTGAGGAAAATTGCAAGGAAACTGAAAACCAACACAACACCCGGAATACCAAATTAATGCACAAAAGAACTGATGACATCACGAACAAAAGAACACACACACAAGCGGGTTGCCTAAAAACCAAAGATGGCAAAATCACAATAGAAAAACATCAGATTTTACATGCATGGTCAGATTATGTGAAAGACCTTTATGATGATACAAGAGAAGAGCAATATAATCTTAGGAATAATAATGAAGGACCATCAATTTTGAAGATGGAAATTCAGAATGCTCTTAACCACATGAAAACTGGCAAGACCTCGGGTACAGATAACATCACAATAGAAATGATCAAAGCCTTGGAAGAAAATGGAATAGATCAAATCACCAGACTGCTGAATGCAATATACGATACTGGAGATATACCTCCTTAATTATGTAATTGTATATTTATTGCAATCCCGAAGAAATCAGGAGCCTTGGAATGCGATTAACATTGAAGAATTAGTATAATGAGCCACATCACGAGGATTCTGCTGAGAATTATCATGCAAAGAGTCAGGTAAAATATACAACCCGAAATAGGAGAAGAACAATGTGGGTTTGTGGAAGGCAAGGGCACAGTAAATGCTGTGTATGTACTGAGAACAATCATTGAGCGTTCTATAGAAGTAAACAAAGATTTATACCTTTGCTTTATTGTCTACACAAAGGCTTTCGATAAAGTGAGACATGTCAACATGATAAGGTTGCTTGAAGATCTACAAATTGATGGAAAAAAACATATATTGGAAACAACAAGCTCCCATCAGAATTGATAACGATGTAGGTCAATATCAGTCTATTAAAAGAGGTGTGAGACAGCGATGTGTAATGTCTCCAGATCTTTTCTCCCTGTTTAGTGAAAATATTTTCAGACATATAGAAGATATGGAAGGAATCAACATTGGGGGACGATACATCAATAACATTAGATATGCAGATGATACAGACTTGATTTCAGACAATGAAAAGGACCTGAAAAATTTAGCAGATGCGGTTGTTGCACACAGTGAACAACTAGGGTTAGAACTGAATATTAAGAAGATACAAACTATGGTCGTCACTGGGAAGAAGGAAATAACACAATGTTATATACGAGTAAATGGGAATATTCTTAAGCAAGGTAATCGATACAGTTATCTCGGCAGAGTCATAACATCTGATGGGAGATGCCTTGAAGAGATTAGAACAAGAATTGCCATTGCGAAGACAGCCTTTTGCAAGATGAAAAACATACTGACCAATAAAAAGATATCAACTGAAACGAGAAAAAGAGCGTTGAAGTGTTACATAGAACCTATACTTTTGTATGTATGTGAAGCGTGGACAATAAGCATTCAAGCTGAAAACCAGCTAATGGCTGTGGCAATTTGGTTTCTGAGGAACATTCAAAGAATACCATGGACGGACAGAAAAACCAATGAAAAAGTCTTTCAAGAAACAAATGAAGATCGTAAACTGATTACAGTCATTAGACGTAGACAGTCAAAATTGTTGGGCATGTTACGAGATGAAATTACGTGGAGAACTTGGTGACAACTAGCAAGATCGAAAGGAAGAGACCAAGGGGAAGACCGAGAAGTAAATACCTGGATGGCTTTGCCACTTGGCATGGTCGGAACAGGAACATGGACTTGATACACGACTCTGGTGATCGAGTGAGATGGCAGAACATGACCGTCCACGCTTACCAGCATCGTACATGATGGAAAGATGGATATTAATATGTATACACATGCATATATATTCAACCGAGCCATGTTTTCACACAATTGTCTTTTTATACTGAATTTTACAGGATATATAATTTATATCGGGTGGGTGGGGGTGGGGGGGGGATACATTTTCCCTTATCTTAGTATTTACTCAGTACGTACGTTGCCTCATCTTGGTTCTAGTGGGACAGTCTTTTTTTTTTCTTACTCAGTGAGGAATGGCAATGGATCTGCGAACACCTTACATAATGAATCATGTCCTACCTTTAAGAAGGAATATGGGTTCCCACTTTTTATTTATATAAAGCACATATGTAGAGTGCTTGCTTCAGCAAGCCAAATTAATAAGATATATTTAAGGGAGATTTACACAACATAGGGTGATGAAATACATTCAACATGTTTTCCTATCACCTTTCCAAATTATATATCATTCCTGTATCTAAGACACATTAAGGATGCAGGAGTATGTTACCATATACATATATGTGTGAACCTGTGTGTCAGTTCCATATCTTACACTATGTGCATGCTGAGCTAGCATAAAGGTATGAATTCCCATCGTGTTACGTGACATAATTAATACAATCCTAGGAAATCATACATATGTTGGTGTTTCATTCTTTCGATTGCGTTTATTTCCTTTAAAATAGTTTCGGTCGCGATATCCTTCTCTCTTTATTCAACATACCATAGAGTAATTTTGTCTGCCATTCTCAAATGCATATACATTATATGGCTCCTCATTCTTACCTGGCCGGCTAATGTCTTTACAAATTAAGATGTCAGCACAACGATCTACACATTTCAACCCCAGCCATCTCCAGGAATGTACACGGTGATATCAATGCCAACAATTTTTACGGGGTTACTGGTCACGGGCAGCTAATAGGTAGGGCTTGCACTTTTCGATATATACTTCTTCTGCTGAATTCCGTGGTTTCAGTTGAATGTTACTCATACATGTCGAGGCACCTGCAGCTTTCTCTTGCATGGCGAGTAGAGTTATTGTTGCTTGCTTGCGTTCGTTGGCTTGAGCTCCAACGTGAAGTCCTGTAAGTCGGATGAAGGACATCCTGGTGTCCAACATCAGTGTGATGTCATACAGGACCTTAGTTTTGCGTGAGTATCCGTTGTCCCATGTCTGGCTTATTGGTGTGCAGACTGGTGGTTCCTCGCCGTACAGGCAGACACTCTCCGACTTCGGAGGAATCGGCGATCCTACTGACTTTAGCCAGGACCCCGAAGGGACCTGTTGCCCAGGACGCTCGACGAGGACGCGTCAATAGGTCTTGGCCATTATATAACCCGGCCCTGGTGCCTTGGAAACACCTCTGCGTCCCTAGAGTTATTGTGTCATATGCCAGTACCTTTAACGATAGATTCAAACTTCCGCCCACGAGCGAATTTGCACTGGTGCAATTCTGACATGACTTCTGCAACACTAATCTGTACCCACTCTTTCTGTGACAATTGACAGTCCACACGAACTTGATCTAACACAACAATATATAACGTTTATGGTTTTTTACATGGCACTTGCCTCACGATACTATGCACACCGATATCAGTGTAAAATCAATGTTCACAAAATACTTGCAATAGACGTCTACAGTTGCACTTTGTCGTACATAGGATTTCTCGAACGACCTCAGCATTCATCTGCAGTCAAACTTCGTCAATGTCGACAATCTCAACTGACATAAGCATTCATCTAAAAGTGGCGGCCAGGTGAGGCTCTGCATCGCCCTATTCAACTGTAACCGGTCCGACTTCAAACACGGTCCAACCTTGAATGACGTCTTACAGAATACGTTCCCCCTGCTCAGATACCCGTCTTGCTATTTTCATGCAAGGCATGATACTCAATCTTCTCGTCTTCACGCCGGACTACGTGAAACTCTAGACTGCCTGTACTGAGTGGCCCATGACCTGACATAGGCACATGGCACTCTTGTCTCTGGGCCATCCGTCTCTGTTTGTGGACGGATATCTAATCTGGATCATCGTGACCCAATCTTGTGCTTGACAACAACAGGTCGTCTCTCCATGAAGCTCCGAAGTTCCGGTAGGCGTATCCTATTATTGGCGTCAAGGGATGTTTCCTTTGGTTGTCTTCATATTTTCTCTGATTTCCTGGCCATATTTCTTATATATAAAGTTATGTTGGATGTCCCTAATCCCCTCCCTCCGTCCTTCATCTTCAAGTATCAGCGACCATTACTTCCTCGTAATTAAGTTAGTGTGTTATTTTTTTTTTAAATTAAAAAACCTGCTGCCCCTGTTGTTGTTGAGTGGCAACCAATCCATGTGAGCTCCAGCGATTGGTGTATTGCTGCAAGTTGATTCAAAACAGTAGTTGAGTTGTCGGCATGTCGGAGGCGGGCATATATAAATCTGGACATTTGGTCAGCCCGTAAATAGCCCGTAATCATTGCAGCCCGTAACCCTTATTATATTGCTAGAAAAGAGCACATGAAAGCACTCTTGTGTCAGGGTGTGGGTGCAGACAGGACCTAGATGTACAACATCGATGCATTTATGTTATACTATAATAAACTTTTAGAAATAATGCATAGATAGGCAGGTCCAATCATCTGCACGTGTGCAACTGTATTTTCCGTTTGAGATAAACATTAAGGACAGGGAAATTTTTAGCAATTATCAGCACATTGATACATGACGTGGGTCTGTGTTATCAGCGGATTGTTGCTACATACTGTTGTCTAAATAATCATGGTTTTTTACGTATGCAATTAATACTAGCAATAATAATAAATAGTTGCCTTCATTAACAGAAGCGGTTAGTAAATGCATATAGACTGACCAGTATTCGCTGAACTGAAGTAACAATGACAGGACCGAGGTGGATACTAGCATAAGTATCGGATTATCCCATATTATAACCCCTACGTAAACGCCGTCTGCTAATGCAAGTCCATGTTTTGTCCATGTTTAGTGTGACCCTTACCATTAACTCTCTTAAATGTGTTAATTCCTGTGTTATATATACTGCCTTTGTAGTTTCCTGTAACAACTTATATGTACTAGCTTTTCGTATCTCGTTTTTCCTTTTCTTTATAGGGTGTAGGGTGCAACATTGGGCTGAGTAGCACACAATACACGGTTGTTTGCATAGCTGTTCGCAGAAAGATGATCCTTGGCTTGTGAACTCACTGCATGATTGCAGATAGTTGATTCTTGGCTGTGTACATACTTCATGGATAGCGTTGAAAGATGATTCTTGGCGGGTGTACCCACAATTTAATTTCAGCATAGAATATCACAAAGAATAGTAATAATGGTGTGCACATTGTGACAAGATTGTGGTATTACACAACCAAACATAGCAGCTGATCTGATTCATAATCATCAATAACTATTGCTCAGAACGTTTGGGGGAAATTGAAAGAAAAGCGTGGCACTATCAGCACTCATTTCAGAAACACAACCACCAAGCGAACAACAGCTGATCTGGTTGTCATCCACTGCGTTTAGTACCTTGCGGTGTATGACAGGGGGATCTTCAACCTAAGGAAGTAAGACCGCCTGGCTAGTGCATTCTCCGCCAACTGTGCAGGTTACGGTTTTCTTTTTCCCACCGACAGAAAACAAACATCCACAACTTACAGAGGATTCGAACCCGGACTCCCGAAGGAGTATACGATATTATTAGCCACTCGACCAGCTGTGAAATCACACGGATATACTTACTAATGCCGATTTCATGATAAACGTGTCTATTTAATGTTACCACAATATCTTCATAATAGAACAAGACAATATTCATGTTATTATCATGTGTGCGGTCACACGAAATCACAGACCTATTCGTAATTTTGAAGAACTCGCGTTTTTAATCACTGCTGTGCACATGCCATGCCTGTGATGATCTCGGCCATCATTTCGCAATCGCATTTCATAGAATCATGTTGTAGGGATGTGGTTATGTTGCCAATAAAACAATAAATAATGTTTATATTTAGTAAATAGAAATAGGCGTATTATAATACCATTTAATATTGCATTTTCTTCACAACAGCATATGTCAGTTGGGGGAATCCTGTTTTATAAGAAATCATAACATGGCGACTGACGCCAATAGCAAATGAAAATCACTGTATTCAAATGCCAAAAATTAATGAAAAGACGCAGATAGATTCAGCTGCCAAAACTGATCACAAGACACACATAGATTCAGCTGCCACAACTGATGACACGACGGTAATAGATTCAGCTGCCAAAACTGATGACACGGCTCTGATAGATTCAGCTACCACAATTGATGACACGGCACTAATAGATTCAGCTGCGAAAACTGATGACACGGCACTGATAGATTCAGCTACCACAATTGATGACACGGCACTACTAGATTCAGCTGCGAAAACTGATGACACGGCACTAATAGATTCAGCTGCGAAAACTGATGACACGGCACTGATAGATTCAGCTACCACAATTGATGACACGGCACTAATAGATTCAGCTGCGAAAACTGATGACACGACAGTAATAGATTCATGTGGCACTACGTGTGACAGGACACTCACAGATGCTGAAACCAGAATGTGTGAGCAATCACTAGAAACTGCAGGTACTAAACCTGGTGACTGGGCATTCATCGACACTCTTATGAAGTCTGTGTCAAATATCACAGATGAAAATAAGACCAAGAATACGGAACTACACTGGTGCACACCTAATGGCCTCACAGATGTTGTTGAAGAAATTCTAGCAGATGGGGCACCCGGTAACCTTGACGACAAGACCAAGCTAACCCCACTACACGTGTGTGCTTTCTATGGTTGGAAGGATGTCACTGTAGGCCTTCTCTCGGCTGGAGCAAGTCTGAATGTGGCTGACGGTAACAATGTCACCCCGCTGCACATGGCTGCATACAAAGGTCACACAGATGTTGTTGAGGTTCTAGTTAGAGCTGGAGCAGATGTTAATTGTGAAACTTATGGAAACATTACACTACTGCATTGCGATACACTCAAGGATTATGCTGGAGCTGTTCACAGAGTAGTCAAATCTGAAGCAGATATACGCAGCACATCACAGGTCAATGAGTGAGACTGCAACAGATATACTCCATTACAGGTGTCTGCTATAAATGGCCATAAAGACATTGTTGCACTTCTTCTTCAAGCCGGCGCCAATGTTGACAGTGACGATGTGAAAAACAGAACACCATCAGCGTTACACCTATCAGCTTTGAATGGTCACACAGAAATAGTTAACTTACTTCTGGAATCTGGAGCTAATGTAAATGTGTCAGACATCAGACGAAGTACTCCACTACACGGCAGTGCTACCAAGGGACATAAGCAAATTGTCGAAATGCTCATTGAAGCTGGGGCAAATGTAAACGCTGAAGATAACAGCAGCAGAAGGAAGACACACGCTACATACATGGGCTATTATTTCTCTGAAGATTTTTTTCAAGATCTGACGTTTTTCGATTTAAGCTTCACACAACAAGAATTTAACAGCCGAAGGGCACCGTTACACTGGTCGGCTGTAAAGGGTCACACAGAGTTTGTGGAACTCCTTGTACAAGCTGGGGCTAGTATCAATGCTGAAGACTACAGAAAGAGCACTCCCCTGCACTGGGCAGTAGGCAAGGGACATACATACATCGTTGGGGTTCTTCTCAAAGCTGGGACAAATGTTGATGCAGAAGATGATAGACACAGCACTGCCTTACACCTCAGTGCTTTTAACGGTTACAAGGGAATTGTTGAAATGCTTCTTGAGGCCAAAGCAAATGTGAATGTTATAAATAAATACAAAAGAACGCCATTACACTGCAGTGTATTATATGGTCATAGAGAGACTGCTGCCATTCTCATCAAGGCTGGAGCAAATGTTAATGCCGAAGATGACAGGAAATGCACGGCACTACATTTAGCTGTTAGCAAACGGCATAAACAGGTTGTTGAGTTACTTATCAAGGAAGGAGCAGATATAAACTCTCTGGATATAGATAAACAGACGCCACTGTACTTGTGTACATCAAATAAACACAAAGACATTCTTGAGTTGCTTCTGCGATATGGAGCTAGTGTCAATGCTGTCTGTGCCAACAACAGAACACTCTTACACTCGGCTGCTCTGAAGGGCCTTCAAAGAATTGTTGAGATCATTATTCGTGCTGAAGCTAACATTAACGTTCAGGATTCGAACCAACGAACTCCATTACACCTGGCGAGTTTAAATGGTAATGTAAGCAATGTCGATCTTCTGCTCAGAGCTGGGGCGGATTTTAATGTTGAGGATTTCAACAAGAGTACCCCATTACACTGGGCTGCGGGGAGAGGGCATACAACAATTGTTGAAATGTTAGTCAGAGAAGGAGCAAACGTCAATGCAGTTGATAAAAGTAACAGAAACGCCTTGTTCTCCATTGCGCCGAATGGCCACACAGAAGTCGTTGAAATACTTACGAAAGCTGGAGCTAATATTAATTTACAAGATAACAAACAAAGGACTCCATTACACGTATGTGCTCTAAATGGCCACAAAGACATTGTGGAATGTCTGATAAAAGCTGGAGCTAATGTGAATTCATGTGATGAAAAACAAAGAACTCCATTACATATGTGCGCTCTAAATGGCCATACAGACATTGTGGAATGTCTTTTCAAAGCTGGAGCTAATGTGAATTCATGTGATGAAAAACAAAGAGCTCCATTACACGTGAGCGCTCTGAATGGCCATAAAGACATTGTGGAATATCTGATCAAAGCTGGGGCTGATGTAAACGCTGTAGACCACGCGAACAGCACAGCCTTAGAGTGGAGTGTCACTAAAGGGCACACAGACGTGGTTGACCTGCTCATCAGATGTGGAGCACACATTGGTACTAAAACTAAAAGCAAAGTAACAGCACTTCACTGCAGTGTTCTCAAGGGTTACCCAAAAATTGTCAGATTGCTACTTAAAGCTGGAGCAGACATTAATGGTGTAGATGCCATGAAGCGAACTCCCTTAATATATAGCGGTCTGATTGGTCATGAAGAGATTGTTCGCTTTCTGCTTAATTCTGGAGCCGATGTAACTACTAGAGATTATATAGGAAGGACTTCACTGCTCTATAGCGTTGAAAACAATCATATACAGGCTGTTGAGCTCCTTCTCCAAGCGGGAGCAGATGTTAATTCTAAAGAGATGATGGGTGGAACGTCATTATGTCATAGCGCTGGAAAGAAAGATACAGATTGTGCTCAAATCCTTCTCCAAGCTGGAGTAATTGAGACTGCTGCCGGTTGGGATCACAAAACTCCATTACATATCAGTGCATTCTATGGCTATACTAAGCTTGTTCAAATTCTACTTGACTCCGGAGCAGATGTTAATGCTGAAGATGGCAAGGGAATACCCCGCTGCACTCAAGTATTTACGGACTAAACAGGGACCTATTTCAACGTGCTCTTAATTGTTTGGAAGGATCTGCTAACGAAGGTATCAATACACTTTTATCCGAAGTTAGGAGGGATCGCTATATGATTAATACAATTATAATAGAAGCGGGTGCAAACATTAATGCCGTGGATTGCACAAATAAAACCCCGTTACACTTGTGCGTGTTTTACTGTCTTACGAAACTTGCAGACATTCTTATCAAAGCTGGAGCTAAAGTGAATGCTGAAGACAGCAGCAAACAGACTCCTTTGCACTTGAGCGTAAGCAAAGGTATTCCAAACATCTCTCAAATGCTCATTAAAGCTGGCGCGAATTGTAAAGCTGAAGATATTAAGAAACGGACTCCATTACACATGTGTCGGAGCTCGGACACTGTTGACGTGCTGGTCAGGGGTGGTGCAAATGTTGATGCTAGAGATGACACATCTAAAACGCCATTACACGTAATTGCTGTGAGTAGACGTGCAAGCATTGCAGACGGCCTTCTTAAAGCTGGAGCTGATCCGAATGCAAGAGATAATTATAACAGAACTCCATTACACATGAGTGTTGTGAAAGGTCATATATCTATTCTAGAAAGACTCGTTGACGGTGGAGCTGACGTAAATGTTGAAGATGACAGAGAAAGAACACCATTACATCTGAATGCTAGACAAGGCTCGGCAAGTATTACAACCATTCTTCTAAACGCTAGAGCCAAACTCAACGCTGAAGATGAGAATAACAGAACGCCATTGCACCTGTGTGCTGAACATTGTTGTAAAGACGTCGCAGACATCTTGCTCAAAGCTGGAGCCAAAATGAATGCAGAAGATTCCAGAAAGATGACCCCATTACACGTGGGTGTGGACAAAGGTCGTACAGAGATTGTTGATCTGCTGGTCAGTGCTGGGACAGATGTGGATGCTGCCGATGAGAACAGTAGGACACCATTGCACTCCGCCTGTATAAATGGTCATAGAGAGCTGGTGGAAGTTCTCATCCGCGCTGGGGCAACAGTCAATGCTGAAGATTGTAACAGATGTACTCCATTGTCCCTGAGTGCTTGGCTGGGTCGTGTGGACATTGTGGATATCCTGCTACACGCCGGGGCAGACGTTAACGTTGGCAAGATCCACATTTGATGAGCAAGAATTGACGGTTACATTCTTGACACGTTACCGATGGCAAGATACACATTTGATGAGACAAAACTTAACAGTACAAGCTAGACACAAGGTTACCAATCTAGGAATCTGCTAATTTATGCTGATATACGTATATGTATGGGTTTGTGTATTTATTTATATGTGTGTGTGTTTGTGTGTGTGTGTGTGTGTGTGTGTGTGTGTTTGTGTATGGATACATTACGGGCATTAATAAAAAGGTCAGTAAAGAAACAGAAAGACATATATGTGTGTTTAATAGATTATACTAAGGCATTTGATAAAGTAAACCATGATGAACTGATTAAAATGTTGGAAGATATCGACATTGATGGGAAAGATGTAAGAATAATAAAGAGTATTTACTGGAACCAAGTAGCAGCAATTAACATGGGAAATAAAGAGGATAGTTACGAACAGATAAAGCTAGGAGTACGACAGGTGTGTGTCTTGTCACCGGATCTCTTCTCCCTATATAGCGAAGTAATAACGAGAGAGATCAAAGAGGAGTGAGAGTGAAGAATAGTTGGAGGTTATAATATAAATAACGCTAAGCAGATGACACAGTATTCTTGGCTGATAACTTAATAGATCTACAAAAATTGCTGGACATTGTAGTAGCAGAGAGTGCAAGGAAAGGATTCTCCTTGAATATCAAGAAAACAGTAACAATGGTGATATCAAAGAAAATGGTGACACCAAAATGTGAAATAGATATAGAAGGAAAAATTCTTAACCAAGTGGATAATTTTAAATACCTAGGGGCGTTTATAACATCAGATGGAAGATATACAACAGAGATTAAGAGCAGCATTTTTTTTTATTTGTTCGTATATCCTTTACAGGACATCGCTGTCAACATCAGCATATTTCAACTGATTGTTGATTTTTCTTGGCAAATTACGCTCAGTAGTTTGCCATTGCTTTCTGAACGACCGGCTCATATACGAACACGTTATAACCCAACGCGACATGGTTTGCTGCACAAATCGGTCGCGGCCGAGTTTCGAACGCCTGGTAAGCGGCTCACGAACCGCGTTCCAAGCCTTTGGCTACGGAGACCGTATAGGCCCTCAATAAACTCACACCAGACCGTTCTGTTCTTACCTCTCTTCTGCAGCTTCGTCCATTCCCTCCTCATTTTATTCATGTCTTTATTTCTATTTTGTCATCTCCATGTGAGAGAGGTAAGGGTATAGCTAGTTGGAGTGAGACAAACAATTTCACCCAGACGTGCTTTCCCAGTGACTCAATGAATATGCTTATAAAGAGCCAGGTGGATTAGGCTCACATACAGTAGCTGGAGTCGCTGACGAAATCAGTCAATTGTTTAGACTCACGGTGTCTTTCTTTTAGAATAGGTGGGCCTTCTATTATTATTTACTGTCGACTCTACCATCTATCAGTGCATCTGTTAGTTCTCATCTCCGCAACCATCTTTCGCTGTTCACTGTCGACTCTACCATCTACATTATCTGAACCAATCCTGGGATAGGTAGACATACAACACAAGCCTTGCATACTCAGCGGTGGGACAAACATCTAGGAAGAACCACATATACCACAATCCTCCTATACATACAATCGCAAGATGACTGAAAACTATCTCATTACGAGACACATACCCCTTGAAACTTCATAGTATACAAAGCAATCTTCTCTCCTGTTCTGCTGTATATTTCTGTTAGTTATCTTTATTACAGTTACCTCAATTATAATTGTATGTATTAGTTATGCAGTAATGATGTTTGCATATGTCCCACGCGTTTGTAATTATTATTTATGGTATTTACAATTAACCTAATGAAAGGTGTATTACTGAAACAATATATGAAAGAAAGAGATATGTAGGAAGGCACTTTAGATTGTCTTGTGTGCCTAATTCTCAACAATTTGAAAATAAAGTTTTACTTTGGAAATAAAGTTCTTTTTCTGTCGGTCTCTCGTTCGTTCCTTTAACGGTGATATCGCATGTCAGTATGTTCGCATTGTTCAGTATAGGTACCACGCTAAGAATATAAATAATCATGTCTTCTTTAGATTGGTTAGATCGAATTGAAATACAATATTAGTAGAATATTATATATATACATTGTGCTTCAAAAATGCTTAATAACTACAAACCATGGTGGTGGCCAGTGTGGCTGATAAGGCATTTTGTGATGTAAATGTTCGTCCACATTGGATTCATGTGAAAACATGGTCATTTCCACCATCAGGCCCATCTTACGTCTCTCACGCTCGGTGTGTGCTTTATCTGCAATCGTTTTCTCCTTTGTCTTTATTTCATTTCTGATAGTTGCCCTCCATTCAAAACGTTCAGCGGCGACTTGCTCCCAATGTGCATTATCAATTACTATCAATCAAGTCCCGCACATCTTTGTATCGTAGTAGAGGCCGACCTCGAGATCTCCTACCCATCTGTAATTCACCAAAATATATGTCCTTTGGTATTCTACCATCATCCATCCTCGTAACATGCCATATCCATCTAAGTCTACGAAGACTGAGCATGGAACACACCGTCACACAACCTGATCTTTTCAATACTTCAGTATTTGTGATTTTGTCTTGCCACTTACTACCAAGTATTCTTCGCAGACACCGCATAAGAAAGCTATTTTTTCTTGAATATCAAGAAAACAGTAACAATGGTGATATCAAAGAAAACGGTGACACCAAAATGTGACATAGAAATAGAAGAAACAATTCTTAAACAAGTGGATAATTTTAGATACCTAGGAACATTTATAAAAGACATTGGAAATATTGACTCACTTAAAGGAAAAAGCCCAACAGATGGGGCTGGTTATCAACATAGATAAGACAGAATATATGGTAATTTCAAGAGACGGAATGGCTAAAAACTCTGGCCACATACAAATAGATAATATAACCATTAAAAGAACGGAAACATACAAATACCTGGGTACAATCTTCAACTGCTCCAACATCATAAGGGAAGAAATACAAACTAGAATCAACTCTGGAAATAAGATATACTATGCACTACAACATCTACTAAAATCAAAGGCGCTATCTCGTAACACCAAAATCACAATATACAAAACACTGATCAGACCAGTTGTGCTGTATGGCTCTGAAACCTGGAGTACAACGAAAGGAGACGAAGCCTTGTTACAAACCTTTGAGAACAAAATTTTAAGACGTATCTTTGGACCCATTAGGGATACACAAAGTGGAGAGTGGAAAAGAAGAAGTAACAAAGACATTTATGATCTGTTTAGGTCCCCGCTAATCACTGGTATCATGAAGGCTAATAGACTACAATGGCTGGGGCATATAGAAAGAATGGAAGATAATAGGGAAACAAAACTCGCTTACACTCAGGAAATAAATGACCGTAGACCCCGAGGTAGACCAAGAAGACGGTGGAGAGATAATACATGTACAGACCTACAAGCACTTGGAATCAACGACTGGCAAGAGAAGGTCCACCAGAGAGACGAATGGAGATGGATTGTATTTGCAGCAAAGAACCTCAATGGCCCGGAAAGCTGAAGAAGAAGAAGAAGAAGAAGAAGAAGAAGAAGAAGAAGAAGAAGAAGAAGAAGAAGAAGAAGAAGGAACATTTATAACATCAGATGGAAGATGTACAACAGAGATTAAGAGCAGAATAGGGCAGGCAAAGGCCGCATTTCAGAAAATGAAGAGTATCTTGTGCAATAAGTCACTATCACTGAGTGTAAGAAAGATAGTGCTGAAATGCTATGTAGAACAAGTGTTGCTGTATGGCAGTGGAATCTTGGAATGTAAATGAACAAATTAAGAAGAAATTAGAAGCAACAGAGATGTGGTTCCTGAGACGAATGTTGAGAATTCCTTGGACTGCCAGAGTTACTAACGACGACTGCCTGAAACAGCCTAATGAAACTAGAACACTATATACAACAATAAGAAAGAGACACACAGCTTTCTTTGGTCATGTAATGAGAAGAGATGCATTGGAGAACATCGTGACAACTGGAAAGATCGAGGGGAAGAGAGGCAGAGGCAGACCAAGATAAATGATGCTGGATGGATTGAGACGGTGGCACGGAGGAATATCAGCAGCAGAGTTGATCCAGAAAACCAAGGACCGAGATCTGTGGAGAGCCATGAACGCCTACGCCAGCTGGCAGGGTTCTTGATCATGATGATGTAAAGAAACCAGCCAAACAGAGACAGCAAGAATACCGCATGGCGAGAATACAGAAGAAGAAGCATCTGCAAACCTAGCCATTAGAGAACTCCTGTTTGCGGACGACCAAGCACTAATAGCAAAATCAGAAGTTGAATTACAAGACCGCATGAATAGTCTAAACGAAATGTGTAGGGAACATACCATGAAAATTAGCACAAACAAGACAGAGGTAATGATTATAACTAAAGAAGAACAAACAACAACAATTCACCTAAACGAACATCCCTTGAAACAAGTCAAGAGTTTCAAGTACCTAGGAAGTATAATATCATTAACTGGCAGATCAGAAGACGAGATCGAAAATAGGTGCAATAAGGCAAACCAACTCATTGGACAAATGGCACCAACACTAAAGAACAAACATGTATCAATAACTACTAAGAAAGCACTTTACAACACAATCTTCCTAACAACTCTATGCTACCAATTCCAAACCTGGACAATGACAGAAAAAGAGAAAAGAAAAATCACAACAGAAATGAGATTCCTGAGAAGAATACTCAACGTATCAAGAAGAGATAAGATCAGAAATGAAGAAATCAGGACTAAAGTGGGGGTTAAAGCAGCACTAGATTTTATTAGAAAGCAGCAAATCAAATGGTTTGGCCATGCAAGTAGGTTACCAGTCAACAGCATACCACAACAAGCAATGATGTACAGACCAGATGGAAACAGAGGAAGAGGCCGACCACGTAAACGTTGGCGGGGGGAATAGCAGAGTCCATGGGAATATCGATATAAGAAGCCCATAATCGGGCACTCTTGCGATGTTTATACTTCGCCTCGACACCGCAAGGTACAAGAGGAACATGATGAGATGAGAGTAATTCTTCCTCAGAGTGGGTCGTAATTGCAGCATCATCCGCAAAAAGCAACTCTCTGGCCTTCAATCTCTGAGCATTATAGAGGCCGCCATCTGAGCGTGAGTGGATGTATATACCGGAAATCTTATCACGAAAGGCATATTTCAATAGAAGTGGAAAGTATATTCCAAAGAGGGTGGGAGCTAGTACATAGCTTTGTTAAACTCCACTCTTGATTTCAAACTCTTCTGAAGTTGCACAATCAAACTCGATTATACCCTTCATGCCTGTGTGGAACGATTCCACAATGGACAGGAGAGTTGGTGGACAGCCAATTTTCTTTAGTGCCTTGAACAGACCCCCACGACTGACCAAATCAAATACCTTTGTGAGGTCGATGAAGGCAATAAACAGTGGTTGATTTTGTTCCCTGCATGTTTCTTGCATTTGTCGCAATGAGAATATCATATCAATGGTAGACCGGTTCTGTCGGAAGCCACACTGTGATTCGGGGTAGACTTGATCTCCTAGGACTTGAAGTCTGCGCAGAACAATTCTGGCAAATACTTTCCCAACAATACACAGAAGTAAGATACCCCTATAGTTGTTGCAGTCACCCCGATCGCCCTTGTTCTTGTACAGTGTTATAATGATTGAGTCTTTGAAATCCTGTAGGACTTGTCCTTCTCCCTAGCATAGCTCTATTTGCTGATGGATCTGTAGAGTGAGTGTGTCTTGCCCACTCCAGATGACGCCTCCATGTTCATAATCTCCTTGGGTGCTTTTTATACCAGATGGTTCCATTAATCAAATCATGCTCTTTTGTCCCTGTACAAGTCTGCAACCTCTTTCATTCTGTTCCTCTAGTCCATACTTGCCCACTATGCATCCGTCCTGTTGATTTCCAACTTTGGCATTCAAGTCACCCATTATGATATTTACTTCAGAATGCTTGCATATCTTGAAGGCTTGGTCGACCATGCTCGTAACACAACCAGTGGAGTTCACTATCAACTTCGCTGGCACCCCTGCCCATTGGTAAACTGCGAAACTATAATTTCTGAGGAAATCACACATAGTCAATAATCTAGTGGGGTTGATTGCAACGATCTATAAAGATCATGCAAATAATTTTGAAATTTATTCCCAGACAGACGAATAAGGTTTGTTTCGCAAGCACACACACACACACACACACACACACACACACACACACACACACACACACACACACACACACACACACACACACACTCTCAAAACACTGACCCACAAAGACACTCAAAACACTGATACACACACACACTCAACCGACACACACACACACGTTGGAATCCGTGGCCAAATGATTACGGCGCCTGCCTCGCGCTCTGGAGGCTGTGGGTTCCATTCTGGACTCCGTCGTTCGGTTCAGCTTTCTCTGAAACCCCTAGGGGTCGTCGCTGGAGCTACATAGTGCGAGCTTTGCGCGATGTTTTCGGATTAGGCCTGGTTATGCAGACACGGCTATTGACCTGGCATTTGTTATCCAGTCGGCAGTATCGGATGTAACATGGACTGTCCTGGGTGATCATGGGAGTGACCATCTACCCTAATCAGTAGTGATCTCAAAGTCCAGCAAGACCAAGGCAGTGCGAGCACGTAAGCCCTTTACATGTAAGAGGGGAAAACACCCTTTCGGGGCGCCTTAGACAGTGGTCATGCAGTGTAACTAGCAAACCTATTGAAGTACAGCCCCCATGGTGGACCTATGTGGTAGAACGAACTTGGAAATAAAAGAGAATGGCAGTTAAACTGTCATAGAAAGTGTGGCGGACACCCTAAAGTTCACACGAGGAAATGGAGAAAGCTTCGCAAGAAAAGGAAGATATGGCGGAGAAATTCAAGCACTGTACAACAATGGTCTAAAGAGGGAAATGGGAACACTTTATGAATGAAAGTACGAACAAAAGAACTTTATTTTCAAAATGGCACACACTGTTCACGCAGACCCATTTTACAGTCAACCGTTCCAATCACTCATCCTTTGTTTATCATTTGTGCATGCTACATTCACATGCGAAATAAACATTGTCAAATGAATGGTCTAAACATATGCAGTGAATATTACTATGTTATGAGACAGGCATGCAGACAGACACACGTTCATAAACACATACATTCAGTCCTGGATACACACCCACATCATTTATCCAAACTCTTACAGTTATGCACCCACTCAATAACACACAAGTACTTTAAACCTCAAATCCGGAAACAACCAGATAAATCAATTTGATTACTGCTCGCTGGACTTTAGGCTCCTGGTGTGCCTTGCCAGATCGAAAAGACCTGATCATTCAGGGCCACATCGATTTACTGATGTCAGTCGCGGTTATCGGGCAATCTTTGAGCTATAGCTTACAAGCGGTGACGTTGTGATGTTCTAGAGTGATAATTTGGTCGCGTCTAGTGTGAGCCGGATGATCAGTGGTTGCACACCCGCCACACACGCCAGTAATCCGGAGTTCAATCCCGGGTCCAGTCAGGGATATACACTACTGACAAGCTCAAACGAAAGCGAAACTCGAATTTAACATATTATAGTTCAAAACTGAAACTGAAACCCAAAATAGCAGATAACTCCTTGCAACAAGATAATGTAGCATACACAGGGGCTGATCTTGCTATTCCACGAAATTGAAACTAGCTACATGTTTTGTCTTCCAACTGTATATCAAAACAATCGATTACTACCCTGCCTGGTGTTGATAAACACTGATAGGACAGCACGAATAGGGCATATGTAGCTTTTCTAAAAGAGGAGATGGCACGGCCTCTAGGTATAAAGGTGGGTTGTGAATATTCAACTTGTATAAATACATTTGACTATTGTTTAGACTAAAGTGAGGTGATATGTGTCGAGCAATTGATTGATATAAACATCTCATCTACAATAGTGTGTTGTGTGTGTAACGATTGTGACAGAAGCTGGTGAGCTTTAGTCTCATTATCTCCAAAATATTACGATATTATAGGTTTGAGATTTATATCCGGGGATTTTATACGTAATACTCATTATTATAATATCGCGAAGGAAGAAGAAGAGAAGTATTAGGGTGTTATGATCTGGCCGTGACCCGAAAATAAAACGGAAGTGATGTACGAAGCCATCCCGCAATAATTCACCGTGTCGCCCAAACATCGCTATGTAAGACCATGCATTCTTTGGACGTCATTCATTTTTTCAAATATCACGTGACAATAACATACGTCATGTAGGGTTTTCCAGGAAAGGTTAGCCTAATATTCCGTGCACAGCGATTAGTTGAAATTATCATGATTTTAAATAAATGTAATTACAGTAATTATTTGGCAAAAAGTAAGTACTTTTATATTTTAGAGCTTGTTATCCAAATGGTTTGATATTTTTAGATGGATATTCGAATTTTGCAGCCCTTTTTACATATATTTGAGATTTCTATTGACTAAATCGCTTGATATGTTGTAAAAAATAGCTTTGTGAATGGAACTCCAAGATGGCGCCTGCCGGTCTGGACACTGTTTAACGCTCAAACATGCAATTTAAACAACTAACAATTTATTTGTATTTGAATAACGAAGACACAAATAATAGATTGCACGATTTATTGCCTGGCATATTTCGCTACATCTCGTCAGGTACATACTGCAGAAGTCACACAACATAAAGTGAAATAACTAGATAACTCCTTGAAGCTGAAATATACACATGTTCGCACAGTAATGTCGATTGTCTACCACGGTAATTTTATACTAACTAAGCCTTTCACCTTCATAATTTCACTATGCAGTGGATGTTGTGTGTTTGCGTTAACTCTGAGGTAGGCGCGAGCTCTGCAAACTTGTGTTCTCTCTTCAATGGTTGGAAAATCAAGAAGGTACCGCATCGCCCTGCATGCTGTATCTCTTGTACATCCAAGAATAATGCGCATAGCTTCATTCTGTATCATTTCCATTCTTTCTATTCTTACGGCTGAGAATCAGGATTGCCATCGCATACTCAAAAACAGACATGACCAGCCCCTCGTATAGAAGTCATAGATGGCACTGCTAACAGTTTGCTGCCGCCATCACCCGAATCGCAGCCAAACCCCGCTTGGCTTTTGTTATCAACTGGTCTATGTGCTCATTATAAGCAAGGCTTCGATCAAACAGTATCCCCAGGTAATGTATGGCCTGCGTTCTTTCCGCCGTCTCAGAACACAGCTTTACAGTTGGTGTTGGAGTGTTAACAATATGATTATTCAACGAGAACCAAGTCACTGTTACCTTTGCTGGGTTGACCATTGCCCCAGCTTCATCACACCAAGTACTTATGCGATTGAGTTCGGTTTGTAGTTCCACAGCAACCTGATATCTATCCTTACCCTGACGATACATTAAAACATCGTCGGCATATGACAATGTCCTACCCTTGTCAGTGATCTGCTCGCTGGTGATTCTCACAGTGTAGGCGTTGAACAGTACCGGAGATAATGGTGATCCCTGTGGTAGGCCAGGATATATTGTTGTTTGTTCCGAAGTACAACTGCCACATCTAAAAACTACTTTTCGTTGGAAGAGGGCTGCAGCGATCCAACTAAGAAGGAATGGACTTATTTTGAGTTCAAGAAGCGGAAGTATTAAAAATCCATTGGTTCTCTGTTGTACGCGTCCTCAAGACCAATCGCTGCAGCAAAGGTTGCAATGCCTGAGTGGAAACCTTCGTAGACATCATGGGCAAAAACTGCTGCATTGGACCAGGTTTCTCTTTTTGGACGGAACCACCCAGGGTAGGTGGAAAAACACCTTGCCTCTCTAGTTGGCTTGATATTTTCCTGGCAATTACCTTCTCCAGCAGCTTGCCTATTGTATTCTGCATGGTTATAATTCGATATCCCTGAATTTTTTTGTGGTCTTTGTCAGGCTTCGGCAAGGGAATCAGATAGCTGTGTAACTATTCCTCCTTGATGCTAGCACTCCGTATACTGTTGTTGCACATGTCTGCTAGTTCCTCTAGCTCGTTGTCGGTACACCTATTGATGTTGTCGTATCTTATGCCATCTGGCCCTGGAGCGATGTTTTTTGATCGTCGAAGCACAGCCTTGATTTCTTTCACTGTCATTGTGTCTTCATCCGAAGTGTTCTGGGCCTTGCACGCGTCTGAGGTGACCTCCTTGGCAAGATTTCCGCATCCCATGTCTGTCTAGTTGCTCTAGTCTAGATAGCGTTCAAAGAGGGCTTTGCCCCTGTCCTCGTCAGTCCTCTGCCAGATGAGGTCAGCACCTTGGAAGTCAGAAATGCTCTTATTCATGACTACCCCACTCATGCTTTTATGTAGTCGTCAGAACAATTTCAGTGACTTGTATGTGCTTACTCTTTGACACACCTCTGCCCATTTTTCACTTTTAACCACTTTGACCAGTTTTTTTGAAATAGCTTACCTTTGTGTGCATCTCTCTTTCTATGGGCATGCAGGGACTAGGATGGTCAGCTCTGTTCTTCTTGGCATTTTCCATCTCCTTACAGCACTACGCTTATCCACCCAAGCCTTCTCCACCTCGAAATTCCACCTAGGTGGCTGCTTCCAGCATTTATTCCTGCCCTGAAGCTTTCTGCGCATGTCACGTCTTATTTTACTCACCACATCTTGCCATGTACTGTCATTGTGGAATGTCTTGACCGTTAACTTGTGCTGCCTGGTTCTGCCTTTCTCCACCAATAAGCTGCAAGGGTGTTGGTCGCTGCCGTGGTGTCCTAGGATACCCCGTCTACACACTGTAGTGAGTGAAGGAGAACCAGCGCCAGATCAATAGCACTGTCCTCATCACCTTGACGGCTTTCTGCCCTGGTGACAGAGCCATTCTTGATACAATCCAGGTTAATGGTTTAAAGTGCAGTCTTGAGTGCCCCCCCCCCCCCCCCCCCTGTGTGTTGGAGGAAATGTTCCCCATGATCTGCCCTTAGCGTTGAAATCCCCACAGAAAATAACATTTCTCTCTTGACCTAATATGTCACTTAAATACTGCCACTTCTGGGAATCCATACTCGCGTTGCGGGCATAAACATTAATCAACACGAATGGTACACTGGATTGAACCCTTACCGCCTGTATTAGTATATCGTCACTATCCCAACTGGACATGTCTAGCTCTGACGCCACCATGCTGTTGCGAATGAGAATCGCCATTCCCAGATGTCGTCTGTTGTAGAAACATTTGAAGCCGGCAATTCGAAGTAGCTGATCACCAAGTCTCGTCTCCTGGAGCGCTAAAATGTCATTCCTGTAAACCTGGTTTTCTAGAATAGGGCGCAGTTCCAATACAGAATACGGATATTTCTGAGGCCCAGACAGTCACACTTGAGTCTAAAACGTCTTAAACCACCACGCTTACCTTGTTGTTTGCGGCCTGCTCTGTGCTCATGTCGCCTTGTTAGGTTGACTGCCCACCGCTCGGAGAACACACGTTGTTCCGCCATGTTGAAAAACCGAACACCACTGACACGGTGTCCTGGAGAGAACAGTGGTATGAGGCACGGTTCGTGGACGAAAGGCAGGAGCTAGCCATCACGTAAATGTACAGGAGATATTGAAGAGTCGATGGGCTTGAAAATTCACATGGCGGGCGAACCGAAGGGGAATAGATAATCATTTGCATGGGCCGAAATGTGAGCGACTTTGTACATACAATCAGCTCCTTGACGATGATGTATATTCAAAGCCTAATGGAGTAGCAAAGGTACAAAAATCACTGGACTGAAGGGGAAACCCCCATTTCGTCTATGATTATTGTTATCCTAGTTTTCCCCGATTTTCTATTCATATTTATGTAATTTTATAGCATGTTGACTAGTCATGAATATGTCGGGTTTTGATTCACTCAAACTGTCTAGGGCAGGGGTGGGCAAACGTTTCGTGCAAAGGGCCGCATTGACAAATGTAGAGCTATTGGCGGACCGTATATATATATATATATATATATATATATATATATATATATATATATATATATATATATATATATATATATATATATATATATATATCCATTTTGTTTACAGCAACCTATCACAATAAATAATTATTAATTATTTATAGGTTATTAAGCAGTATAAATAACTAATTATTGCAATCTTATTTTACTTAATACACTTATACATTATATTTGACAATATGGACACACACTTTTACTAATTTGTTAACACTATTTTACAACTTATTATTATAACAAATATTCTTTATTATCTAACAATGGCTTTAATTTAGACATACAGCGACTACATTGTCACTACAGTTGTTGATTTCTAATGAGTTGTATGTAACTGCTTGCAATTTGTGACAATATTCTTGAAACCTGGAGCAAGTTTACTTGTTGAAATTCGCATGACAGCATGCGAGTTGCAGTCCGACAATAAAGACCTATTCTTAGATTTGTTGATCTTCAAGCAAGAGAATGCTTATTCGCAAATGTATGTTGATCCAAATAATGATAAAAGTTTAGCTGCAATGTTTTTCAAGTTGGGAAATGATTCTTGTGATAAAGATCCAAAGAAATCCAGCAAACCATCTGTCTTGAATTTCTCTTTCAGGTCATGATCTGCTTGTAAGTCAAGCAGCTCCAACTGTATGTCCTCTGTGGCTGTATCAGCTTCTGTACTAAATGGTGAACTGAAAATATTGAACTATGGCTCTCATTTCTTGAAATCTTGGAATCGCCATCTAAATTCTTCAATCAATGCATCTAATTGGGCTTTGTATTTTCCGTCATTTCACCAGAAATGGTTTTCTTGTTTCAGCAAAGGGAAGTGACAAAATCTTTTTTCACTTGCTTGTCTAGAGAACAGTGAGAGTTTTGCGTGAAATGATTTTATATATACATACAATTCATGTGCAAACACACCATTGCCCTGAAGTTTGACATTCAGTTCATTTAACGTTTCCATAATTGTAATGGCAAACATAAAGTCTAACTGCCACTCTTTATTGACAATGTTATTATTAAAGTCACATGCAATGCCCTTCATCTCTAGGAACATCACTATTTCTTCTTTGAGTTCCCACACTCGCCTCAACACCCTGCCAAGACTTAGCCACCGAACATTAGTGTGGTTCAGGACATCGGAATGTTCAGTTTCCAAATCGTCAAGTAATGCCTTGAACTGTCTGTGATTAAGTCCTCTTGATCTGATGAGGTTGATGACACTGACAACTAGGTCAATAACATGCTTGATATTCAAAACAGTTTTACACAGACTTTGTTGTTGAATCACACAGTCAAGTGGTAATAATGTGTGGTCTGGATATTCTGCTTTAATCTTATCACTTATCAACTTTACCAGACCTACATTTTTTTTCCATCAAAGCACGCGCTCAGTCAGTTGAAACACTTGCCATCTTGTTCCAAACCAACCCAGTTCTTTCTATACAGTTAGTAACAGCATTGAATATATCATGGCCTGTGGTTGTGTCTTTGAGTGACTCAACACTCAGTAACTCTTCAGTGAGTTTGAAAGAAGTGTTTATTCCACGTATAGATATCAATAATTGGGCAGTATCATGTATATCGGTACTCTCATCCAATGCAAGAGAGTACCACAAAAATTGTTTACTTGCATCTTGAAGTTTATGCATCACATTGTCACTGATCTTATCAACACACTGACCACATTTCTCCTTGACACTGTAATGTTGTCAAATCTGTTGTTTTTTTGTTCTGGACACATAATGTTTGCTGCATCTAGCAAACATTCCTTGGTGAACTCGCCATCAGAAAATGGCTTGTTCTGTTTTACAATTCTGTGTGACAGCACAAGACTAGCTTCAGTTGCAGCATCTTGAATTGAAGACTGTTTAGTGAAAACAGTTTGCTGCTTCTCCAAATTTTTCACCAACTCAAGGCATTTCCTTTCCTTCTCTTTGGTCGTTAAATTGTGTCCGAAATCGGAATGTTTTGTTTGATGTCTTTTAAATTGTACTCCTTGAAGACAGCCACTGACTCAAGACACAACAAGCAAACTGATGTGCTACCAACTTTTATAAAACAGTAGTTAGTTGTCCATTCATCATTAAAAACACGGCATTCATCTTCAATCTTACGTTTGTTATTGACACTCATCATAACGGCACAAGAAATTATGTAAAATTCAACAAAATAACTTAACGAATTTAAAAATGTTATTTCTAAATGCCTTCGCGGGCCGCACAAAATCACTTGGCGGGCCGCATGCGACCCGCGGGCCGTAGTTTGCCCACCCCTGGTCTAGGGGATTAATTTACCCATATATTCAGAGCAGCCATCACTAACAGCAACAATAAGTGTTCGGTTACTCCAACATAGCTTTAAACAGGGAACATCCCACTTTCTGCCTGTATTACTCAGTATCTAATATATAAATGTTTTTTAAAAAAACACAGTAACGTGACAAGTGACACATAAACATATGGAAAAACGCATGTTGAATTTATAAATCAGTGTATAATCTATATAACAAGTTGAAGATTTATAGGATGCACATGTACTAACCAATATTCTCATGAAATGTTAAAACAAATGAGCACACAATTATACCCCAAATAATGTGTCCACATGGTAACAGGGCATAAGTGTGTCATAATGTTTAAATCCTCTCAGTGCATGTGTAGAACATGTGCTACTTCAACACAAGTGATTGGGGATATATTTAAACACATTTCACAACTCAATTTGTCTGCTTAAACTGCTGAATAGATGACATGTGTAGTAGATTCAGTTCTGACATTCAGAATTACATTAACATTAATTGGTTATCTGCAGATCATCAGCTATGTGTAAAACTGAATATTTATGTAATATTAACGGCTTCAGGATCTTCCTGGTATATGTTCTTGATACATTGGTGGTTTCTGACACTTAGGACATGTCCTCTTATATAATAATTCACTAGCTGGCCGTCAGGGTTTATGACGGGTCATTCCTGGTTTCCAACCAGATACGAGATAATCATGACAATCATGAGTGGTCTTTGGCATTGATATATTATACAAGACATAATTTTGAAGACCATGGGTGGTATTTGTCAAATCTTGACATGTTTTGTTTATAAATCACCAGCTGGCAGTCAGACATTGTGACGAGTTTCTCACCTATAAAAGTGAAGGAGACGTAGGCAGACAAGGGGAAGATGATGGTGAATGGACTGAGACAATGGCATGTAGGGGTGTTGTTGCCCACACCAGCACAGCAGGGACAGAGATCTGTGGACACTTGAGAGAACACGTGATGATGCTGTTGCGTGTAGGGCGAGAGCCAACTTTGTGTGTGGGCGTATGTTTGGGATCTCACGTTTCTGTGTGTATCTGATGTTGCTGTTGTTGTTCATGTTGTGTATATCTCCCCCCCCCCCCCCACACACACACACTTACATGCATACACACGCATACATACATACATACACACATACACACACACACACTTACATTCATACACACGCATACACACATGCACACACACACACATTCATACACACACAAACATGAATATATATGGTATACTGTGGTGTATAAATCACTAAGTAATCATGGACTTTTACGTATGCAGTTTATACTAGCCATAATATTCAATGATTAAATAAGGTTAGTAAATACACCTAGATTGTCCAGCGTTCATCGAACTGAAGTAACAAAGACAGGACTGAGGTGGATACTAGCATTAGTATCGGATTATCCCAGATAATAGCTAAGGTAAACACTGTCTGTTAATGCTAGTCCATGTTTTGTCCATGTTTGGTGTGAACAATATCATTGACTCTCTGAAATGTGTTAATTCCTGTATTATATATACTATCTTTGTATTTTGTTGTAAGAACTAATATTTACTGGCCTTTCTTATCTTTTTGTTTTTCTTTTCCTTTATAGGGTGTGCAGTTAATTTAGCAACACTGGAGACAGTAGCATTCG
This sequence comes from Cepaea nemoralis, assembly GCA_014155875.1. Lineage (NCBI taxonomy): Eukaryota > Metazoa > Mollusca > Gastropoda > Stylommatophora > Helicidae > Cepaea > Cepaea nemoralis. Next base: position 328,833 of record JACEFZ010021916.1, on the reverse strand, counting down.
GTACACAGTTGATTGTTTACATGGCTGTTTGCGGAAAGATGATTCTTGGCTTGTGAACTCACCCCATGATAGCAGATAGTTGATTCTTGGCCTGTGTACACAGTGCACGCATCATGTGGAAAGATGATTCTTGAGTTGTGTACCCACTTCATGATAGCAGATAGTTGATTTTTGACCTGTATACACACTACCGGTTTGTGAGCCCGTATACCCGGGTTCGAAACACAGCGGTGCTGGGTTTTTTCGAAAAAGGTATAGGAGCCGGTCGTTCAGAAAGCAATGGCAAACTACTGAACGTAACACTTGCCTAGTACATCAACAGCAGCTGAAAATGCTGGTGTTGACTGCTGAAAATGCTGGTGTTGAGAGATGAGACTGCAACGTCCCGTAAGGGATACGCAACAAAATACACACTACATGGATGACGCGGAAAGATGATTCTTGGCCTATGTACACACTTAGTGGATGACGTGGACAGATGATTCTTGGCGGGTGTAGCCACACTTCAGTTGCTGCACATAATATCACAATGAAGAGTAAGACTGATGTGTATATTGTGACAAGAATATAGTATCACACAACCAAACATCACAGCCTATCTGATTCATCAGCAACATTAAATATTGTTCATGAATTATGGAGGGAATCGAAAGAAAAGCGTGGCTCCTTCAGCACACTCATCAGAAACACACCAAACAAGCGAACAACAACAGCAGATCTGGTTACCCGAGTGAAATCACACCGGTATACGTATTAAAGACGAATGCATGATAAATGTATCTACTTAACGTAACCATAGTATTTTCATAATAGAAAAACTTCATATTTCGATGATATTAGCTTGTGTACACGAAATCACAGATGATGTTTTGAAGAATGCTGTCAGAAATCACGTTGTTAATCACCGCTTTGCACATGTCATGCCTGAGATAATCTCAACCATAATTTAGTAATCACATTTCACAGACACATGTTGTAAGGATGTGGTTATGTTGCCAATAAAACAATAAAGCATTTTTATATTTAGTGAATATAACTAGACGTATTATAATACCATTTAATATTACATTTTCTTCACAACATCATATACCAGTTGGGGGATTGATTTTATAAAAATAAAACCTAACATGGCGACTGAGGCCGATAACAACTGCAAATCACCGTATTCAAATTCGAAAACAGATCACAAGACGCAGCTAGATTCAGATGCTAAAACTGATGACAAAATACCAATAGGTTCATATGCTAAAACTGGTGAGAAGACACTAATAGATTCACATACTAAAACTTATGACACGACACTAATAGATTCAGCTACCGAAACTTATGACATGACCCTAATAGATTCAGATACAAAAACTGATGACACGACACGAATAGATGCAGCTGCCAAAACTGATGACACGACACTAATAGATTCTGGTGCCACTACTTGTGACAGGACACCCATAGATGCAGAAACCAGATCGTGTGTGCAGTCACTAATTAATGCAGTTACAAAAATTGGTGAATTAGCACTCATAGACACTCTTCTGAAATCTGTATCACATATCACAGATGAAGAAAAGGGCAAGAATACGGCACTACACGGATGTACCCCTAGTGGCCGCGCTGATATTATTGAAGAACTTCTAGCAGCTGGGGCACACAGTAACCTTGACGACAAGATCAAGCTGTCCCCGCTACACGTGTGTGCTTTCTATGGTTGGAAGGATATCATTGTGGGCCTTCTCTCGGCTGGAGCAAGTCTGGATATGGCTGACGGTAACAATGTCACCCCGCTGCTCATGGCTGCATACAAAGGTCACACAGATGTTGTTGAGGTTCTTGTTAGAGCTGGAGCAGATGTTAATTGTGAAACTTGTGGAAACATCACACTATTGCAATGCGATGCTCTCAAGGATTATGCTGAAGATGTTCACAATTTAGTCGAATCTCAAGCAGATATACGCAGGACAAATATGGCTGTAAATGAAGATGGTCGTGAAGAAAAAGCTGAAAGTCTGCTCACAGCACAGGTCGGTGAGCAAGTCTGCAGCAAATATACTCCATTACAGGTGTCTGCTATGAATGGTCACATAGACATTGCTGCAATTCTTCTTACAGCCGGCGCCAATGTTGACAGTAAAGATGTAAAAAACAGAACACCATCAGCGTTACACCTGTCAGCTGTGAATGGTCACACAGAAATGGTTAACTTACTTCTGGAATCTGGAGCTAATGTAAATGCCTCAGACACTGCTCGAAGTACTCCACTACACGGAAGTGCTACCAAGGGACATAAGCAAATTATAGAAATGCTTATTAGAGCCGGGGCAAATGTGAACGCTGAAGACAACAGCAGCAGAAGGAAGACACACGCTACATATGTGGACTATGTTGTGTATGAGGGACTTTATAAAGAACCGAGGTTTCGCAATTTGAAAATCAAAGACCTGGAACTTAACAGCCGAAGGACACCGTTACACTGGTCGGCTGTAAAGGGTCATGTGGAGATTGTGGAACTCCTTGTACAAGCTGGGGCTTGTGTCAACGCTGAAGACTACAGAAAGAGCACTCCCCTGCACTGGGCTGTAGGCAAGGGACATACAGACATCGTTGGTGTTCTTCTCAAAGCTGGGGCACATGTTGATGCAGAAGATGATAGACACAGCACTGCCTTACACCTCAGTGCTTTTAACGGTGACAAGGAAATTGTTGAAATGCTTCTTGAGGCCAAAGCAAATGTGAATGATGTAAACAAATACAAAAGAACGCCATTACACTGCAGTGTATTCCATGGTCATAGAGAGACTGCTGCCATCCTCATCAAGGCTGGAGCAAATGTTAATGCTGAAGATGACGGAAAATGCACAGCACTACATTTAGCTGTTGGCAAACGGCATAAGCAGCTTGTTGAGTTACTTGTCGGGGAAGGAGCAGATATAAACACTCGAGATAAACAAGAACAGACGCCACTGCACTTGTGTACATCAAATAATCATAAAGACATTCTTGAGATACTTCTGCGACATGGCGCTAATGTCAATGCTGTCTGTGCCAACAACAGAACACTCTTACACTCGGCGGCTCTGAAGGGTCTTCAAAGAATTGTTGAGATCATTATCGGTGCTAAAGCTAACATTGACGTTCAAGATTCGAAGCAACGAACCCCATTACACCTGGCGAGTTTAAATGGTAATGTTGGCATTGTTGAGCTTCTGCTCAGAGATTGTGCGGATGTTAACGTTGAGGATTTCAACAAGAGTACTCCATTACACTGGGCAGCTGGGAGAGGGCATACAGCAATTGTTGAAATGTTAGTCAGAGAGGGAGCAAATGTCAATGCAGTTGATAAGAATAACAGAAATGCCTTGTTTTGCAGCGCGGCCCATGGTCACACAGAAATTATTGTAATACTTGTCACAGCTGGAGCTAATGTGAATGTACAAGATAACAAACAAAGAACTCCATTACATGTGTGTGCTGTAAATGGCCATACAGACATTGTGGAATGTCTGATCAAAGCTGGAGCTAATGTTAATTTACAAGATAACAAACAAAAGACCCCATTACACGTGTGTGCTCTCAATGGCCATACAAACATTGTGGAATGTCTTGTCAAAGCTGAAGCTAATGTGAATTCATGTGATGAAAAACAAAGAGCCCCGTTACACGTGTGCGCTCTAAATGGCCATAAAGACATTGTGGAATGTCTGATCAAAGCTGGGGCTGATGTAAACGCTGAGGACCACGCAAACAGCACATCCTTGGAGTGGAGTGTTGCTAAAGGACACGCAGACGTGGTTGACCTGCTCATCAGATCTGGAGCACACATTGGTACTAAAAGTGACAACAGAGTGACACCACTTCACTGCAGTGCGCTCAAGGGTTACCCAGAAATTGTCAGAGCTCTACTTCAAGCTGGAGCAGACGTTAATGGCGAAGATGACAGAAAGCGAACTCCCCTGATCTGTAGTGGCATGATTGGTCATGCAGAGATTGTTCGCATTCTACTCAATTCTGGAGCCGATATAGCTTCTAGAGATTATATAGGGAGCACTCCACTGCATTATAGCTCTGAAAACAATCATAAACAGTCTGTTGAGCTCCTTCTCCAAGCTACAGCAGATGCTAATTCTACGAATAAGCTAGATCAGACGCCACTGCATCTTAGTTCTGCAAACAATCATACACACATTGTTGAACTGCTTCTCCAATCTGGATCAGACGCTAATTTCAAGGATTTGCTAGAGCAGACACCACTGCATCTTTGTGCTGAAAGGAATCATACACACATTGCTGAACTCCTTCTAAATGCGGAGGCAGACGTTAATTCTACAAATATGAATGGTGAAACGCCACTATATTATAGCGCTGGACACAAAGATACACGTCTTGCTGAACTGCTTATCCAAGCTGGAGCAGTTGTGAATGTTTCCGGTTATAATCACCAAACTCCATTACATATCAGTGCCTTCTATGGCCGTACTGAACTTGTTCAAATTCTACTTGACTCCGGAGCAGATGTTAATGCTGAAGATAACTACAAGAATACCCCACTCCACTCGAGTATTCACGGACAAAACAGGGACACCTTTGACAAGGAAATGAATTATTTGGAAGAATCTGAAGATAAAGGTATCGATACACTTTTATACGAATATAGGAAGGATCGCTATATGATTAATAAAATTTTAATAGAAGGGGGTGCAAACATTAATGCCGTGGATTGCAACAATAGAACACCGTTACATCTGTGTGTGTTGTACGGTGATAGGAGACTTACAGATATTCTAATCAAGGCTAGAGCTAACGTGAATGCTGAAGACAACAGCAAACAGACTCCTTTACACTTCAGCGTAATCAAAGGTTTCCTAAACATCGCTCAAATGCTCATTGAAGCTGGCGCGAATTGTAATGCTGAAGATATTAAGAAACTTACTCCACTACACTTGTGTCAAGCGTGCCACTATACGCGAGCTGTTGACGTGCTTGTCAAAGGTGGTGGAAATGTTGATGCTAGAGATGACACATCTAAAACTCCATTACACGTCAGTGCTATGAAGGGACATGCGCCAATTGCAAACGGCCTTCTTAAAGCTGGAGCTGATCCGAATGCAAAAGATGATGGTAACAGAACGCCATTACACATGACTGTTGTTAAAGATCATATAAAAATTGTAAAATGTCTTGTAGACAGTGGAGCAGACGTAAATGGTGAAGATGGCAGAGATAGAACACCATTACACCTGAATGCTAAACAAGGCTCTTCAATGATTACAACCATTCTTCTAAATGCTGGAGCCAAACTGAACGCTGAAGATGAGAATAACAGAACACCATTGCATCTATGTGCTGAACATTGTCATAAAGACGTCGCAGACATCTTGCTCAAAGCTAGAGCCAACATTAATTCAGCAGATGTTAGAAACATGACACCATTACATCTGAGTGCTAGACAAGGCTGTTCAATGATTACAACCATTCTTGTAAACGCTGGAGCCAAATTAAATGCCCAAGATGAGAATAAAAGAACACCACTACACCTATGTTCTGAACATTGTCGTAAAGATGTCGCAGACATCTTGTTCAAAGCTGGAGCCAACATAAATGCAGAAGATTCCAGAAAGATGACCCCATTACACGTGGGTGTGGACAAAGGTCGTACAGAGATTGTTGATCTGCTGGTCAGTGCTGGGGCAGATGTGGATGCTGCCGATGAGAACAGTAGGACCCCATTGCACTCTGCCTGTATAAATGGTCATAGGGAGCTGGTGGAAGTTCTCATCCTCGCAGGGGCAACAGTTAATGCTGAAGACTGCAACAGATGTACTCCATTGTCACTGAGTGCTTGGCAAGGTCGTGTAGACATAGTGGACATCCTGCTCAAAGCCGGGGCCGATGTTAACGTTGGGAAAATGCTTATTTGATGAGGCAAAACTTAACGATACAAGCAATACACAGTGTTACCAATCTAAGAATCTGCTAACGGTAACATATCCTGATATAGAGAATCTCATGTACACCTTTCACTGGCTATCAATATGTAGTGTCTATCAGAATCTGTGGGTGTGTCAATTTACTTATTCCGCAGCAACATTTTAATTGCTTCATTAATTGTTTCTATGGCAGTTCGTACTGCAGACTGTACCTTGTATGTTGCTATGTTTTCATCGCACAATGTACTGCTGACGATAACTGCATTTTCACACAAACGTCTTGCTGACAGCAAAAAATAGTGGAAAATACTACTATTGTGACATGTTTTGTATTCGCCACGTAAAGGTCGCTACACTTTCTTCTTTCAGCCTTTACCCCAGATTGATCATAGCTCCTCAACCAGATCACTCTAAACTGTCCCACTACTAGCTATCTCATGCAGCTCTGTCCATGTTTTCTCTGTAATATTAATTTATGTCTGTAATAATCTACTCATTGCGATTTATATCTCATTATATTTGGCCCTGGCCTATGGAGTGCGAACAAATAATGCTGCTGTTAAACTATGCGCAGGTTTTCTCAGTGCGTATCCTTTCTAGAGCTTAGGTCTTTCTCCCGCGACTTTTGATGCACTGGTATTCATTTATTTATCTCCATGAACTCCACATTTGTTATTCTTTCGTTTCATTTTATTTATTTTATTCTGTGCAGGCAGCACTTAATAAAAGCTTGCATTTTGTTAGCAATTGATTTAGTCGTTCCACATATTACTGATCCATACAGCGGTGCTTATTTAAGGTCAGAATTAAATAGTTAAATTTGGTGATGAGTTTAATTTCTTTTGACTTCCTAATACTGTGAAAACCCTCTTACCTTTGTCATTGTCATGCGGGAAAACATTGGCTTTTTAAGAGTAGATTTGATATTGGTTTGAGTGGCTGGTTATACTGTAATCGAGCTGTTGGTAATAATGTTATGTTTGGAACTACATTGTCATGTTCCAATTCCAATTCCAAATTTCAAAACAAAAATTCCAAATTCGGCCTCGTTCAACCTGCTTCCTCAGCGTCGGTTATTGTTGAGGTCCGTGATTTTTGTGGGTTTATTCACCCTAGTTCTTGTCTTGTGAGTCCTATCTCGGACTGGTTATGTTGGTTTGTGTCTGTGACGTCAGCTGGGGGATCGGTCGGCGGCTACACTTTATGCTCGTCTCCTCTTGTGGTTTTCTTTGTTGGTGCAGGCTCCTGGCTCGTCTGGCTTGGCTGGGTGCAGTCCTTATAAGGACTTTTTATTTGGTCTGTTTGTCTCCTTTTTTGTGTATTTTCTATAGGAGCTTTTCGACGTTTTTATTTTCCTCCTTGCGCCTGTTTTCACTGTCGCGTTTGAGTATCTGCTGCCTTAAGTTTTCTTCCTCCGTGGTCAGCCATGGGACGATTTTACCGTCATCTATATAGTACACGAAGTCGGTCTCACAGTCATAGTGTAAGACTGGGTATACCATCGGTTTCCCCCGGAGTTTCTTAGGCTTCTTCTTTTCTTTTTCTTCCTCGCGCTGGAGTTCCTCCTTGCTAACTGGGTATTCTGTGCCTCCTTCAGAGATCCGACGGGATAGTGGTTCCCTCTTGGGCGTTGTGGTTGGGCTGCTGGCTTTAGCTTGCGGTTCAGGCTCGGTCTCTTGGTTTTCATCTTACGGTTTCTCTTTTGATGTCTTGTTTGGCTTCTGTTGGTTTGTTTTGAAAGAGTTCTATTTCAGCTCTATGTTATTCTCTTTCGGTCTTGATCATTTGTAGGATTTCTTCGTTCTCCTTCTTCATCTCGGCCATGGGCTCCACCTCTTGTTTGATGTATTTCTGTATCTCCTTCATTTCAACAAGCAGTTGTTCATTGTCGCTGGTTTGTGGCGGTGCTAGGAGTAGCTTGATTTGCTCCTTTAGCTCGTCTATTTGGCTTTGCAGTTGGGCTCTTTCCACTTGTGAGCAACCCATGGTTGTCTCGCACCTCCGCATTGCTTCGTTGTATGGTGTCCTTCAAACGTCTTCAAGACGTCTCTTTGTCGTTGCAGGTACGGACAGCCCAAGTATCTTGCTCCATGCTTGCCCAGGCAGTTGGCGCACTTTCTTCTGTTGTTAGGAGCTCGGAAGTCCGTGTTCAGCTTGGCAAGCGGACACTCCTTGAAGGCGTGGTGATCGGCGCAGTATCGGCAGATTTCTGTCTTACTGAAATATATTGCTCTGCTGTGGCCGCCCCTCTGACATCTGGAACATTGAGTGAATCTTGGGATGAATCTCTCTGGCTGCTGCATTCTCTTGTTGATTGATACTGTGGTCGGCATCTCGCTGCCCTTCGATGTTGTGACGAGTTCACCTTGGGTAGTGAGAGTGAACCACACCCGAGGTGTCTCTGGCACTCCCGTGTATTCTAGCCCCAGGGGTTGGACAAGCAGATACACATTTTTACTCTGTGGTTGATCTCATATTAGTTAATTACGTCTACAAGCCCCTCCAGATTCTAGACCCCCACTAACTACCTACACCTGTGGAACAATGAACACTTAGGCATCGTCCGAGACCACACTCAATCATTATACAAAGAGCAAGTCAACTTACATAAAGTTTATTCTACCCTTGAGAATATAGAACTGAAATGAACATCCTGATAGAAGAATCTATTTACACAAATAGAAGATAGAGTAGAGACAGAATCAGAGATATAGTTGTCTTCATCGAGTTGAGAAGTAGATTGGATGCAGATGTCCCGTCCCGTCGGTCCGCCACTCACCCGGCTTCCTTCCAGTGAGATGACTAGAACCTTGGAGACCACTCCGTCTCCAGAGCGTGGATCCACAACAATAGAGTCACTACTGGACCACACTTCACTGGACCAACTGCATCTGTATCACTCCCACGGAGTCACTGTTAATACAGTTCTCGAACAATACCGGTTGGGAGACAATCCTCCTGGACTTGGCTCCAAGTAGTCGTTACTTCGATGAGCTTAAATAGTCACTGACCAATCGAATGGTCTGTCACTCATAGCACAGTCCCACTGCAGAACGGATATGTCCTTGACCAATTCAATGGTCCCTTCATCACATCACAGGAACATGGATGGAAAAATGTCACTGACCAATTCAATGGTCTCTTACAGTCACACTGCTTTTAGAATCAGATATGGCTACTGAAATGTTACTGAGTCCTACTAGAACACAGTTTATACTCTTCATACTGAGACAGTACATTAATAGAATCAGACATCTATTTCACGGAAACAATTCAGGTTGGACTATAATCAATAGTCCCTTCCACCGGGTAACACTTGCCACAAGTCAATAGCTGGTGTCGTTCTTCTCAAGACCTGCCACTAGAGCTGTCCAAAGAACCATTCAAGTGTCTGAAGATCAGTTACTTCTGCGTTTAGGCAGAACCACCGTCATAATATACGGTCCGGGATTTCCTTTCGTTGAGCATGATTACTCAAAATGCTGAAATGTTCCTGGCAGAAACAGAGTATCTTCTATTCTCAAAACCATCACAAACCATCACTTCCCTCACGTGCACCTTCAGGGCAGTTGTATTTCTTGATGCAACCTTCACGCATGGTGAATCACATTGGGTACCTGGTGTGGTTGAGTCTGGCGTGATAAGTAAAGAACTGAACCCTTCGTTGTGTCACACGAAGTGGTTTCCTGCCAACAACAATTATAGTTGACTGGTTCTTCAACAGGCAAACTCCTGAAAAGGAAGAGCGACCGGTGAGAGTATACTGGCCCAAACATTAGTCCACATGCATCCTACCAATAACTACTCAACCCTCAGTCTTGCTACTTAGTTATGCATATAACCAAAGCATTATCTCTATATGGAGAGTAGTAAAGCATGGGTTCCCAAATGTCAGTTGGCCTCACAGAACAGCCCGTCAAACAGAGCAAGAAATCAGAATGACGAGTCTGATCGTAGGTCTCACCTATCCCTAATCATCTACCAGTCGTCGCTAACGTCAGTAGTGATACAAGGCTGTTATTGTTCTAATTTAATCGAACTAAACAAATAGGTAAAGAGTCCCTGGACTCGTTCCTAACATCATCAATGTACATTAAGAAACATAATCTTGATCAATATACCATCCCTCGGGATATAGGAATAGGACATGATTACATCCACTATGTACACAAGCCTGTTTGCTGGTGGGACCACCTGCCCACGCCATAGCAAACTCTTCTTATCAGACTCTGTCTTAGAGTCAAGAAGCCTTCTTGAGAATACATGTTCCCCACATGTTCCACGGGTAATGTTCCAGTTCTGTCCTCCCAAGTGGTTTAGCCTTGGCCTGGACCGAACTTCATCGTTGGTTTGGCCTACCAACCCATACTTTCATAACTTGCTTTCACTTCCCCCATATCCTATATTTCCCCAGTCTCATACAGCCTCCTTGCATCCTTCCATACTTCCAGCACCTTAGCATTCACTCGCACTAGCGCCAGTATGAAAGAAACAGGTAGCTTAGACAAGAATTCAGAACGCATATTTATATCGCGACGGCACGCAGTATTATCACGCGTCGAGCTATTTGGCGTTCGGAATTACCCCAGGAAGTATCACATGCCATGACCTAATATATATACACACAATGTCACATCATATATATATATATATATATATATATATATATATATATATATATATATATATATATATATATATATATATATATATATATATATATATATATAGCACCAAAGCAACTTACCTTTCCACAGAAATCCGCTGTTCCACACAATGAATTCACTATTAAGTTACTACACAATAGTTACATCCTTCCTGGTGGCACAGAACTAAGTTCTTCCTTTACTTAGTAACTAAGCACAAATGTTGTCTGAATCTCCACCTACCAACTTACCTGGTTTTCTAACCGTTCTTCTGGCTTCAGCAACTGACTGACATAATCTAAGTTTCCATCCGGCACAAGTAACTATGTTTTATTCTAACACAGCAACCTAATAGATGCAACGATTGGCAATATATGGTACAAATATTTGGAACCCAAATCGCCCACATCACATTACGGCGTTCCTAACAGCTGATTCGCGAGCACACAGTAAACAAACCCACGATTAACTGTCACCTGCGTTATCGATCGGTTTGCTAATTAGTATGCAAGGACATCCGCATAGGTAATGAGGTTAGAACAATGGCGTGTGGAACACACGTACAAAGTTAAATGATTTAAACAAATATCTACCTGAATGATGAGAAACCAGATCTCCAGTCAGCTTCCGAACTGTTCAAGGGCTTCTCAGCTTCCTTTCCATAACAGTCAGCCGAATAATGGTTGAGGTGAGACGCAACACAAAAATGGCTCACATCAGGCCTGCGTCTGTTCTGTTCGAACAACAGTAAGTGAATTACTGGTTTAGCCACATTCCCGCTTCGTGCCAACTCAATGCGCACTAGAAGCGAGTGCTTCTTGAGAAAAGACACTTTCTCGGGAAACCGTCATTCCCCGCCTAGAGTTTCTAGATCTCTCTGCACGAGAATTTAGAGCGATACCCAGCATCACGGGTTACTCGAATTTCGGTGTTTCGAGAAGATTCTAGCTAGCCAGTCCTCCATCGGCTTCCCTAAGTCTATTTTTAGCTGGGAAAGTCCCCGATGACGCGCCAAAATAGTGCGGGATCTTGACGACCCAAGACAGATAAACGCTTTTCGTCACATAGGCCCCCCACTTTAAGCGGATCGACCCCGTCGTTCCACTTCTACGCAGAAGCTGTCTATGTCGTTCGTTCTTCTTTCTTAGAGACCGGATGGCGGGTGAGGAAGTCTACCTCGTCATTATTGTATAGAATACTTTTACCACATTAGGTGGGGAGACAAGCTATTCAGTATCACGGGTGATCAACGCCTACTCCGCTACTGCGATCGGGCATCTCGCAGTGTCTTGCGGACCAGAGCTCCCGTCTCGATCTGATTTAACGATCGTTCCTGCCAGAGTTTACTGGACTTCTGCAACTCCAGCTTCCCCTTTCGAGGACCCAGCTGGACTGCAGTCGGTCGGATTGAGGGACCAAGGGTCTGTGTCCGTTCTGACACAACCCACCTCTTCCGACCACGGTTCTCAGTGTAGCTAGCACTGCGGGTGTTCCTTTGGCCGGTCATGTTCCCCCGAGCACCGGGCTGAACCGAAGAAGGTACCTGCACATACATATAGGTCTGCCTATGGTGTGACAGGCTTTCCGCTACCTGACCTGAACCCCGAACCGTTCTTTCAGCGAATCTCTGCGCCCTTGGGCTGGTGGACTTATCATCGGGCTTCCCCTCATAGCGCATGAGGAGACTGGAATGGAAAGTAGAAGACTTTCCCAGGATCACCACTCCATAGTGCTTGTGGAGCCCCACTTTATCCACTAGGAATAGGCCCTGCCACCCGATTTCGAAATCGTTCGCCTCGATTGGGAGGAGTACTAGAACTCGGTCTCCAACCTCTAAGGATATCTTCGTCTTCGTTCGTTTCTCAGGTGTGCATTTACGGCACTCCGGACAAGACCTAATATACCTGCGCACGTCGCCTGTCATTCCCGGCCACCAATAGTACCGGGATAGACATTTACTGGTTGTCCCTACAGTCAGATGTCCGGTTGGGGACCTGACATGTACCGTTCGCAGCAGATTAGCTCTGAAGCTCTCAGGAACCAATTTACGTTCCCTCTGCCTTTTCTCTGATCCGGTCTGAATTAACGGTGACTGGTTATCAGAGTTGAACTTACCCTGAATTAACGGGTTTTCATTGTTGGGCAACCATTCTGAACAAGGACACTCCGTCGCATCCTTGCTCCGAGCATTTCTCATTCCATCCGGGTGAGTATTTCGGAGACTTACCTTTTCGAGACCCTCTGCCTCTGTATCTCTGACCTGCCTAGACTTATGGATGCTAGGGTGTTCTGGTTCACCCAGAAACACGTACTTCCGGCCAAGAATTAGGGGATAGAGAGGATCCGGTACTACTGCCGCCTGAATGCGTCCAGTAACGTACTTGCTCCGAATCTCCACATTGGCAATCGGGCAACGTAACGCTACAGCACTCCTACTGGCTGGCTGTATCTCCGTCATCTCCCCGGTGAGTTGATCTGGGCCTGTCAGGTGGGATGCAATTACAGCTGAAAATTGCAATCCCGTGTCGTAGAGGCACAACACCTGTTGCCCATTCACTTCTACTCTCTCAACCACTGGAGGTCGTCTAGGTTCTCCATTCCCATCAACCGACTTCACTTTCCTGCAAGGTCTATCCCTCACCTCTGCAAGACAAGCAAAGTGAAAGTCCTTGGCTTTACTCTTGCACTCCCTCGTGTTGTGAGTGCTGGACTTGCAGAATTTGCACCATCGTTCACTCCACTTCCTCTTTGGAGAACTAGGTGGGCTATTCTGACCTTGGTTGACGTTAGAGATCTTCTCTAAAGAGTTTACCTGTTTACTTGGTTCTCCTGAACCATTGGTCTTCTTGGCCTTCTTGGACTTACCTTGATCCTTATCTTTCGATCTCGGATCTGTTGGACTGGTGTCCCCAGTCTCGCCATAGACTTCAACGTATCTTTCGGCTAACTTGGTGACTATATCCAATCTCTCAGCCCCATTCTCACCTAAGAAGTTTCGCAAGGGTTTAAACATTTGCATTCGCATCTGATCCACAACCATCAACTCACGCAAACTTTCATACTCCTCTTTAAATCCGGCCAAGGCCATCCATTTAAGAAGGTACGAGTTCAATCTCACACTGTATGCTGAAAACAGTTCACCAGGTTCTCGCTTCGCCGTCCGAAACTTCCTTCGGTATGAGTGCGCTGTGATCTCGAATCTCTTCAAGAGAGCCGCTTTCAGTGCCGGGTAATCATTCTGTAGACCCGGTGGCAAGCGTGCATACACTTCATAACCTTCGGCACGGAGTCCCTGGGAGAGTTTCAAACACCATTTCTGTTTGTCTAGACCCATTGCAATAGACATGGCTTCATACTTCTCTAAGTATTGGTCTATCCGTTCCTTCTCGTGTTCGAACGGCTGTAAAGGCCATTTCATAGCCTGGTAGTTACGTCTACTGGTTGACTCTGAGCCAGGAGGTACACCTCCTCCCATAGCTCCATCATTTACACCTGTAGCAGGCACTTGGGCCTCAAGTAGCTTCATTCGATACTCATGGTCACGTTTTTCTTTCTCGGCTTCCAACTCAAGCCGTTTCATTTCAGTATCAGCCGCTATCCTCTTTTCCTCAAGAGCCACTTTACTGGCTTCCAGTTCTCTTTCTGCTCTCCTCCTCTCTCTTTCCTCTTGGCGAAAATTTCTTTCCACCTCTTGCACATAGGATTTCAAAGCATCTCCTTCAAGACCAGACTTACGTCCAGTTTCCTGAACTTTGTCTAAGTCAAACTCTTGGGTAGACATGTTGACTATGAGAGGTGGGTACTCAAGTATGTGTGGGTGAAGCAATACAATGAATCAATAATCAATAGTACTAACTAATCACCACAACACAAATGTCCGTCAGACAGTTAGGAGATAGATAGAAGTAGTAGAATCTTATGTAGACTGAAGTAGAGGATAAAGACTAAGTCCCTATCCCTATGTGAGAGGTCTACAACACACAAAGATCTTGGAATAATCCCGGACGGGCCCCCACTCTGTATGGTGTGTGACGAGTTCACCTTGTGTAGTGAGAGTGAACCACACCCGAGGTGTCTCTGGCACTCCCGTGTATTCTAGCCCCAGGGGTTGGACAAGCAGATACACATTTTTACTCTGTGGTTGATCTCATATTAGTTAATTACGTCTACAAGCCCCTCCAGATTCTAGACCCCCACTAACTACCTACACCTGTGGAACAATGAACATTTAGGCATCGTCCGAGACCACACTCAATCATTATACAAAGAGCAAGTCAACTTACATAAAGTTTATTCTACCCTTGAGAATATAGAACTGAAATGAACATCCTGATAGAAGAATCTATTTACACAAAAAGAAGATAGAGTAGAGACAGAATCAGAGATATAGTTGTCTTCATCGAGTTGAGAAGTAGATTGGATGCAGCTGTCCCGTCCCGTCGGTCCGCCACTCACCCGGCTTCCTTCCAGTGAGATGACTAGAACCTTGGAGACAACTCCGTCTCCAGAGCGTGGATCCACAACAATAGAGTCACTACTGGACCACACTTCACTGGACCAACTGCATCTGTATCACTCCCACGGAGTCACTGTTAATACAGTTCTCGAACAATACCGGTTGGGAGACAATCCTCCTGGACTTGGCTCCAAGTAGTCGTTACTTCGATGAGCTTAAATAGTCACTGACCAATCGAATGGTCTGTCACTCATAGCACAGTCCCACTGCAGAACGGATATGTCCTTGACCAATTCAATGGTCCCTTCATCACATCACAGGAATATGGATGGAAAAATGTCACTGACCAATTCAATGGTCTCTTACAGTCACACTGCTTTTAGAATCAGATATGGCTACTGAAATGTTACTGAGTCCTACTAGAACACAGTTTATACTCTTCATACTGAGACAGTACATTAATAGAATCAGACATCTATTTCACGGAAACAATTCAGGTTGGACTATAATCAATAGTCCCTTCCACCGGGTAACACTTGCCACAAGTCAATAGCTGGTGTCGTTCTTCTCAAGACCTGCCACTAGAGCTGTCCAAAGAACCATTCAAGTGTCTGAAGATCAGTTACTTCTGCGTTTAGGCAGAACCACCGTCATAATATACGGTCCGGGGTTTCCTTTCGTTGAGCATGATTACTCAAAATGCTGAAATGTTCCTGGCAGAAACAGAGTATCTTCTATTCTCAAAACCATCACAAACCATCACTTCCCACACGTGCACCTTCAGGGCAGTTGTATTTCTTGATGCAACCTTCACGCATGGTGAATCACATTGGGTACCTGGTGTGGTTGAGTCTGGCGTGATAAGTAAAGAACTGAACCCTTCGTTGTGTCACACGAAGTGGTTTCCTGCCAACAACAATTATAGTTGACTGGTTCCTCAACAGGCAAACTCCTGAAAAGGAAGAGCGACCGGTGAGAGTATACTGGCCCAAACATTAGTCCACATGCATCCTACCAATAACTACTCAACCCTCAGTCTTGCTACTTAGTTATGCATATAACCAAAGCATTATCTCTATATGGAGAGTAGTAAAGCATGGGTTCCCAAATGTCAGTTGGCCTCACAGAACAGCCCGTCAAACAGAGCAAGAAATCAGAATGACGAGTCTGATCGTAGGTCTCACCTATCCCTAATCATCTACCAGTCGTCGCTAACGTCAGTAGTGATACAAGGGCTGTTATTGTTCTAATTTAATCGAACTAAACAAATAGGTAAAGAGTCCCTGGACTCGTTCCTAACATCATCAATGTACATTAAGAAACATAATCTTGATCAATATACCATCCCTCGGGATATAGGAATAGGACATGATTACATCCACTATGTACACAAGCCTGTTTGCTGGTGGGACCACCTGCCCACGCCATAGCAAACTCTTCTTATCAGACTCTGTCTTAGAGTCAAGAAGCCTTCTTGAGAATACATGTTCCCCACATGTTCCACTGGTAATGTTCCAGTTCTGTCCTCCCAAGTGGTTTAGCCTTGGCCTGGACCGAACTTCATCGTTGGTTTGGCCTACCAACCCATACTTTCATAACTTGCTTTCACTTCCCATATATCCTATATTTCCCCAGTCTCATACAGCCTCCTTGCATCCTTCCATACTTCCAGCACCTTAGCATTCACTCGCACTAGCGCCAGTATGAAAGAAACAGGTAGCTTAGACAAGAATTCAGAACGCATATTTATATCGCGACGGCACGCAGTATTATCACGCGTCGAGCTATTTGGCGTTCGGAATTACCCCAGGAAGTATCACATACCATGACCTAATATATATACACACAATGTCACGTCATATATATATATATAGCACCAAAGCAACTTACCTTTCCACAGAAATCCGCTGTTCCACACAATGAATTCACTATTAAGTTACTACACAATAGTTACATCCTTCCTGGTGGCACAGAACTAAGTTCTTCCTTTACTTAGTAACTAAGCACAAATGTTGTCTGAATCTCCACCTACCAACTTACCTGGTTTTCTAACCGTTCTTCTGGCTTCAGCAACTGACTGACATAATCTAAGTTTCCATCCGGCACAAGTAACTATGTTTTATTCTAACACAGCAACCTAATAGATGCAACGATTGGCAATATATGGTACAAATATTTGGAACCCAAATCGCCCACATCACATTACGGCGTTCCTAACAGCTGATTCGCGAGCACACAGTAAACAAACCCACGATTAACTGTCACCTGCGTTATCGATCGGTTCGCTAATTAGTATGCAAGGACATCCGCATAGGTAATGAGGTTAGAACAATGGCGTGTGGTACACACGTACAAAGTTAAATGATTTAAACAAATATCTACCTGAATGATGAGAAACCAGATCTCCAGTCAGCTTCCGAACTGTTCAAGGGCTTCTCAGCTTCCTTTCCATAACAGTCAGCCGAATAATGGTTGAGGTGAGACGCAACACAAAAATGGCTCACATCAGGCCTGCGTCTGTTCTGTTCGAACAACAGTAAGTGAATGACTGATTTAGCCACATTCCCGCTTCGTGCCAACTCAATGCGCACTAGAAGCGAGTGCTTCTTGAGAAAAGATACTTTCTCGGGAAACCGTCATTCCCCGCCTAGAGTTTCTAGATCTCTCTGCACGAGAATTTAGAGCGATACCCAGCATCACGGGTTACTCGAATTTCGGTGTTTCGAGAAGATTCTAGCTAGCCAGTCCTCCATCGGCTTCCCTCAGTCTATTTTTAGCTGGGAAAGTCCCCGATGACGCGCCAAAATAGTGCGGGATCTTGACGACCCAAGACAGATAAACGCGTTTCGTCACATAGGCCCCCACTTTAAGCGGATCGACCCCGTCGTTCCACTTCTACGCAGAAGCTGTCTATGTCGTTCGTTCTTCTTTCTTAGAGACCGGATGGCGGGTGAGGAAGTCTACCTCGTCATTATTGTATAGAATACTTTTACCACATTAGGTGGGGAGACAAGCTATTCAGTATCACGGGTGATCAACGCCTACTCCGCTACTGCGATCGGGCATCTCGCAGTGTCTTGCGGACCAGAGCTCCCGTCTCGATCTGATTTAACGATCGTTCCTGCCAGAGTTTACTGGACTTCTGCAACTCCAGCTTCCCCTTTCGAGGACCCAGCTGGACTGCAGTCGGTCGGATTGAGGGACCAAGGGTCTGTGTCCGTTCTGACACAACCCACCTCTTCCGACCACGGTTCTCAGTGTAGCTAGCACTGCGGGTGTTCCTTTGGCCGGTCATGTTCCCCCGAGCACCGGGCTGAACCGAAGAAGGTACCTGCACATACATATAGGTCTGCCTATGGTGTGACAGGCTTTCCGCTACCTGACCTGAACCCCGAACCGTTCTTTCAGCGAATCTCTGCGCCCTTGGGCTGGTGGACTTATCATCGGGCTTCCCCTCATAGCGCATGAGGAGACTGGAATGGAAAGTAGAAGACTTTCCCAGGATCACCACTCCATAGTGCTTGTGGAGCCCCACTTTATCCACTAGGAATAGGCCCTGCCACCCGATTTCGAAATCGTTCGCCTCGATTGGGAGGAGTACTAGAACTCGGTCTCCAACCTCTAAGGATATCTTCGTCTTCGTCCGTTTCTCAGGTGTGCATTTACGGCACTCCGGACAAGACCTAATATACCTGCGCACGTCGCCTGTCATTCCCGGCCACCAATAGTACCGGGATAGACATTTACTGGTTGTCCCTACAGTCAGATGTCCGGTTGGGGACCTGACATGTACCGTTCGCAGCAGATTAGCTCTGAAGCTCTCAGGAACCAATTTACGTTCCCTCTGCCTTTTCTCTGATCCGGTCTGAATTAACGGTGACTGGTTATCAGAGTTGAACTTACCCTGAATTAACGGGTTTTCATTGTTGGGCAACCATTCTGAACAAGGACACTCCGTCGCATCCTTGCTCCGAGCATTTCTCATTCCATCCGGGTGAGTATTTCGGAGACTTACCTTTTCGAGACCCTCTGCCTCTGTATCTCTGACCTGCCTAGACTTATGGATGCTAGGGTGTTCTGGTTCGCCCAGAAACACGTACTTCCGGCCAAGAATTAGGGGATAGAGAGGATCCGGTACTACTGCCGCCTGAATGCGTCCAGTAACGTACTTGCTCCGAATCTCCACATTGGCAATCGGGCAACGTAACGCTACAGCACTCCTACTGGCTGGCTGTATCTCCGTCATCTCCCCGGTGAGTTGATCTGGGCCTGTCAGGTGGGATGCAATTACAGCTGAAAATTGCAATCCCGTGTCGTAGAGGCACAACACCTGTTGCCCATTCACTTCTACTCTCTCAACCACTGGAGGTCGTCTAGGTTCTCCATTCCCATCAACCGACTTCACTTTCCTGCAAGGTCTATCCCTCACCTCTGCAAGACAAGCAAAGTGAAAGTCCTTGGCTTTACTCTTGCACTCCCTCGTGTTGTGAGTGCTGGACTTGCAGAATTTGCACCATCGTTCACTCCACTTCCTCTTTGGAGAACTAGGTGGGCTATTCTGACCTTGGTTGACGTTAGAGATCTTCTCTAAAGAGTTTACCTGTTTACTTGGTTCTCCTGAACCATTGGTCTTCTTGGCCTTCTTGGACTTACCTTGATCCTTATCTTTCGATCTCGGATCTGTTGGACTGGTGTCCCCAGTCTCGCCATAGACTTCAACGTATCTTTCGGCTAACTTGGTGACTATATCCAATCTCTCAGCCCCATTCTCACCTAAGAAGTTTTGCAAGGGTTTAAACATTTTCATTCGCATCTGATCCACAACCATCAACTCACGCAAACTTTCATACTCCTCTTTAAATCCGGCCAAGGCCATCCATTTAAGAAGGTACGAGTTCAATCTCACACTGTATGCTGAAAACAGTTCACCAGGTTCTCGCTTCGCCGTCCGAAACTTCCTTCGGTATGAGTGCGCTGTGATCTCGAATCTCTTCAAGAGAGCCGCTTTCAGTGCCGGGTAATCATTCTGTAGACCCGGTGGCAAGCGTGCATACACTTCATAACCTTCGGCACGGAGTCCCTGGGAGAGTTTCAAACACCATTTCTGTTTGTCTAGACCCATTGCAATAGACATGGCTTCATACTTCTCTAAGTATTGGTCTATCAGTTCCTTCTCGGGTTCGAACGGCTGTAAAGGCCATTTCATAGCCTGGTAGTTACGTCTACTGGTTGACTCTGAGCCAGGAGGTACACCTCCTCCCATAGCTCCATCATTTACACCTGTAGCAGGCACTTGGGCCTCAAGTAGCTTCATTCGATACTCATGGTCACGTTTTTCTTTCTCGGCTTCCAACTCAAGCCGTTTCATTTCAGTATCAGCCGCTATCCTCTTTTCCTCAAGAGCCACTTTACTGGCTTCCAGTTCTCTTTCTGCTCTCCTCCTCTCTCTTTCCTCTTGGCGAAAATTTCTTTCCACCTCTTGCACATAGGATTTCAAAGCATCTCCTTCAAGACCAGACTTACGTCCAGTTTCCTGAACTTTGTCTAAGTCAAACTCTTGGGTAGACATGTTGACTATGAGAGGTGGGTACTCAAGTATGTGTGGGTGAAGCAATACAATGAATCAATAATCAATAGTACTAACTAATCACCACAACACAAATGTCCGTCAGACAGTTAGGAGATAGGTAGAAGTAGTAGAATCTTATGTAGACTGAAGTAGAGGATAAAGACTAAGTCCCTATCCCTATGTGAGAGGTCTACAACACACAAAGATCTTGGAATAATCCCGGACGGGCCCCCACTCTGTATGGAGTGTGACGAGTTCACCTTGGGTAGTGAGAGTGAACCACACCCGAGGTGTCTCTGGCACTCCCGTGTATTCTAGCCCCAGGGGTTGGACAAGCAGATACACATTTTTACTCTGTGGTTGATCTCATATTAGTTAATTACGTCTACAAGCCCCTCCAGATTCTAGACCCCCACTAACTACCTACACCTGTGGAACAATGAACATTTAGGCATCGTCCGAGACCACACTCAATCATTATACAAAGAGCAAGTCAACTTACATAAAGTTTATTCTACCCTTGAGAATATAGAACTGAAATGAACATCCTGATAGAAGAATCTATTTACACAAAAAGAAGATAGAGTAGAGACAGAATCAGAGATATAGTTGTCTTCATCGAGTTGAGAAGTAGATTGGATGCAGCTGTCCCGTCCCGTCGGTCCGCCACTCACCCGGCTTCCTTCCAGTGAGATGACTAGAACCTTGGAGACCACTCCGTCTCCAGAGCGTGGATCCACAACAATAGAGTCACTACTGGACCACACTTCACTGGACCAACTGCATCTGTATCACTCCCACGGAGTCACTGTTAATACAGTTCTCGAACAATACCGGTTGGGAGACAATCCTCCTGGACTTGGCTCCAAGTAGTCGTTACTTCGATGAGCTTAAATAGTCACTGACCAATCGAATGGTCTGTCACTCATAGCACAGTCCCACTGCAGAACGGATATGTCCTTGACCAATTCAATGGTCCCTTCATCACATCACAGGAACATGGATGGAAAAATGTCACTGACCAATTCAATGGTCTCTTACAGTCACACTGCTTTTAGAATCAGATATGGCTACTGAAATGTTACTGAGTCCTACTAGAACACAGTTTATACTCTTCATACTGAGACAGTACATTAATAGAATCAGACATCTATTTCACGGAAACAATTCAGGTTGGACTATAATCCATAGTCCCTTCCACCGGGTAACACTTGCCACAAGTCAATAGCTGGTGTCGTTCTTCTCAAGACCTGCCACTAGAGCTGTCCAAAGAACCATTCAAGTGTCTGAAGATCAGTTACTTCTGCGTTTAGGCAGAACCACCGTCATAATATACGGTCCGGGGTTTCCTTTCGTTGAGCATGATTACTCAAAATGCTGAAATGTTCCTGGCAGAAACAGAGTATCTTCTATTCTCAAAACCATCACAAACCATCACTTCCCACACGTGCACCTTCAGGGCAGTTGTATTTCTTGATGCAACCTTCACGCATGGTGAATCACATTGGGTACCTGGTGTGGTTGAGTCTGGCGTGATAAGTAAAGAACTGAACCCTTCGTTGTGTCACACGAAGTGGTTTCCTGCCAACAACAATTATAGTTGACTGGTTCCTCAACAGGCAAACTCCTGAAAAGGAAGAGCGACCGGTGAGAGTATACTGGCCCAAACATTAGTCCACATGCATCCTACCAATAACTACTCAACCCTCAGTCTTGCTACTTAGTTATGCATATAACCAAAGCATTATCTCTATATGGAGAGTAGTAAAGCATGGGTTCCCAAATGTCAGTTGGCCTCACAGAACAGCCCGTCAAACAGAGCAAGAAATCAGAATGACGAGTCTGATCGTAGGTCTCACCTATCCCTAATCATCTACCAGTCGTCGCTAACGTCAGTAGTGATACAAGGCTGTTATTGTTCTAATTTAATCGAACTAAACAAATAGGTAAAGAGTCCCTGGACTCGTTCCTAACATCATCAATGTACATTAAGAAACATAATCTTGATCAATATACCATCCCTCGGGATATAGGAATAGGACATGATTACATCCACTATGTACACAAGCCTGTTTGCTGGTGGGACCACCTGCCCACGCCATAGCAAACTCTTCTTATCAGACTCTGTCTTAGAGTCAAGAAGCCTTCTTGAGAATACATGTTCCCCACATGTTCCACGGGTAATGTTCCAGTTCTGTCCTCCCAAGTGGTTTAGCCTTGGCCTGGACCGAACTTCATCGTTGGTTTGGCCTACCAACCCATACTTTCATAACTTGCTTTCACTTCCCCCATATCCTATATTTCCCCAGTCTCATACAGCCTCCTTGCATCCTTCCATACTTCCAGCACCTTAGCATTCACTCGCACTAGCGCCAGTATGAAAGAAACAGGTAGCTTAGACAAGAATTCAGAACGCATATTTATATCGCGACGGCACGCAGTATTATCACGCGTCGAGCTATTTGGCGTTCGGAATTACCCCAGGAAGTATCACATGCCATGACCTAATATATATACACACAATGTCACGTCATATATATATATATATATTGCACCAAAGCAACTTACCTTTCCACAGAAATCCGCTGTTCCACACAATGAATTCACTATTAAGTTACTACACAATAGTTACATCCTTCCTGGTGGCACAGAACTAAGTTCTTCCTTTACTTAGTAACTAAGCACAAATGTTGTCTGAATCTCCACCTACCAACTTACCTGGTTTTCTAACCGTTCTTCTGGCTTCAGCAACTGACTGACATAATCTAAGTTTCCATCCGGCACAAGTAACTATGTTTTATTCTAACACAGCAACCTAATAGATGCAACGATTGGCAATATATGGTACAAATATTTGGAACCCAAATCGCCCACATCACATTACGGCGTTCCTAACAGCTGATTCGCGAGCACACAGTAAACAAACCCACGATTAACTGTCACCTGCGTTATCGATCGGTTTGCTAATTAGTATGCAAGGACATCCGCATAGGTAATGAGGTTAGAACAATGGCGTGTGGAACACACGTACAAAGTTAAATGATTTAAACAAATATCTACCTGAATGATGAGAAACCAGATCTCCAGTCAGCTTCCGAACTGTTCAAGGGCTTCTCAGCTTCCTTTCCATAACAGTCAGCCGAATAATGGTTGAGGTGAGACGCAACACAAAAATGGCTCACATCAGGCCTGCGTCTGTTCTGTTCGAACAACAGTAAGTGAATGACTGGTTTAGCCACATTCCCGCTTCGTGCCAACTCAATGCGCACTAGAAGCGAGTGCTTCTTGAGAAAAGACACTTTCTCGGGAAACCGTCATTCCCCGCCTAGAGTTTCTAGATCTCTCTGCACGAGAATTTAGAGCGATACCCAGCATCACGGGTTACTCGAATTTCGGTGTTTCGAGAAGATTCTAGCTAGCCAGTCCTCCATCGGCTTCCCTCAGTCTATTTTTAGCTGGGAAAGTCCCCGATGACACGCCAAAATAGTGCGGGATCTTGACGACCCAAGACAGATAAACGCGTTTCGTCACAGATGTCGCCACCGCCAAGGTTGTGGGTATCTTGGAGTAGGTGAGGAGCCGCTCCGCCTTCACGAATCGGATGTGAAGATTCTCTTCTCGTAGCTGCTTCATAATTTCTTCATTTGTCAGCTCCACTTGGATCCGCTTGACAACCCATCGGACTGATTTTGAGTCGGTGTTTCCGACTCTGATGTCTTTATCCTCCTTCTCTGCTGTCTTGGTTCTTGACTGTGTTGGGCTGTCGATCTTCTCCCTCGTAGTACCTTCAGTAATAGCTGTAGTATCAGGCTCTTTGATGCGGCTCTCCACGTTCTTCTTCTTGTTGTCGGCTCCCACGCTGCACATTTTGGCTACCGCATGTTTCCTGTTGTTGGACTTGCGACGTGACATTTTCCCCCGCGTATCAGGCTGCTTGACTGGTTAAGCGACTTGACTTGTTAGCGCTCGCAGTGCGAATGACGACCCACGACCACGACATTGTCATGTATGACGCACAACATTTAAGAACTTGAAGTACAACAGGATAACGGTTCGTTCACATTTACTATTTCTCTTCACATAGTTCATTACACGATTACAACGTTTAACATTCTCACAACATCGTGCCATCAATCACTACTACGCTCATTCATATACAACTCTGAAACTATAACGCATAGGCTACAATATAAATGTTACCATTGCCCACAACGAATCTGAGCCGGTCTGTCCGCTACCAGTCTCAGCTCAAGTGTCGTGTTTTCGAGAGGACTTTTTCTCTTGAACTAGATCGAAATTGTGCTTCTTGCTGAACGCGATTTGCACTTTCAACCATTAGCTTTAGTTACACTCCAAATCATGACAGTCATCGTATCTAATATCCTTATCTATTCCCTCATCGTTGTTTACATTATAACAAGAAAAGGTGTATGATTCTGCCTTTTAAAGTGAGATGTCATCGTAGTTGAGTATGTTGGCACTTGGTTGGTTTATTATGATAATGTAAATGAACAAATTAAGAAGAACATGGAAGCAACAGAGATGTTCCTTAGATGAATGTTTCGAATTCATTAGACTGCTAGAGTCATCAACGACGATTGCATGAAAAAGCTAATGAAACTTGAACTTTATGTATATCAATAAGACAGAGACAAGCGTCTTTCTTTGGTCATGTTATGAGAATATGAGCAGTGGAGAACATCGTGACGACTGGAAAGATCAAAGAGAAGAGAGGCAGAGGATGACCAAGAGAAAGGATGCTGGATGGATTGAGACGATGGCATTGGTGGAATATCATCAGCAGAGTTGATCCATAAAACAAAGACCGAGTTATGTGGAGAGATATGAACGCCTATGCCAGCTGGCAAGCCACTTAATGATGATGATCGAAGGTTCTACTAAATAATTTGATGTGTGCAACAGCTCAGTTGTGTTTACATTAGCTTTTACAACCGTTTGTGGGATGCTATTTGGACCAGCAGCTTTCCTACACTACATAATTTAGATAACTCCACTAATGTATTCTTAAGGTTGCTTCTCGAAGTTGATATCCAGGTCAGCTTCTGCATGCTTGGTATCCGATGGTTCTATTGGGACTTGTCGATTCAGAAGTTCAACTAATTCAACCATATGGAAGAGACAAACAGTTTTCTTTGGTAATGTGATGAAAAGAGAGTTACTGGAGAATATCGTGACATCTTGAAATATCAGTTGGAAAAGAGCCAGAGGCATACCAAGACAAATAATGCTGGATGGTCTGTGACGGAGTAATGGAGAAATATCAAAAGAGATGCTGAAATGCACCACGGAGTGAAACTGTGGAAAGACATGAACTCCTACGCCAGCAGGTAATTCATATAATAATGATGGTGATACGTGGTACAACTCTTTACGATACTGTTGCTATTTGGTTGATGTATATTTGTAGAAAGTGATACCATTAACAATATTATTATATTCTGTACGCCGTTTCATTGTTTCAAATATGCTCCATTCAGACACAGGATGGTCGTGTCTGAGCTCTGTGTGGTTCACTGTTGTAGTTGCTGTTCTGCAGCTTGAGATGCCTGCCTGCATGCACACATATAGCTATCGTTTCTATGCGTACATCAGGCTGTTGCGTCTAGTATAAATTGCTGAGAGTCTACAGATCGGAACTTTGTCCAGTCCTATCTCTCACGATGTTCTTAATAATAACCGAGTAAGATGGTCGTTGTCTAGGTTACAATACTCCTTGTATGTCACTACGGAGTGTAAGTTGAGCTAGCCACCTGTCGCACAATAAACTCCCCCCACAGTACACATCCACCAGTCAGTGAACAAGATTGAGTTGGCGCACATAATCCTTTAATGCAGAAGGAACACGGACACACGTAACATATTTCTATATCCAGAAAACAATATAATCCACAGAATATATATATCCTCCTCACAACTTAACCAGCACACATCACTGTCTTCTCAAGACCTTCTTAATCTCCAATTTACAAGACAGTTATCCAGCTACTATCCACGGCCGGACCTCACACAATACAACCCACACACTGGGTCTAGGCCTCCACTAACTATCCAACCTCCTCTGGATTTAGGCCTCCATTCAAACCTGGGAGAAAAACACAACACAGAACGGAGCTCTCTAACTAACTCTGCTCCTCTCCTTAGACCACCGACCAGCTCGGAGTCCAAACATCAACAGTCCCAAAACGATCCGACCCTCTCTCGGTCTCAACTTCAACTGTCCTTCAAGTCCCCTGACTTCACACAAAACTAAACTGTCTCTGACCCCATCCACCCTGGGGGGTCTGCACCCACCCTCACCATTATTTCTCAGGGCTGGTTGTTTTTCTCGTAGCCCCCCTACAAGATCACTCACCTCAGTGTCAATGACCCAGGCATATGTCACTATCCAATAATATAGATAATAGTCACTATGTTACTGAACATGTCATTTTCTGAGCGTCTTCATTGATTCCGTTTTTGATATAATGTAACTGGAGTAGAATACTGAATTAAGAACCAGCGTAATTGCATTCGGGGTATTCCTACACATTCTCACCCCGAGCCCCTTCTACAGCAGCCCACAAAGAATTCTCATGCTGATGGTACCTGGAATATGTGGCTGTTGTGTCCTAGGGCTTTTCTTGACCGTTGTTTCTGCCCTCTCATGTCCTCGTGTACCGCAATGGATGGGATTATGGCAGAATAATACTCTTATTGTGAAGGTTATAACATGCCTTATTCAATTACGAATAAAATTGGGTGGAACTGCGGTACTTATACAATTACGACTGTTGATATACTTTTATAGTTAAGTACTTTACATAGATGTTATTACCCGTCACACTATTCTTATTACTTTTAGTTACACGCTTTATAGATGCATCTACGTTCATGACAATCATTGTTTATTATTGAATTTGTTTAAAAGCATCACAATTGTAGCTTTGATGCACGGAAAGAATAGGAGGCCAGTTTTTGCCTCCATTAGCGGGCAGCGAGCACTGGTACCAAAGCCACGACTGACTACACTCATGCCATTGTCAACGTAACCTCCTAACCGCTACGCCAACTTGCCTGCTTATCAATGATACATTGTTCTGAAATGTTAATGTATTTCATGTAAAATATTCACATCTATATGGTAAAATTAAGGACACATTGGTTTTCAAATGCTAACATATGTGTGGTAAAGTAATTGCATTCAGGTGTTCAAATGTTAGCATATGTTTGGTAAGCTAAATAACAGTGGTTTCACAAATATTTACATTGGTTTGATAATACCAGTGTCACAGCGATTCTTATTTGTTAACAGGCGTGCAGTAAATATCAGTAATATGTGTGCTCTGAAATGTTAATGCTTTCATAGCAATGTCAGTAACACATAGGCTTTATAGTGATAACACCAACGTGGAAAAGACAATGATACATGATTCACAGATGTGAACATTTGTGTTCGAAATGACACATAATATCCCACATTTTAACATTTGTGTAGTAAAAAATGGAATATAGGCTTTCAAATGCTAAGATTCATATTTATTTTTTTTTTAATTTGCATATCCTTTTACAGGACATCGCTGTCAACATCAGCATCTTTCAGCTGATTGTTGATCTCTTGGCAATATTACGCTCAGTAGTTTGCCATTGCTTTATGAGCGGCCGGCTCAGTATCCAGCAAGTCACCAACGCGGGTAGAGTCGCTTCCAAATCTCGCACGCTGCGAGACCCTGAGTGGATAAACGGCATTACGGAGAAAGTCGTGTAACCCCTCGGACAGAGAGACCGGAAACATTCATATGGTAAAGTTAATTCACCAATGTCATCATTTGTATGGTAAGGTAAATGACATCAGAACTTTCAAATATTCATACGCATGTGGTCCACAACCGATGCATTGTTTCTAATATTTTACATCTATGTGGTAATAAAAGTTGCACTGTGTTTTTAAAATGTTTACATTTCTGTGATCATATCAGTGACACATTGTTTCCCTAATGTTTACATTCATGTGGTCACAAAAGTAGCACATTGTTTCTCTAATGTTTACATTTGTGCGATCATATCAGTGGCACATTGTTTCTCTAATGTTTACATTTGTCCGATCATATCAGTGGCACATTGTTTCTCTAATGTTCACATGTGTGTTTCTCTAATGTTCACATGTGTGTGGTCATAAAAGTAGCACATTGATTCTCTAATGTTCACATTTGTGTGGTCATGGAAGTGACACATTGTTTCTCTTGTGTTTACATTTTTGTGATCATATCAGTGGCACATTGCTTCCCATAAACAAAAACACAAAAAGACAATAATAATGTAACTTATCTCAAACGACAACTAGCCAAAAAACATTCCCATAAGTATGGCACGTAACACCCTCCGTAGGTATTTATGATGCCCATGTTAAACATTGCCCCAGTGAGTAATTTATTATTATTTTTCATGCGTTATAATGCTATTGTTCTTTTGTTGTCAAAATTTGCTTCATAAGTGAAGTAGAATGAAAGAATGTATGAGAGGAAATAGAGAAGAAGGGCAGAATGTCAGACGGGCCTGCGTGCCCAATTCTTAACCCTTTGATAATAAAGACTTTCGTTCGTTTGCTCGTTCGTTCGTTCGTTCGTTTTAATGTTTACATTTGTGTGATTATTTCAGTGGCACATTGTTTCTCTAATCTTTACATTTGTGTGGTCATATCAGTGGCACATTTCTTTCTCCAGTATTTACATTTTCGTGATCATAGAAGTAGCACATGGTTTCTCTAATATTTACATTTGTGTAGTATATCAGCTGCGCACTGTTTCTCTAATGTTTAAATTTGTGTGATAAGTTCAGTGGCACATTATTGGTCAAATGTTTACATGGTCGTGGTTGTATAAATGACACATTATTTCTCAAATATTACACGTGTATGTGATAATATAAATGACACTCGCGTTCTAATATATGGATATGTGTATGTTGGTATCAGCGAGACATCATTCTCGAATGTTAATATTGACACGGCATTAACAATGACAAATGGATTATCAAATATTAATATCTGTATATTGAAATCAACGGCTCGTTGAATATAAAATGTTGATTATTGTGTGATAAGGATGTTCATCCTTTTCCTTGTTAGCCCTGTATTCCCTATTGGGGCAAAGGCCCTCGATCAACTCACTCCAGACTGTTCTTTCCGTACCTCTCTTGTGCAGCTTCTTCCATTCCCTCCTCGTTTTACTCTCGTCTGTATGTCTACTTCTCTTCTCTACGTCTTGTAGGTCTTCCTGTATTTCGAGTGAGACACATACTTTCACCCAGACATGCTTTCTCAGTGACTCAGTGAATATTCTTATAAAGAGCGAGGTGGACTATGCTCACAGACAGTAGCTGGAGCAGCTGACGAAATCAGTCAATTGGTAGCCACCCGACGTCTGCATACTTTGCATACAGTCATCAGATCAAGAATTATAACACGCTAAACCATGAGATCATCCTATTCATGTTGCATCACTGTCCACCGTTAACCTCCAATCAGCTCGAACAATTACATCGACACGCTGAACAGTTGATTACCTCGCAGTCTGTACATGGCGACCCATCACAAGTAGGCTGTCAACTTATTTTAGAGAAGTTATCCATCCAGTTGTACACCGCAATTCGAGACAAACATATGTTGCCATACACAGGCAACAATCCCTTACGCATATTCTTGACACTATGTCCTATAATCCATAAATCCATAAAAAGCATGCCTATTTGTGGAGGTGCAAACTTAAAGTATGGCTGACATTTCTATCAATACGTGCGCATGAAGCTGACTTTGAAAGGGCATGAGTGCTATATAGCACTTCGGAAGAAGTGATAGAATTATAATGGAGAAAGAATTTGCGGAGTAATCTCGAAGCAATAGATAGGAAAAGTCGCCAAGTGACGTGAGAAGGGGAAAAACGTCACAGCCTAATAGTGGTAGCAACCATGGAGTTGAGCTTGAGCTGGCAGCACGGAAGGCGGCATAAAACTATCAATGAGAAGATATTGTCAACAACCCATTAGGAGATGGCAGTGGTAGCTGAGGAACACTTGATAGAAGAGCTTGACCATTAAGGCATTACTCCTTTCAGTCAGGACGAACAGCTAGCCATGAGTGTGTGAACCAGGACTCATCGAGAATGGCCAAGGTGACAGAGCGGTCAACTGACAGGAGGCATTGTAAAAGGCACTAGGCGGTGAGGCATGTCTTGGGATTTTAACCTACATGTTTAGCGGTGTGATTATGCTTATTTCTACGATACCGGCCCTCTCGGCAGTACGGGAACGGTATCACCATTATTATTATTATTATTATTATTATTATTATTATTATTATTATTATTATTATTATTGATTGATTGATATTATCACAAGCTGTTCGACGGAAATAAATATTGAAGTACCAGACATGTCAGCCGACTTCTAGTCGTCAATGTTCGTTGGACGTTGCTTCCGAATTCTGCTCATTTGGTTTTACCTTGACAGCGAGCTGCAGAGGATTATTATTATTGTTGTTGTTATTATTATTATGTTTGTCAGTCACCATTTGGCAGAGAGCATAAGCTTAAGCATGCGACAATTACCGTCTGCCATGCACAGGCTCAGACTAAACGTGTGTGCCACATAATGGCTCCTTTATAAATCTCAGACGACCATTTCACAATTCTCTTCTATCATTTTCTGACGTAATTTCTGTTGCACCCTTGTTGCATGTGTGATTCTATTGTGTGGCAACTGCATATTGTAGATTGCAGACTCTTTTTGTTTTAAATCTTTTCATAATTGCTCTTCTTATTTCCAATTTTAATTGCCGCTATACGTTTTCAGTAACTATTGTCGGTGACATATTCTATTAGGGACAAATATATTTCATGAGCGTCTCTATGGGTCTACCTTAATCAATCTGGTTTCTCATTATGTGCTCATAATGTGTGTATTTCATTATTTGTTCCTTTGCTTTCCACAATTTAATACTGTTTTTAATTTATTTCCAACTGTGCTTTCCTCTGTATGAGTGTTTGTGTGTGTGTGTGTGTGTGTGTGTGTGTGTGTGTGTGTGTGTGTGTGTGTTTTCTTTGTTAAATATTTATATTATCTTATTACAAACTCACAATGATAGTTTGTTGATATGTTTGGTGAGATTGACCGTATGGAATCTTCGTGTTTATTTACTCCTAGTCTTTTGGGACGAGCTATACATAAAAACTTAGCATATCATTGAGTATATAAAGCTGTTATAAATCTGTATGAATAGTTTAGTTAATATTTATATTCCACACTCTTCTAGTTTCAATTCCACTAGTTTAATTACATTTGGCCCGACTCTGCTAATTTTCTTTAAATATGTATCACAGATAGGTGATTTATTTAAGAATTGGTGGACCTTCTAATTTACTTTCTTAGTTTAACAGTGCTTCTCCGTCATTTTTTTTTAATGTACTCATTCCACCTCTCTATTATATCACCCTCTTCCATTAATGCTTTTCCATGTTCTTGATTTCAAACATTCTTGTTTTCTTCCTGTCAACTCACTGATTTTTCTGCGCATGTTGTGTGTATGTGTGTGTGTGTGTGTGTGTGTGTGTGTGTGCGCTCATGTGGTGTGTGTATGTGTGTGTGTATGTGTGTGTGTGTGTGTGTGTGTATCTCTCTCTCTCTCTCTCTCTCTCTCTCTCTCTCTCTCTCTTTAGTAGAATACAATTTATTGTTGAGCTGATACTTTAACCAACTTAATTTTGCCTTAACGCATTTATCTTTCATTTCTTCTTTTATTTTAATATGCATCACCTTTATTATATTTATTTTTGGTATCTATCAACTAAACGTTTTTCCAGTCATCCATTTCGACTTAGATTTTGGTTTCTTTTTCGGTATTATCTGATTGCTTGTTTGATGAATAGAGTTCCTTGGCATTTTCCGTTGATTGTCTTAATTCATTCATTCATTCGGTAGCACATCCTTTGCAGAACCTCGCTCCCATAACAACCTTCGCGAAAACATCTCGATCATAAGCAAGATCACCCGTGTCAGATACACTCATCTGGAGATCATCCGCCACATCCTGCACCCATCTTCTCTTTGGCCTTCCTCTACCTCTCTTCCCAGGCAAGTACCCCTCCATTATTGTTCTCTCCAAACTTTCGTGACGTTTCAAGTGACCAAAATATTTCAATTTTCTCTATTTTATCGTCTTTAATAGCCAACCTACTTCAATATTCAGCTCTTGAAGTATGGAAGAATGTGTTCTTGTCTTTATCCAAGATATTCGTACAACTCGTCTATAATATTCAAAGGCATTTATGCGATGTTTAGTAAGTGTCCAGGTCTCATCTGTGTTGCAGTAGGAAAGATTTTATTTTTTGTCTACAGTTTGATAATGTTTAAAGAAACGTTCATGAAATACATCAACAGAAGTTGATGAACATGTGTATGAGCTTTGGTACGGAGAAGAATAAACATCAATATGCTCGGGCCAAACTTATATTCCCGAGCCTCTCGCAACAGAAATCGACGGATGTGGATTGTAACTGCCCAATCCAGGAAGACTAGGTAAAAGAAGCAAAGGACCCCTCTTCTGGGGAAGGTGAGCACTGAAAGTATGGAGGAACGTGAAGGTACAAGTAAGCAAAGAACCCCTCTTCTGGGGATGATGAGCACTGAGAGTATGGAGGAACGTGAAGGTACAAGTAAGCAAAGAACCCCTCTTCTGGGGATGATGAGCACTGAGAGTATGGAGGGACGTGAAGGTACAAGTAAGCAAAGGAACCCTCTTCTGGAGATGATGAGCACTGAGAGTATGGAGGAACGTGAAGGTAAAGGACTGTTCTCCGGGTCATGAGGCAAACTGGGTGTATGGTGCTGGCTCCAATGAGTATAGACCTCTCGGGTCTCTCTGTTTCTTATGTATCTCATCTCACGTGATGTGATGTTACGCCTGGGTGTTTCTTATGTATCTCATCTCACATGTTGTGATGTTACTGCTGGGAGATTCTTATGTATCTCAACTCACGTGATTTTATTTTTCGCCTGGGTGTTTCTTATGTGTCTTATCTCACGTGATGTTATGTTTCGCCTGGGTGTTTCTTATGTATCTCATTTCACATTATGTGATGTTACTCCTGGGTGTTTCTAGGTCTGCCCATGTCTGGCATTGGTAACACATCATCGGGATGAATAAAGCGAAGACTTGTTTAAAGCTTCCATCAGCATTTTCGTTTTTGTTTCCATGTTGATTGTTGGATGTTTTAGAATATGTGTTTTTTTAGTTGATGATGTTTGCTTTCTGTTTTCTTATTTCTATTTCTCTTTCTAGTCTTCCACTCTCTGTGACCACACTGCCCAGAAAATTGTCCTCTTGTTTACAGAGGAAAATAGACCTGCTAAATAAACAAAACATAGCGCCATTCAAACAGTAGCTGCGATATTATTTATAATATCAGCGGGAATATCAGTTGTGACGTGTCTTTAGGACTCAACAAGACAGATCACGTTTGGTATATATCTATGTTTGAATAACGAAAACACAACAGTAGATTGCACGATTTATTGGCTGGCATCTCGCGAGCTACATGCTTCAGAAATAACACAACATAAACTAAAGTAGTTTGATCAATGTCAGCTTGAACGATTTATCTGATTACCTTTGTTTATGTTGTTAATTTAATGTACTTAGCGAGATTCAGCGATAAAATGCCAAGCACAACCTCGTGCAATTTCTTGTTTGTGTTTTCGTTATTCAGATTCACTACGTGTAAATATTGTTTCGAATATTTCTATATTGCAGACTACCAGTAAAAATGGGGACGACGTAACGTTTCTTTCTTCAGAGGACGCAGAGTTTGTGTATTTCTGGGGAGAATGTGTTGTTATTTCGTATTCGTTTTCGGAAGTTGTTCACTAGAAACCACGGAAGGTAGATGGTGGATTAGCTTTTGAGGGCAGCCGACAGATAGTTGTTGGTTATGGACTAAAGGTTCGGAACGATAGTCAGATGACCTTTTTAACGAGACAATGGCTACGGTCACCCGGCCAGTATGGTCACTGCCAAGAAAGAAAGCAACGGGAAACCACCTTCTTTAAAGTTGCCTAGTTTATCATGATTTGCCTAATGACAGATCATCACAGGACAGGGACACTGAAATTAGCAACATGGAATGTTCGAAGGTTAATCGACGACGGAACATCAATTTCTTTTCGCTCGCTCGCTTTGAACTCAAGCGTAGTCCATACACACTATAGTAGTCACGGACTGAATTCTTGGTGTGAATTAGCTTTCCTTATTAACAGTGTTCCTCGCAACCAGGCGAACCCAATCCGACTTCAGAGGTACTTGTAATTTACGTCCCCAATCAAAGACTACAGGTCAACATGTTAGTCCAGCTGTCCGGTGTAGGTTTCGAAACAGCTTACCTTGGCATCAGCACAACGGATGTTTAAGAACACGCGTTCTTACCCATTCGGCCATGCTGACCTGAGAAAAATTAGGTAACATCAAACAATAAGTTGAGAGAGAGGGAGAAGATTAATATATTAGGAAAGTGCGAGACGAGATGGAAAAGGTCAGGGATTATGACACTGGAAGATTGTAAGATTATTTATTCTGGGGGAGGAGAACGGCAAAGAGGTGTAGCAATCCTCTTGGAACGGGAAACATCAAAATCTTTTCAAGGATATTGGGCTGTCTCAGACATGGTTCTATTTGTAAAATTGATCGGCGTACCTTTTAACATAATTTTAATTAATTTAATTTTGTTGCGTATCCCTTACGGGACGTTGCAGTCAACACCAGTATTTTCATGCTGCTGTTGATGTACTAGGCAAGTGTTACGTTCAGTAGTTTGCCATTGCTTTCTGAACGACCGGCCCCTATTTCTTTTTCGAAAAAACCAGCACCGCCGTGTTTCGAACCCGGGTACCCGGGCTCACAAACCACGTTCGCAAGCCCTTAGCCACAGAGACCGGTTTTTAACATAAACGTCATTCAAATATATGCCCCAACAGAAGAATGCAGCTAATATAGTATACAGGAATTTTATAATGACATGGAGTCTGCTTTGAAGAAATGTAAACATTCAGAAATAAATATCATAATGGGTGACCTCAATACAAAAGTGGGAAATCAAGACGATGGATTCACAGTAGGCAACTATGGTTTGTGAGAACAAAACGAAAGAGGATATAGACTTGTAGAACGAGCAAAAGAGCAAGAAATTATTGTTTTAAACACATGGTTTAAACAACATCCTACAAGATTATAGACATGGAGGAATCCTGATAGCAGAATTAGTAATAAGATTGATTACATCCTGATTAGCAGAAGGTTTAGAAATGCGTTAACAATCACAAAAACAGTTCCCAATGCTAAATGTTAAAGCGATACAGATTTATTACAGGAACAGTGACGGTAAAGTATCGAAGAAGGACTGTCGCGCCATTAGACTACAGGCCGGCGCCATCCTTTGAAGTTGGTGACAGACTGTCCCGATGGAAGTCTGCAAGATCTTTTGTTGTGGGGAAAAGAATTCTCTAGATCACAGGCCGGCAAGACTTTATGAAGTACCAGGACAAGTCCCCAGATGAAAGCGGGATGGCTAGCCAGTTGTTTACATCCAGTCGGAAACGGAGAGAGAAAAATAGCTTCTAGATGTCTATTGCAGACTTGTGACGTCATTCACACAGTATTAAAACAGTCGGGATAAACAACTTTGGCGGGAGTTGACCAAATGTTGTGAAACAACAAGAACGTGTGTGATATTCGTAGTTTGATTCTAGAGAGAGACTACAGTGTCTTCTGTTGATTTACCTCGGCGGACATTTTACCTTTGTGTGATTTAGTGTCGTGGTTTTCCTTTATAGTGTCGTCCCTGGAGTGAGAGGAATCAACACCCACATTATTTTTGACACCATATCATTATTCTGGAGAATCCACCAGATTCCGTCGACCACACTCCTTCAGTCAATGATTACCCGTCTCTTTCTCTCTCTCTCTCTCTCTCTCTCTCTCTCTCTCTCTCTCTCTCTCTCTCTCTCTCTCTCTCTCTCTCTCTCTCTCTCTCTCTCTCTCAGCACTGGCTCATGCCCCCTCTCTCACACTTAACCAATACAACATACTAAACAACTCTAGCTTCCAAAAATTAATAACACATTAATTTAATGAAGAAAAGTGTATGTATGTGAGACGTGTATGTGTATAATGTATGTCGTATACTCTAGTGTATCTGCAGAATCAGACCGAACAGCTCAGGAGCAAAGTCTGATCATTCATGTAAGGACCACACAACATCATCATAGTTCAGTACACGATAACCTCACCAAACGATGTGTCCCTCCTGCTAGATGTTGACTTCATCCAGTAGCTTTTGATAACCCAGATACGTGGTCACCAATCACGGATATAGTCCGATACTGATCCTGAATCGATCACACCCCATGTTATTAAAATGTCCCTACTGTTCTGTCATAATCTCCCCGCCAGTTCTACCGCCAGTTATACCGCGTCGTTTTCAACGGCGCCTGGCAGTTACGGGCCAACTATGAGCGACACTCACCACGCTGGGACAGCGATGGTCAGTCGGTGCAAGCGTGGGACAGGAAGTCCACGTAGGGACACAACCCCGACCAGCGAGAACTCAGAGTGGCTAGCTTCATACGGCTTGGGGACTGTTGTACAGGACGTACGGTTTGAATGGAGCTCGAGTTGTGTGTATGAACGCGAATAGATAGAAAGCCTGTGTGAGTTAGGAGACTGTGCGCCTGGGTTGTAGGATTGTAAGTTGTATTGCATTTATATATCTATTGATTGTATGATGACATCGCTATTGTAATTGCGCGATGCATGTAATGATTGTGATGAGTGAGCAGCGTGAATAAAGTTTTTGAATTGTAGTTGCAGCGTGTCACGTAAAGTCATTCTGTGACCGTGTTTTGTATCACACTTGTTGGTGAATACGAGTCTGTGTTATTGCTGAATGCAAGATTCTGACAGATGTGAACGTGGGTGCATCGTCCAGCTTGAACCGATTATAAAATAGGTGTGAAAGTAGGTGCATCGCCCATCTTTGAATTAGTTGTAAAATAAGATTGAACGTGTATGTAAGCGGGAAGTTTTGGGAAAGAAAGCAACATGGAAAGTAAGTTGTTGATTGTGTTGAACGGACGACAATACGACTAACAAACATACTCGACAGCACACAAACCCACAAAACTTAGTTGACATCGCATACACCACTTAAACGTACATGTCCTAATTTTTTCTTCCTCCACAAAGCAACAGGTGTTTGTGTCATCCGAAACTGTTGGCAAGTAAAGTCCATATTTTTTCCGGGCAGTAACAATCAAGCAGCCATTGTCTGAAACAGTTCTCCAGTGTCACTTAAGTATTATCCTTTTTTGTCATAAATACTTTTGTAAGCAAGTCTAAACACAAGCTGTATCTGAGCAATTTTGTACAAATTATTGGATTTACTAACACCATAATTAACTTTTTGTGTATTTATTGTATTTGACATATTTCATCATGTCTATATTGAATGATTTAATCGAATCTGGTTTGAAAATGAAGTTGTCTGGTGAGGATTTGACAAAATGGAGTGAGGCAAAGTATGCAGAATATGTCAGTATACAGGAAAAAGATAGGGAACAGGAAGATAGAGCTGCCGAAAGGGAGTTGAGAAAATCCGAAATAGAAGCTGAGGTCAGAAACAACAGAATCAAAAGCTGATTTGAAACAGGCTGAGTTAACGGCCAAAACTAAACAGGCAGAATCAGATACTGCTTTAAAACAGTCTGAGTTAGCAGCCAATGCCGAAGTAAGAAAAGCTGAGATTCTAGCCCAGAGTAAGAGGGAAGAACTTGATATGCAGCTGAAAATGAAGCAGCTAGAAGCTCAAACATCAACAGAGATAGATTCTAGAAAGTCAGAAAGACTAGATAAAGAGAATCAGTACAAAAAGTACCAAGAGATCGTCAAAAATTTCACCACGGGCGACTGCATTGCAGCCTTCACCAGAAATGTTGAGTGCATTATGGAGCATTATAAGATCCCAGAGACTGAATGGAATATTATATATGTGAGAAGTATTTCAGGGGAACCTCTCAAAGTGATAGAGACCATTCCCAATGATCTCAAGAAAGATTATCAATATATTAAGTCTAAAATTATGTCACACTTCCTGTTAGATGAAGCAGGCTACAGAGAACAATTTAGGCAATTAGCTCCAAAACCGACACAAACGTTCTCTGACTACATCTTAGTAGTACAGGATATATTTAGTAAGTGGCTGTCAGCAGCCAAAGTAAATGACAACTTTGAGAAGTTGAAAGATCTTATTCTTAGAGATAAAATCTTTACATCTTTACCACCAACGTTTTCTAAATTTCTGCAAGAATGTGAGTGTGAGAGTGTGCAACAGATAGAGAAACGAGGTTCGGCTTATTTCACAGACAACAAACAATGTTTTACTAGTGGAATGACTGACACAGACTTTGTAGCAGCCGCTACCTATGACAGAATGAAGTCAGGTCCCTACAGTAAACAGAAACCCTTTAAGCAATCTGCTGAAAAGTATTATCAATGCAGATATTGCCATCTTCCACACAATGAAAGTGATATGTGTGATAAACACCCAGGGTACCTCACATACTTGCAAAACTATATACATAAGCAAGATAGGGAGAGAAAGAGCTATAAACGACTAACCAAATGCTTCCATTGCAAAGCTTATGGCCACTGGCGCCACTCGTGTAAAGGCAAACTAATGACCAGAAAGGCTAATGCAGCCATGTTTGATAGCTCTTCCTCAGATGAGGAACATGTAGAAGATCATCCTGTTAATTCTGCACAGTTCATTGATGTGTTTCATCTTGAAAAATGTAACATCTGTGATCGTTTTCATGAAGATGGCCTATTAACATGCGGCCACTCAATACCCATTACCAACGAAGAAGCTAATTTGGTAATTAACTCCAAAGGTAAACTGAACATCCACCATGGATTTGTTAATGGCAAAGCTGCCACCGTTTTACGGGATAGTGGATGTACTCTTATTGGTTTGAAGAGAGACTTTATTTTACCTTTAGAGTATACAGGCAAACATGTTACAGGCAGAACTTTCTCAGGTAACATCGAGAAATACCCGCTTGCATGGGCATATATTGACACCCCATTTCTTATAGGAAAGGTCAAATGCGCAGCATTATCCAACCCATGTTGCGACATTATCGTGGGTAACCTTCCTGAAGTAAAGGATATGCCACATGACAGTATAACATCGGCTGCCATATCTATTGTTGATAATGCAATATCATCATCAACTGAATTCACTGTTGACAATGTATTATCACCTGTGAATGAATGTATGTTTGCGAATTCATTAACTTCATCACATGATTGTATTGGTCTAAATGTAACACCACCTTGCAATGTTGTTGATAGTACAAATGCAGTAACTAGATCTGCTGCGAAAGTGCAAGATCAAATTGATCAGACAGAGGCTTTGGAAATGTTAAGCCCAGTTATATTACCTCCTAAGACCATGAGGGAAAATTTTATAACAGCCCAAAAGGCCGATCTATTTTTGCACAAATATTTTAACTTAATAGGCCAAAAGCCAAGACGAACAAAGAATGCTAGATGGCATTTTGCTCTAAAAGATGGTATTCTTACACGGTACTACACCAAAGGTACCAGCACCACTGAGAAAACGGTGTTACCATCAGAGCACCGCAAACAAGCATTACATCTAGCACATGACATACCCTTTGCAGGGCATATGGCTTATTCAAAAACTAGATCTAGATTACTTACCCAGTTCTACTGGCCTAAATTCTGCAGTGATACCAAGCAATATTGCAGAACTTGTGACATCTGCCAGAAGCTTGTCAAAAAGGGTAAACACCCGCAAGCCGAACTACAAGTAACAGATTTAGCAAGTAGACCATTCGAAAAGATCTTTGTTGATATAGTAGGTCCTCTGAACCATGTAACATCAAAAAGGAAATAAATTCATTCTAACGATAATTGACCTCTGCAGTAAATAGTCGGAGGCTATTCCACTTAAGAACATAACTGCCAAGGATGTGATGGAAGTTTTCTTCCATATTTTTTTAGAGTAGGGTTTCCTGATACCATTCTCTCAGATCGGGGGAGTCAGTTCATAGCTGCAGCCACTCAAACCTTTACTAGAATGTTAGGGGTAGCGCAATGCTTTAACAGCCCGAACCACCCTCATTCTACGGGAATTGTAGAAAAGATCAACGGTGATCTTAAGCATATACTATCAAAAGTTACCCAGGAACACTCTGAAGACTGGGATATTTATTTACCTGCCATACTATTTGCATATCACGAAGTGCCTTATTCTAGCACAGGTTCCTCACCATTTGAACTTGTATATGGAGCCAAACCACGCGGCCCGTTATCTTTGTACCATTCTATGTTAACTGAAAGTGTAACTGTACATAAACCAGTATCATCATAGGAACATGTAACATCATTGCGTGATAGGATAATGAAATCGTGAGTGTTAGCTAAAGAAACACTGAAACAATCAGGTGCTATTTACAGACAGTACGCAAACAGAGAAAACAGGACAATAACACTGACACCTGGACAGGACGTACTTCTTCTATTGCCAAGCGACAGACATTTACTGACAGACTCATGGCAAGGACCCTTTAAAGTTCTAAGACAGATTTCGACTGTAGATTATGAGATTGCAGTTAAAGGACAAAAATAAAATATTTCACATAAACATGCTTAGACAATACGACAACAGAGACGAGGACCAAGACGAGACAGCAGCAAGCACAACGATAGTAGACCACACAGACAACGACGAAACCGACGAAATACTGACCCCATCACTTGACACGACAAACAATTTACATGACATCAAAACTAACCCTAAACTAGCGCAGGCAGAGACCGACAGTTGCAGACAGCTAATATAAGACGACAGTAATATTTCCTCCAACCATCCAGACTTATTACATCATCACATCATTCCGACATCCCAAATATAATTTCATACAGGAACCACACATATGTAACACACATACTAAGACTGGGACAGACCACTTGACGACGTTACAGCAGACATTTAAACTCATTAGACAGTACTTTCCAACAGGTAAACCATCTAATGTTGACATAGCCTTCCAAGTAATCGCTATTTTCGAAGTATAAAAGTTGTAATGGCTATGTCACGACTACCGACAATAATGTCTCAATGAATTACGATAACAATTGAAGTCAACTTTTGTTTCTTTGACCGATTGCTTTATCATATTACTAACTAACAAAATTGTACACAGCGAATGCTTAAGACCTGCATTTACAAAAGTGGTATCCTACTTTTCGAGTAACCCTATTCTTAAATTAGCAAATTTGAACACTATTTTCAGATTAAGAACGGACGCGAGCTCTGTAGCGATTGGGGCAGTGCGACTTCAGGAATACGACCAAATTCTCCACCCGGTGTATTACTTAAGCCGCAAATTAAAAGCCAGTGAAAGAAATTGGTCTACGCCTGAAATTGAGGCTCTGGCTCTTGTGTATTCGGTAAGAAAACTATCCTGATTTCTTCTTGGTCGACATTTTATAGTCGAAACTGAGAATAGTCCGTTAACAATTATCATGACTGTAACTCCTACCAACCATAGGGTGGCAAGATAGTCACTATTACTACAAGATTTCAGCTTTGAAGTCAGGCACATACGTGACACACACAATTTGTTGGCTGACCTTCTTTCTAGATGTCCTTACGACGTACCCAAAGGCTAAATGGTGCCTGAGCACACATCGCAGAACAATGGGTAATCTGCAGAATAACAAAGTGCTCAGCAACACAGCCAATAATGTAATCATTGCAGTAACGCTGTGTAATCACTGTGATAGGGACAACGTCCCAATGTCAATATATTGTATATCTTATAATTATTGCAATAATTGTGATGAATACTTGTGTGGTATGTGATAGAAAGGATATATTGTTTTAAGTATAAAACAACATTGTTACGAACAGTGCTACTGGATTTCAAGACTTACTTTACTTGAGCTGGTTGAGTATCCGTAGTACCTACAAAGCAGAGTGTTACGACTTATTTTAATCTGTGCGAGAGGAACTATGACATATGAATTCTCAAGAACACTTTAGGCCACACTTTGAAAGAAATAGTTAATCCAGCAGCAGTTTTCATGAAATGTGTACTCCGCTTGTTTATAGAACATCCAGACGGAACATTGTGTTATCTACACCTGAACACACCAGCTGTGTACTTCCGGTGTTTATGAAAATTAGTCTAAAATCTAGCAGACTATAGAGTATTACTCACAAAGATGTGACGTTCTATTTAAACTTTGTGAGTTCAAATTTTCCATTTACGAATTGTATGTGAGGATTGTGATAGATGTGATCTCAGAATCATAAGTTGATTTACTTGTTCACAACAGGAACATTCAGTTCACTTTTGTCAATAAGT
Source organism: Cepaea nemoralis (assembly GCA_014155875.1). NCBI lineage: Eukaryota > Metazoa > Mollusca > Gastropoda > Stylommatophora > Helicidae > Cepaea > Cepaea nemoralis. The sequence goes on along the minus strand of JACEFZ010021916.1, from coordinate 285,744 downwards.
ATCAAATTATGACACTAAGAAATTACTTTACCAATGTAATTTATTTTGTATGAAAGCATGTTAAAATTATCGCCCATAGAGTTTGCATTGTTTCACTGATTACAACCAAGGGAGATAATTGAAACTGTTTGTAATGTGTAACAGGTATAGAAACCATCATCATGTTGCCGGAGTGGTAACACGTCAAAATGGCGACAATTATGTATGGAGATAATTACCGAAGCTGTTGACCTACATGAGACTCCGACCAAATGAGGTTGGGGTCTAATGTTTAAGTCATCTTATAGGGAGATGCTCACGGCCTGACATGCCATTTTAGTATTTTTGTTAATCTGTCGGGACGTAGTTGCGTGTTTCGCTGATAGCTACCGGACTGGCTGTGTCAAATTACAGCTGACGTAAGAATCCATCTAAGGGATTGTACTTGAAGTGTGTTGCTTGACAGCATCATCGAAGAGTGTGTGTATATAACTTGCAATTACCTACATATTTCAGTATAAACCAAAGTGTCACGTCAGATGACTAACAATGGGTCGATTCTGACAGGTTGAATGAAATGTGTATAGCTTACATGAAAGAATTCCCTTTCATGAAAAGGAGGGCGGGAGAATGTCATAATCTTCCCCCAGTTCTACCGCCAGTTATACCGCGTCGTCTTCAACGGCGCCTGGCAGTTTTGGGCCAACTATGGGCCAACTATGAGCGACACTCACCACGCTGGGACAGCGATGGTCAGTCGGTGCAAGCGTGGGACAGGAAGTCCACGTAGGGTCACAACCCCGACCAGCGAGAACTCAGAGTGGCTAGCTTCATACGGCTTGGGGACTGTTGTACAGGACGGACGGTTTGAATGAAGCTCGAGTTGTGTGTATGAAAGCGAATAGATAGAAAGCCTGTGTGAGTTTAGGAGACTGTGCGCCTGGATTGTAGGATTGTAAGTTGTATTGCATTTATATATCTATTGATTGTATTATGACATCGCTATTGTAATTGCGCGATGCATGTAATGATTGTGATGAGTGAGCAGCATGAATAAAGTGTTTGAATTGTAGTTGCAGCGTGTCACATAAAGTCATTCTGTGACCGTGTTTTGTATCACACTTGTTGGTGAATACGAGCCTGTGTTATTGCTGAATGCAAGATTCTGACAGTTCTGAGACTTAAAACATCCTTGCCTTGTGAAAACACGGAACACTGTCCCTTGAAATAATGTGACTTCATTTCCTAAAGGTCTTACCGTTTCACAATTACACTGGTATTGTTTACAGTCCCACAGGAATCTAGTAATTTAGTAAAAGCACCAGGTTCATTGTTCTTGTTCCTTAGAAACTCACTATGGTTCTTTCTACATGTGATGTGGAAAACAACCACTAGTGTTCTGTTCACATGTGGTTTGGAAAAATAATCTCACTACTGACTTCCATGATCCCTATCACTAAGAAGTCTTCTGCTGGATACTTATATGTTTTGGCTCAACCGAGCCATGTTTCTTCAGACCCTTTTTATCATGTGCCCAGTGCAAAATCTGCTGAATAACTCTTCCTGCACTAATTTATCCCTGATAGTAATCAGTGATGTTTCAGCTTCTTTTCTTCATTACCTGAGGGTACCTGTGAAAGAGAGAGAACACACCGGGTGAGAGCAACCGTACACTGACCCCTATTAGATGTGTGTAGGCCGACGGCCTCACTCAGATATATGACAGTGAACCAAACTCTGTCATGGGGCAGAGGAGCTCATCACATCGGTCTGAATTTAGGTAAGACAAGGACAGACCAAATGTAAAGTGCAGAACCCAGTAGACCCCCACTGGAAAATCCCACCATTGGACATTTCCCCTATCCCCCAACCATCCTCAGTCCTTCTAAATATCATCCCACTTCACTATTTCCAACCAGCTGAGCTAATTGACCTCTCACACTAGTTAGTTTTAACAATGCGATTGCCTACTGTCGCCGACACTCCTTGAATACCTAACCACAAAGCAACAACACTATGTTCAAGTTCTAGCTCTATCAATCACTAGACTATATTACATTATTTACATCTAAATGCTATTTAGTAAATACCTTATGAACATTCGGCTCTATCCTGAATCGAATCTACACTTTGCCATGAAAGACACATGTTCCTCAACGTGAATTGATACAGAACACGCTAGATTCTTTTCTATATTAAAACCCAGCTAATCAGCCTAGGTCAACTCCCTTGTTCGGGGAGTTGCGGGACCACATTCTGTTTTTCATACAATCGGGGATTGTCCGAGTGACGTCATTCGATGTTAACACCAGGTGGCCTCAGCGGCAGACAATCTGTTCCCAACTTCACAAGATTAGTTGTCCCCCTCCTACCACGAACACAACAGGCTTTTTTTCTCGAACGACGATACATCAAACAATGCCGACAGAGTCCCCGTTTCCTAGGAAACTCTCAAAGACTTGTAATTTTCTTTGATCCGACGTGAGTGTTTCTCCACTAGTAACAAACAATTGCAGCTGTGAATACAGACTGTCTCTGTTAGTTTATCATCTTATCGTTAAGGACAGTTGTCACGTGACATTTAGTAGTCTCAATTTCAAACCGGAATAACTATATGGTATTTAATTTAAATAGACCTAAATTCGATTATTTTTAGGAATCGAGTGTTGTAGTGTGCGTTATGAGAACGTATTATAAGAGCGTCGGCAACAGTAGGCTGTCGCATTGCTGAAACTAGCTTGTGTGAGATATCAATTATCTCAGTGAGTTAAGAACAATGTAGTGGGATGATGTTTATGGAGATTGAGGATGGTTGGGGGGGGGGGGGGGGGGGGGGGAGGGATAAAGGAAATGTAAAGTGGTAGGATCTTCCAGTAGGGTGTCTACTGGGTTACTGCACTTTTCCTTTAGTAAAAGAGAGAGAGAGAGAGAGAGGAGAGAGAGAGAGAGAGAGAGAGAGAGAGAGAGAGAGAGAGAGAGAGAGAGAGAGAGAGACGAGGAGAGAGATCCAGGGACTGATGGGGTGTTGTGGAACGAACGAACGAACAAACTTTATTTTCAAAGGGTTAAGAATTGGGCACGCAGGCCCGTCTAACATTCTGCCCTTCTATCACTCTCTTCCATACATGGACAGAAAGCTAGGAGATCCTCAAGATAATGATATGGGGTTAAAAGAATGTGGGTGTTGATTCCCCTCACCCCAGGGACGACACTTATTACGACAATAGTAAAGAACATATTTGATATACTGCCTGATCTAGAGATCCTATTTCAAAATGTGGATGATAAATGGGAAATGTTGAAGAATTAATCAGTTTGGCTGCAGAAACAATCATTCCAAAATTAAAGAAGGTGGGTTGTAAGAAATAGATGACTGAAGAGATTTTACAACTGATGGAAACAAAAATACGCAACCAAAATAAACCTGTCAAATATGGATAAATTCACAGAAAAATCAGAACATTAAGGGAAACTTTGTCTAGACATTGAAAAACAACACAACAGTAAAAATACCAAATTTATGCACAAACAAATTCAAGAGCTTACTAATAAAAGAAAGCGTACATCAACAGGCTGCCTAAAAACAGAACATGAAACAAATAATACAAGTGAAAGATCCAATTTTAAATGTATGTTCAGATTATGTGAAAAATGATTGATGCTTTAGAAGAATATGGAATAGAGCAAGTCACCAGACTGCTGAACACAATATATGATAATGAGATATACTTCATGAATTATGTATTTATTGCAATCCCAAATAAATCACGAGCCTTGGAATGTGATCAGCTTTCAACAATTACTATAATGAGTCACATCACGAAGATTTTGCATAGAATTATCATGCAAAGAGTTAAGAAGAAAATACAACCGGAAATAGGAGAAGCACAATGTGGGTTTGTAAAAGGCAAGGGTACAGTAAATGTTGTGAACATACTGAGAACAGTAATTGAACGTTCTATATAAGTAAATAAAGATATATATCTTTGCTTTATCTACAAATTGATAGAAAAATCCTTAGACTTGTTAAAACATATATTTGAAACAACAAACTGCAATAAGAATTGATAATGAAGTAGGTCAATATCAGCCTATTAAGAGAGGTGTGAGACAGTGATGTGTAATGTCTCCAAGTCATTTTTCCCTGTACACTAAACATGTTTTCAGAAATATAGAATATGTGGAAGGAATCAACATTGGGGAACGATACATCATAATAATAATAATAATAATAATAATGTCTTTATTTTCAAAGGGTTAAGAATTGGGCACGCAGGCCCGTCTGACATTCTGCCCTTCTTCTCTATTTCCTCTCATACATTCTTTCATTCAACATCACTTATGAAGCAACTTTTGACAACAAAAGAACATTAAAACGCATGAAAAATAATCAATAACAAATGACTCACTGAGGCAGTGTTTAACATGGGCATTATAAATACCTAAGGAGGGTGTAACGTGCCATACATAAGGGAATGTTTTTTGGCTAGTTGTCGTTTGAGATAAGTTACCATTATTGTCTTTTTTGTGTTATTTGTTATGGGGGCATGTAGTCTGTACTAAGGTAGTGTTCAAACAGGTTGCGAATGTATGAATCATGATTGGTGGATTAGATATGCAGATGATACTGTCTTGATTGGAGACAATGAATAGGACCTGCAACATTTTGTAGATGCATTTGTCGCATACAATAAACAACTAGGGGTAGCATTGAATTGTAAGAAGACAAAGATTATGGTCGTCACTGGGAAGAAGGAAACACCACAATGTATATACAAATAAATGGACATATTCTTAAACAAGTGAATCGTTACAGTTATCTTGGAACAGTCATAAAATCCGATAGGAGATGCCTTGAAGAGATTAAAACAAGAATTGCCAATGCGAAGATAGCCTAATGCAAGATGAAAAACATTATGACCAATCATCATCATCATTAAGTGCCGTGTCGGCTGGCGTAGGCGTTCATGGCTCTCCACAGATGTCGGTCTTTGGTTTTCTGGATCAACTCTGCTGCTGATATTCCTCCATGCCACCGTCTCAATCCATCCAGCATCATTTCTCTTGGTCTGCCTCTGCCTCTCTTCCCCTCGATCTTTCCAGTTGTTACGATGTTCTCCAATGCCTCTCTTCTCATCACGTGACCGAAGAAAGATGTTTGTCTCTGTCTTATTGTTGTATATAATGTTCTAGTTTCATTAGCCTGTTTCAGGCAGTCGTCGTTAGTTACTCTGGCAGTCCAAGGAATTCGCAACATTCGTCTCAGGAACCACATCTCTGTTGCTTCTAATATCTTCTTAATTTGTTCATTTACATTCCAAGATTCACTGCCATACAGCAAAACTGGTTCTACATAGCATTTCAGCACTCTCTTTCTTACATTCAGTGATAGTGACTTATTGCATAAGATACTCTTCATTTTCTGAAATGCGGCCTTTGCCTGCCCTATTCTGCTCCTAATCTCTGTTGTACATCTTCCATCTGATGTTATAAATGCCCCTAGGTATCTAAAATTATCCACTTGGTTAAGGATTTTCCTTCTATTTCTATGTCACATTTTGGTGTCACCATTTTCTTTGATATTACCATTGTTACTGTTTTCTTGATATTCAAGGAGAGTCCTTTCCTTGCACTCTCTGTTACTACAACGTCTAATAATTGTTGTAGGTCTGTTGAATTATCCGCCACCAATACTGTGTCATCTGCATAGCGTATATTATTTATATTATGACCTCCAACTAGTATTCCTGGCATCTCTTTGATCTCTCTCATTATTACCTCACTATACAGGGAGAAAAGATCTGGTGACAAGACACACCCCTGTCGTACTCCTAGCTTTATCTGTTTGTAACTACCCTCTTTATTTCCCATTTTCATTGCTGCTACTTGGTTCCAGTAAACATTCTTTATTATTCTTAAATCTTTTCCATCAATGTTGATATCTTCCAACATTTTAATCAGTTCACCATGTTTTACTTTATCAAATGCCTTAGTATAATCTATGAAGCACAAATACATGTCTCTCTGTTTCTCTATTGATCTTTCTATTAGTGTCCGTAGTGTATAAATTGCATTGTTTGTGCCCTTCCTTCCACAAATCCATACTGTTCTTCACTAATTTCCATTTTTATTTTCTTTTTGGTTCTTCTCATTATGATTCTGAGTAGAAGCTTAGTGACATGGTTTATAAGGTTAATTGTACGAAAATCTTCACAATCAATTGCTCCTGGTCTTTTTGGTATAGCTATTTCTGACCAATAAAAAGCTATAAATTGAAACGAGGAAAATAGTGCAGATGTACTACATAGAACCTGTACTATTGTATGGATGTGAAGCGTGGACAATGGGCAGACAAGCTGAAAAACATCTTACGGCTGTGGAAATGTGGTTTCTGAGGAACACACATAGAATACAGTGAACAGACAGAAAAAAGCATTGAACAAGTCCTTCAAGAAACAAATGAAGATCGTAAACTGATTAGAGACATTAGACGTAGACAGCCAACATTTTTTGGGCATGTTATGAGAAGAAACAAATTGAAGAACTTGGTGACAACTGGCAAGATCGAAGGGAGGAGACCAAAGGGATGACCTGGATGTTGGCTACGTAGCATGGTCGAGACAGAAATCCGGAACTGATCCACGACTCTGATGATCGAGAGAGATAAGTAAACAATGCATAAACATGAAGTATAGGCAAGCTATACATAATGCTGTTATTGAAAACAAAGAACATTGAGCCAACAAGCTTTCATCAGCAAGCTTCACACATAAACCACAACATACACACCACGGAGATCGTATTGGCCTCCAATATGAAACAGTGGGTGTTGACCGGAATCCGGTTATAGAGCCGTTAGTACGAGGGTGAGCAGCCATATATGGGAATGGGGTGGAACCGGTTTATGTATGGGATCAGTGCATGGAGGTGCGGAGGAAAGGCATAACGGGCCCTTGAGTGAGGGGAAATGTGAAAGATTGATTGATTGATTGATTGATTGATTGATCTAGGAACCGACATCACAGCATTCGGGACATTCCCATAAGCGCTCCGTCCCCATCCTCAGCGAAGAGTTCCAAGTTCCAAGTTCCAAGTATTTTGTAAAGCTGTCCCACAGTGCTTGTTTTTGTGTTGCGTACATTTTTTCACATACTTTACCATAGTTTTAACCCGTTTCATTTATGAAGGGGTTGCAAATAGACGGCATACGGTAAACAGGCAAATCTTCTAGGCACTGTGCCTCCGTAGTCCCCAGAGACACTAAGAGCTATTGTGTCAGATATGTTGTAAACAAACATGTAATGTATGTGGGCGTAGTAAATCAGAAAACATTCAATAGGCACAGAAGATAACAACTTATTAAAATACATAAAAATGCGCTCTATTCAAACGGTAACCAAGGTGTTGTTTTTCAAAATACACGGTAAAGCGATACATTGAAACGGTAACTAAGGTGGTGTTTATAATACCAACGGGAATTTCGGTTGTGATCGTTCCCTTCAGTGTATTGGGATCACCCAGCCAGACAGGTATGGTATATTTATGTTCTCTAAACACAACAGTCAGTCAGTCAGTCAGTCAGTCAGTCAGTCAGTCAGTCAGTCAGTTAGTTAGTTAGTTAGTTAGTTAGTTAGTTAGTTAGTTAGTAAGTTAGTCGAAAGATCATCCTCATTGCACATTGAACCATTCAGTCCATAAGTGCTCGGATCCCCTCCTCAGCAAATCCCGCAGCGTGTAGCGACTAACGACACCAGTTCTGTGTTGGTTTATCAATCTTCTTTGGCTTCCTGCGTAGTGTTCTTGTTTGGCCACCCCTCTTTTAAGTTGATGTTCTCTCAGTCTGACCATGGTTGTAGATTCACAGTCATCACTTGGTTCTCTCAAAAGTCTTATCTCTCGTAGAGCATTCAGAATGTCAGCCTTGTCCATGGCGCGTCCTCCCTCCAAAGTAGCCTTACCTGCGAGCTTGTCAGCCCGCTCATTTCCTTGTACTCCCGCATGCCCTGGCACGAAGATGAAACTAATCTTTGCCAGCCGAGACCGCTCCAGAGACAGCAACCACTCTCTTCGGATCCACCCCATCTCTATCCTCTTGAGCATGCTCATTGAGTCGCTAAGGAAACATGCCCTAGTGAATGTCTGTGTCTCGAGCCATGTTATTGCTTTACTTACTGCCATGACTTCCATAGTCAGGCTACTTGTGGTCTCAACAAAAGCACCAGAGTCCTCCTTCACAATTCTCCCTCCGGCCCGAGCCGTAAAGGCCCATGAGCTTCTCACATGTCGGACGACCGACCCATCTGTGTAGATGACAGCATCACCGTCTAGCGAGTTCTCGAAAATCAACGCTTGTACTTCCGCCTCCACAGCAGCCGGATTTTCTTGTCTGCATTTTCTGTCGAGTAGGATGTAAACAGAAAAGGACGTACATAAATATGTTGGGACTTGTACCCACTCCTCGCCAGGTTCTAAGTCCTCAAGTGCACATACCTGTTGAAGAATGTCTTCGGCTTGACCCATCCACGACCGTCCTCTTTTTAGCCTGCTGCCCTTCACCTTCCTAATTTCACTATGCAGTGGATGTTGTGTGTTTGCGTTAACTCTGAGGTAGGCGCGTGCTCTGCAACCTTGTATTCTGTCTTCAATGGTTGGAAAATCAAGAAGGTAGCGCATCGCCCTGCATGCTGTATCTCTTGTACATCCAAGAATAATGCGCATAGCTTCGTTCTGTATCCTTCCCATCCTTTCTATCTGCGTACGGCCGATAGTAGGATCGCCATCGCATACTCCAAAAGAGACATGACCAGCCCCTCGTATAGAAGACATAGATGGCGCTGCTCACAGTTTTCTGCCGCCATCACCCGCATCGAAGCCAAACCACGCTCGGCTTTTGTTATCAATTGGTCTATGTGCTCATTATAAGCAAGGCTTCGATCAAACCGTATCCCCAGGAATTAATTGCCTGCGTTATTTCCACAGTCTCTGAACGCAGGTTTACCGTTGGTGTTGGAGTGTTGACAATATGGTTATCCAAACAGAATCATGTCACTGTTGCCTTTGTTGTGTTAACCATTGCCCCAGCTTCAACACACCAAGTACTTATGTGATTGAGTTCGGTTTGTAGTTCCACAGCAACCTGATCTCTATCCTTATCCTGACGATACACTAAAACATCGTCGGTATATGACATTGTCCTCCCCGGTCTAGTGATCTGCTCGCTGGTGATTCTCACAGTGTAGGTGTTGAACAGCACCGGAGTAAATGGTGATCCCAGTGGTAGGCCAGGATATAGTGTTGTTGTTTCCGAAGTCCAACTGTCACATCTGAAAACTACTTTCAGTTGAAAGAGGGCTGCGGCGATCCAACTGACGAGGAAAGGACGTATCTTGAGTTCAAGAAGCTGAAGCATTAAGAAATCCAATGGTACTCTGTTTTACGTGTCCTCAAGATCAATCGCTGCAGCAAAGGTTTCAATGCCTGAGTGGAAACCTTCATAGACTTCATGGGCAAACATTGTTGCATTGGTCCAGGTTTCTCTTTCTGGACGGTACCCTCCCAGGGTAGGTGGGAAAACACATTGCCTCTCTAGCTGGCTTGATATTTTTCTGGAAATTAACTTCTCCAGCAGCTTACCTATTGTATTTTGCATGGTTATAACTCGATTTCCGTGAATTTGTGTGTGGTCTTTGCCAGGCTTCGGCAAGGGGATCAGAAAGCTGTGTAACCACTCCTCCTTTATGTTATCTATACTGTTATTGTGGTAGGTATGGGGCGTCAGCCATTGGTAGTGCCTTTGGTAATGATGGATGTTACTCCCTTTTCAAGGGATCATCCCCCACTGGTCCAAGCCTGATATCCAGGTCAAGCCTGAGGCTCCAAGTAGCTGTCTGCATGCGACAGCGACCACCCCCGCGGCAACAGCTGTGACAGGCTGGCTAAACCAGGCTTGGGTAGCCGATTTGGTGTCAAACCGATCGATGAATTAAGGTATGCCTAATAGCATGTGAAGACAGGATTCGGCAGACTGCGCGGAAGAAATCATTCCTGATTTAACGGGCAAGACGGCGTTTACCTGCAAAGCATTGTGGAACGTAATGAGCACGGCAAGGCACGTAGAGCGCCCTGGTCATCCACTGCACCTGTATTCGTCTCCAATCGTCTCGACTTGTCTTGCCACTGGACTCAGATGGACTCAGGCGAGAGAGTGAGGTCGACGAATTGCGCAACTCTTCCTCACTTTAATCCAATTTATCGCGCAAGTTATTCTTCATCCAACGTCATATACCACCTTCAAGCCTTGTGGCGATGGGTGAGCGGCGAAGCGGCAGGCGTGGGTACGCCGGCAGTCGTAGTCGCAGACCTGCCTACAGGCGGCTCAGGCCATATGGTCGTCTTCTACTGACCGAAGCAGCAGTGGGATTCGGCAGCCCCCTTAGCGACTCAGCAGCCCTCTATAGGAACACACTGCTCACCTCCATAGCATGAGGAAGAGGCTAGAAAAGGTGCCCTAAACATTGTCTGCTCCATCATTACCTAACCAGCCAGCCGAGGTTGGTGGATACCCTACACTGCGGTCGAACTACAAGCAAAGAAAAAAACAGGTAAAGCTAGAAAAAGCAAACCACATTCCGTTAACAATCGGCACTTGGAATGTATGCACCCTACTTGATAGGGACGGCGCGTCGGGTCCAGAGAGACGAACAGCATTGATTGGAAGAGAGCTGGGCAGGTACAACATCGACATTGCAGCCTTGAGCGAGACACGACTTGCAGAAGAAAGTCAAATCTGTGAAGTAGGTGCTGGCTACACATTTTTCTGGAGTGGAAGGAAAAGCCAGGAAAGACGGCAGTCCGGTGTGGGATTTGCCATTAAGTGGTTGGCAACCTAGCTGGATTTCCAAAGGCTATATGACCATTAAGTTGCCCCTGCTGAATGGAAGGAAGCATGCAACCATTGTGAGTGTCTACGCACCAACTATGACCAACGAAGATGATGTCAAGAACAATGTATTAGCATCTCTTCCCAAAGGAGACAAACTTATACTCCTTGGGGATTTCAATACCAGAGTAGGCACGATCACCACCTCATGGAGTGGCATTATAGGACAGCACGGAGTCGGAAATTGTAACAGCAATGGACTCCTCCTCCTTCAGATATGTGTCGAACACGATCTCCTGATTACCCCACAATTTTCCGTCTACCCATGAGAAATAGGACATCGTGGATTCATCCTCTCTCGAAACACTGGCACCGCATTGACTATGTCATCGTCAGGAGGAGTGCCAGACAAGACGTTGGGGTGACAAAATCCATGTGTGGTGCCGAATGTTGGACTAACCATCGTCTCATTATCTCGAAAATAAACATACACATCACACCACCACGGCGTCCTTAAGGAATAAAAAAAAACAAACCACTAAATGTCACCCGCCTAAAGAGCAGGAAAATGCAGCTGTCGTTTGAAAATATGCTGGAAGACCGGTTCATGTCCAATGCTGCAGCTTAACAGGATGCACAAACAGAGTGGAGAGCCCTAAAGGAAATAATTTACAACACTGCTATGGAAATCCTGGGTCCAGCCTCCCGAAAGCATAAAGACTGGTTTGATGAAAATTCAGAAGACATAAATCAATTGCTGGCCGAGAAACATTTTCTCCTTAAGGCACATTTGAGTGGCCCGAAGTCAGCATAAAAAAATGATGCCTTCAAGAACATTCAGAGAGTAGTGCAGCAGAAACTTCGGCACATGCGGGACTCCTGGCTGAGCAGCAAAGCTGATGAAATTCAAGGCATTGCTGACAGACACGATATGAAAAACTTCTACGACTCACTGAAAGCGGTCTATGGTCCTACATCACCAGCATCACCAGGCATAGTTCCTCTCCTCAGTACAGATGTGGGAACATTGGTCACCGATAAGAAAGAAATCCTTCAACGCTGGGCAGAGCATTTCAGCAACATCTTAAATGCAACTTCCTTCTTCGATGATCAAACCATCAACTGCCTTTTTCAAGTTCCCACTAATGATACACTTGATGATCTGCAACCCATATTGGAAGTAAACAAAGCCATCCAGCAACTCTCCAGCGGCAAGGCACCTGGTCCTGGCTCCATCCAAACAGAGATATACAAGGCATGTGGGCCGGTCCTAACAGCGCAGCTTTACCGAGTCTTTACAAACATATGGGTGAATGAGACCATGCCACAAGATTTCAAGGACGCGTCAATAGTCCACCTTTACAAACGTAAATGAAACTGCCAATCCTGTGACAGCCACCGTGGCATCTCTTTGCTCTCTTTGCTCTCTTTGGAAGATACTCGCCATAATTCTTCTCAATCCCCTCACGGCCCATCTCGATCAAGGTCTTCTTAATGAGAATCTATGTGGCTTCAGAAAAGTACGCGGAACTGTTGACATGATTTTCGCTGCAAGGCAGCTGCAAGAGAAATGTCAGGAACAGAACTGCGAAATGTTTTCCACTTTCATTGACCTTACCAAGGCTGTTGATACAGTCAGCAGAGAAGGATTGTGGAAGATTATGGCAAAATATGGCTGTCCACGAAAGTTTGTCCAAATAGTGCGGCAATTTCATAATGGTATGCAGGCAAGAGTACTGGAAAATGGTGAAGTGTCTGAGCCCTTTCCTGTCACCAATGGGGTGAAGCAAGGATGTGTCCTGGCACCAACACTGTTCAACCTCATGTTTACAGCTATATTGACGAATGCCTTGGAGAACAACGACATTGGAATAGACATCAACTACCGCATGGATGGGAAGTTATTCATTCTCAGAACGATGAAAGCTAAAACAAAAATTAACAGCAACACAGTCAGAGAGCTCCTGTTTGCTGATGATTGCGCTCTATACGCAAACTCAGAGGCGGACATGCAACATAATGTTTCAGCTTTCTCACATGCCTGTGCCAACTTTGGGCTCAATATCAACTTGATGAAGACTGTAGTTATGTACCAGCCAGCTCCAGGGAATAATCGCACTATGCCGAATATCAAAGTGAATGATCATAGACTAAGTGTTGTGGAAACATTCACCTATCATGGCAGCACTGTGTCACAATTGACGATGAAGTGAATGCAAGAATCTCCAAGGCCAGCGTGGCCTTTGGCTGACTTTACACGAATTAATGGGACAGAAAAGGAATAAGCCTGCAAACAAAGCTGAAAGCCTACAAAGCAGTTGTACTACCCACACTGCTATATGCTTGAGAAACCTGGACTGTTTATCAGCGACACGCTAGGAAATTAAACCACTTCCACACAGTCTGCCTTAGGAAGCTACTGTATAAACTCTTTATTCTCTATTTCAACACTGGCTTGTCGTTTCTTCGATGTTAACTTCACAGCGATTCCCAATGGCAAGACAAGACCCCAGACACTAAAGTCATAGAAAGAGAGTCCATGTCTAGTATACGCACTATACTAATTGTAACAGGATGACCCAATACACACGTCTTCACATTAGGAAATCCCTTACATCGGACGGGGTTAGCAGAGTTGTTTCCCTCCAGGCTATTTAAAATCCTGGAAAACCCGTCTAAATTCGGCTCTTCGAGACTTTTCTCGAATGATCGCGTGAATGATCGGCTGTGTTATGGATATGTCCCCATTCGCGTAGGACATAACTCAACAGGAATATCACGGGAAAGTGGCTTTCTCCGTGCAGCACTAGAAGTTCGAGTGTTGATTGGAACACGGAACTCAACGGGTTACCTTAGTTGGTCACAGGCGCAAGCCTGCTATCAACCTAAACGGGAGCAGATTCAGCTCTGGTAAATAACTGTCTTCAAGGCGCTTGCTAGGGCCTGCCGTGAGTCTACGTGTAAGGGAAATAGACTGACAAAATCTCAGAGAATAGTTGTTAATAGTGACGACTGGTCACCGTAAGACCACTAAGAAATAGATTGTTACATTGAAAGAACCAATCGGATCGCGAGGGCTAGCCACGTGACGTATTGGGCGAGTGCGGTCAGCAGGCAGACGAGAAGCCAGTCGACTGGGAATCGCTGTGAAGTTAACATCGAAGAAACGACAAGCCAGTGTTGAAATAGAGAATAAAGAGTTTATACACCATGAAGAGTGTCCAGAGTGCATAATGAAAGTTATATACCACGACCAGAGATCTATAATAGCTAACAATTACATCACCGCCACCAGGCGTTTGATCATCAGAATGAGCAAGCTCCATCTGTGTTGTTTGACGGGTAAACAGGCCTGTGCTGGCCAGAGGTCACGACGAGCCACAGGACTTAAGATTAGAGCAGTCAGAAACATTGTGTGTGTAGAGGATATGGCCTTAGACAGTCATGACGACATAATGGGAGTGTAGCAGGCTGGGTGCCTGTAAGGACGTGCAGACAGCTTGATTGTGCCGACGTCACCAGACTCTGCTGTTGATCAATAAATATTGTTGTTCACTGCCCATCTGAGACGCAACGGTTGTTGACTCACTTCTCAAGTATATACATATCAACTGTCAGTGATAGCTGGTAACCACCCCTAACAGCTCATTGACAGGGCCCGACAACGATACAACAGAGATCTACTGTGACTCTCATCATAAGGTAATTGCAATAGTAATTAGTAAAATGTGTACGATCGTTCGACAAAGTCTCGATAAGCACCCGGTTTCTCTCGATGAGTAGTGGGCCTGCAGTAAGTAAATTGGTGTAGCTTTTCGGTCAGTCCTGTCGGCGTAGCTTGAAAGATCGTCAGTAGGCGTCCATAGGTTTTGCATGTATCAACGGGTACGGGACTCTATCGATGCTCCGTAAATAGAATGAATTGTGTACACTTGGAGGACAAGTTTCACTGTCAGTCAGTCAGTCCTATCTGGCACAGCTCGAAGCTTGCGAGCAGGCGACCAGTGGAAGCAACATGGTGGTTAGTAGCAAATATACAATGGTTAAGTAGGAAGGAACCTACGACTGGTCTAGTAAACCTGTAGGGAATTTACTTGATCCTAAAATTCTGCCCAGGATTCATGGAGGAAATTGGAAGAAAGGCGCTAGTCACAGGCGCCGGAACTTCAATGGCCCCTCCCCACGACTCCTAACGGCAAAAGTGGAAGAAAAAACAACAACAACTTAGTATTTGTTCGTACTGAGCCGCAGACCGCTTAAATAAACATTGCCGTCGCGCTGGGTTTTTCATCCGATCTCAAGAATAATGTTGTAGCTTTATTAATCGAGCCGAGTGTAAATTTAGGTCACAGGCCTAGTGTTAACTGCGTGTGTTATTCCGGCACTAGCAATGTTGTGTGTAGTTTAGGATTATTGGTCAGTCCTTCATACAGGCGCCGTGTTACAGAATATAAAGAATATTTGTGTGTTATTAGCATTCACATTTATTTGTTAATGAAGTAGAATAGCTAGGAAATTAACACTACTACATAGGAGTGTCCTTGTATCAAAATGGTAAGATTATGCATAACATGTATATGTAATTACCTGTTAACTGATTGAGTAGCAAGTGATGTGTTACATGCTCTTGATATATGGTGCTGTGGTATTTCCAGGAAACGTGGTGTTGTGTTATTTCTACAAGGACGTGCAGTGAAGTGATTGTTAGGTGATGTGGTTGTGCTAGTTTTTTCAACGACGAAGTGTGGTGTAGTTACTATGATTGTAGTAGTAATTTATTGCATGTGGAATCGTGGTGATGTTGCTACTTGCTAAATCCAAATGACCGGCTGGTAGTGAGACAATACGTCGCAACCGAGGGCGTTTGCAACGAAAATGAGATTCAAGCGGAGCGTTCGATAATTTGCTGTACACATCTCCCAAAGCCCAATCATGCTGGTAGTGGGAACACATCTACTAGGGGAGGGAGATAAAGAAGAGGGCCTTGATACACTTGCAGAGAGACAACGGGAATTATGGGATGAGTTGCCAGGTGTCATTCTAAAAGGGATGGGATGGCCTAACACGCCATGGAAACCGTTCACTCTTTATCACAGCTGAATCTGGGGTAATGGAACGGGGGTGGCTTGCCACCAACCTATGAGATGGAAATACGCACTCTGACTCTTCAGGAAGAGAGGCCAAACAAGAGGAGTTCTATATGCTCTGGTTTCAGATCTCCCAGAACAAAAGCTGTTGCTAGGTTCTTAATTTGTTAATGTTTCTCGGTTATTAATGAATTATTAATTAATTGATTAATTATTAGTTTGATTGATTGTTTAGTTATGTTGAGGAGGGGGAACTGTCCAGACGGACACCCCCAGAAGATAAAACCACTACACTGAAACATGGTTAGGTGTATTAGAAGGTTGATAGATGATGGATGGAGAAAAGAGATAGCACCAGGTGGTAGGATCCTATGACAAGGTCAGATAGACTACACCGGTACTTGTTCGGGACAGGTGCTTCCCAGAAGAGCTATTCGCTTTGCTACCAGATCACTGACGAACTCTCAAGCACGAACCTCCTTGAATGGAGAGATGATCTCATATACCGTATTGTTATGGTTATAGGTATTTCTGATGCATGTGTTGATGGTTATGTGCATGTAAATTACAGTGGTAGCCGAATGCTCTCACCGGCTACTCTTTTCAGGATCTGTTTAGCCGATGGTGATTTTTAAGAAACACTGTGGAATAGTGTGGACCAGCTCGATCCAGTGAAGTTCAGGATGATGTATTATTTACATACTGGGAGCGATCAGATGAATATGCAAGTGTCAACGCAAACCATAATGTGAGCCATGATATATTTAACGGCCTGTCCAACTGGATGCAGCCGTGATAAGTCTGACGAAGTTATGTTGGCAGATCCAAGTTGGATCTATAACTGAAGCGTCTAAGACAATCTGAACTTGAATGACTTCAGGTGAATCATACTCTATGGCTCAGAGTAATGACTTCTTGTATCAGTGATGTTTCAATATTCCAGTTGAATGTTCTTAAGTGAACAGTCAGTATCTTTCAACGAAGATGACACCACTTGGATTGTTTCGGACCCAGTCGGGTCTTAATGACTCTGAACACTTAGAGAGCTACCATGCTCTAATGTCAGTCTGCGGTTATGAACTTCTCAGAGACAGTATATTTGTATGGAGCTTCTACGCTCCAGTGTTCAGCGGTTGAGAACAGCTCAGTGACCTTGTTAGTGTGAGGAGTAACCAGGCTCCCATCTTATACTGCTAGTTAGATCATCGCAGTGTGGGGGGAGCTGCCACGCTCCTATATTTCGCTGCAGTGAAGAGCATCCGAGGGGACGCCAAGAACATTAGGGTCGCCCTGTTCAGACAGATGTGAGAAGGTTGTTTACGTCACCGAGTGACGACATCAATAAACTGTGTAAGTGCGACGTTCTGATATCGACCATGAAACTGTCCAGTCCAATCTAGTCATCACAGTGGACTTGGAGGACGCCGGAGATGTAGCCATTATGGAAGTCCGCTGCGCCGGAAGTTAGTCGGGTAAGTGCACAGCAACGACTGGACTAATGCAGGAAACAGCTCTAACATGCTGACTGGTGAAACCCGGATCATCTCTAGTTCTTCTCACCTCTCTTCTTAGCTCTGTACATAAAATACTTCTATGCAGGCTTTTCAGCCTTCCAACTCTGAATTATTTTATAATACATGTCTGGCTTTTGTTACCATGTCTTGGTGTGAGGATACGACTGTTGTCTTGTCCGAGCCCCCTGTGGGTGGGTATCCATAGGTGAGAAGGGAAGGAAAGGTGAGTCCCGGCTTGTTTGGGGGATTTGTAGACAGAAAGTCCTATTTAGTTGGTCGGGGCATAGCCGGTGATATTTCTAAGTGTACCCTACCTGTCCTAGCCCCAGGGGTACTATTACACTAATGAAGAATCAGATTCCCTGGACTGGTCACTTAACGTGCATGCCAGAGCACAGGCTTACTAAACGAAGTTTTTACGGCGAGTTGCGTTGTGGTAAACGCTCCCAAGGCGGAGAGAGGAAAAGCTTGAAAGACACTCTGAAAATCTCACTGAATGCTTTTGGAATTCAACATGACACCTGGGAGACTGCAGCCAGTGACCGAAATTCATGGCGTGCATCATTACGCAAGGGTGCAGTCACGTGTGAGGCAACCAGGACTGCAAGAGCTGTGAAGAAAAGGCAGGACAGAAAACCACTGCTAGAAATCTTCTTCCAGAAACATCAAGCATTCTTTGTCCACATTGTCAAAGAACATTTCGAGCCAAAATAGGCCTTATCAGCCATCTTAGAACTCACAGCTTCATACTTTCAACCCCGCTGGATGAAATGAATGGTCATCATCATGCTTGATGTACAAACAATAATAACAACAACTGTTATTGTAAATGTCTGCTTTTGAAAATGTCTCTAAAATTTTTTAAATGTCTCTTTTGTTTGTTTAGCTCGTTGTTGGTAGACCTGTTAATGTCATCGTATCGTATGCCATCTGGCCCGGGAACGCTGTGTTTTGATCGTCAAAGCGTGGCTTGTATTTCTTTCACTGTCACTGTGTCTTAATTGGAAATTTGCTGGGCCTTGCACCTGTCTGAGGTGACCTCCTTGGCCAGATTTCGGCCTCTCATGTCTGTCTGGTTGCTCTGCTCTAGATAGCGTTCAAAGAGGGCTTTGCCCTTGTCCTCGTCAGTCCTCTGCCAGATGAGGTCAGCACCTTGGAAGTCAGAAATGCTCTTATTCTTGACTACCCCACTCATGCTTTTATCTAGTCACCAGAACAATTTCAGTGACTTGTTTGTGCTAACCCTTTGACATTTGTCTGCCCATTTCTCACTTTTAACCTCCTTGACCAGCTTTTTAAAATAACCACATATTTTAAATAAACACAACTGCATTCTGCTAATACTCATTGAGTGCTGGTTAGTTTTGCTGATAAGTTATTTATGAGAACGAATTGACTGCTAGTGTTCATTCTATACTGAGAGGAAGTGTTTTATTGATGTATTGATAGGATGACTATTATAATAATAGTGCTGATATTGTATCGAGAGGAAGACTAGTGTGTTTCTAGTACCAATGTTGCACTGAGAGAAGAACTATTGGACTAATAGTGCCTATGCTGTATTAAGAGGAGAAGTATTGGACTATTAGTGTTGGTGCTCTATTGTTAGGAAAACTATTGGACTGTTAGTGTTGATGCTGTATTGTTAGGAAATCTATTGGACTGTTAGTGTTGTATTGTTAGGAAAACTATTGGACAATTAGGTTTGATGCTGTATTGTTAGGAAAACTATTGGACTATTAGGTTTGATGCTGTATTGTTAGGAAAACTATTGGACGATTAGGTTTGATGCTGTATTGTTAGGAAAACTATTGGACTATTAGGTTTGGTGCTGTATTGCTAGGAAAACTATTGGACTATTAGGCTTGATGCTCTATTGTTAGGAAAACTATTATACTGTTAGTGTTGATGCTGTATTGTTATGAAAACTATTGGACGATTAGGTTTGATGATGTATTGTTAGGAAAACTATTGGACTATTAGGCTTGGTGCTGTAATGTTAGGAAAACTATTGGACGATTAGGTTTGATGCTGTATTGTTAGGAAAACTATTGGACTATTAGGTTTGGTGCTGTATTGCTAGGAAAACTATTGGACTATTAGGCTTGATGCTCTATTGTTAGGAAAACTATTATACTGTTAGTGTTGATGCTGTATTGTTAGAAAAACTATTGGACGATTAGGTTTGATGATGTATTGTTAGGAGAACTATTGGACTATTAAGCTTGATGCTGTATTATTGCCGTATCATTATGCAAAGAGTGAGGAAGAAACTACATCCCGAAATAGGAGAAGAACAATGTGGGTTTGTAGAAGGCTAGGGTACAGTAAATGCTGTGTATATGCTGAGAACATTAATTGAACGTTCCATAGAAGTAAATAAAGACCTACATATTTTTATTTATTAACTACGCAAAGGCTCTCGATAAAGTAAGACCAGACAACATGATCTCCAAATTTATGCTAAAGACCTTAGACATGTAAAAACATATATTGAAAACAACTAGCAGGATCTGCAACATTTATTTGATGCGGTTATTGTACACAATGAAGAACTAGGGTTAGAATTACATTGTAAGAAGACATAGATTATGGTCGTCTCTAAGAAGAAAGAAATACCCCAATGTAATGCAAGGATGGATGGGAATATTCTTAAACAAGTGAATCGGTACAAGTATCTCGGAACAGTCATAACATATGATTGGAGGTGCCTTGAATTGATTAGAAAGAGAATCGATATGGCAAAGAGAGTCTTTTGCAAGGTGAAACGCATACTGACTAATAATTATATGTCGATTGCAACGAGAAAATATAGTCTTGCAGTGTTACATAGAACCTGTACTTTCGTATGGATGTAAAACTTGGACGATGTGCAGACAAGCTGAAAAATATCTGATGGTTGTGGCAATGTGGTTTCTGAGGAGAATGCAAGGAATACAATGAACAGACAGAAAATCAATGAGCAAGTCCTTCAAGAGGCAAAACCGTGAACTGATTAGAGACATTAGACGTAGACAGTGTTTTTTTTTTTATGGAGACGTTATGAGAAGAATTAAGCTGTAGAGACAACTGGCAAGATTGATGGCAAAGAACAAGGAGAAGACAGAGGAGTAAATATTTGGATGGCTTGACCACATGGCTTGGTCTGGAC
This sequence comes from Cepaea nemoralis, assembly GCA_014155875.1. Lineage (NCBI taxonomy): Eukaryota > Metazoa > Mollusca > Gastropoda > Stylommatophora > Helicidae > Cepaea > Cepaea nemoralis. The sequence goes on along the minus strand of JACEFZ010021916.1, from coordinate 265,134 downwards.
AAGAACACACAACTGATCCACGACTCTGATGATCGTGTAAGATGGCGAAACATGACCGCCTACGCTTAACGCCATGACATATGATGAGAGGCCATATCCACCAGCCATGCTACTCACCTTTCTATTTTCTACTTTGGCATTGAAATTCCCCAGTATCACTGTCATTTCAAAATGTTTACATTGGTCTACGGTCACCTATAATTCATTATAAAATATATCTATATCTTCTTATGTGCTCCTTGCTGTATGTGCCGTACGTTTAATTTTGTTAATATCCAAATGTGTACCATGGAGTTTCAATAATAACACTCTATCGAGATTGTCCAAAATCATTTAACAGTCCTAGCGCTCTGTTTATCCAAAATTACAGCGAAAATACAGCTATTGTTTCCCCTGGCCATCCACCGGCTAATGTATTGTTAACTCCACTAGCCGTTGTCTAAAAAAGACGACATAGAGGTTTGGGGTATTCTGTTGAGATATCAGCCCCACCAACTAACTTCTCTCCTCTCAGTGACCACCGCCTGTGTTGTTCCACGGTTGCTTATTCAACATATTCACAGCTAACCTCTAGAGCAGTGGTTCTCAACCTTTTTTGGTCCGTTCTCCCCTTCACCATATTTTTAGGGCGTCATTCCCCCCCCCCCTCCCTCACCATATTTTTAGGACATCATTCCCCCCTTACCATATGTTTAGAACGTCATTCCCCCCATTTGTATTTCCTCCCTAAAAATTTCCCCCTGCCCCTACACAGTATACGTAATAATTGAAGCTAAATTTAATAGCACATAATAAAACACGTCTAGACATGTACATAAAATGTGATTCGCGGATCTACTTACGTTATAAAATGAATTTCAGAAGGGTGATGCGTACAGAAGCGTAAAGTATGAAAGGAAAAACAAGATAAAGTAATCGGTTCTTGTATTAACGCGATCTTGAAATAATCTTCATTCCCCCCCCCCCTGGAAACCCCAAAATTCCCCCCCCCCTGGGGGGGGGGGCGGGGGAAATTCCCCACCGGCTGAGAACCACTGCTCTAGAGTCTAGACAAAATATCTAGAGGCCACTCCACCACCCGTCACCCTGTAGACGCACCTAGAAGTGGGACAGGTTCCTACAGATATTATAATTAATACGTCAATATCCCAGGCAACCATAACGCCACACATTGCCACTAATTCTCATCTGTGTTTTGACTGTGTTTGATGTGATCAGTATGATTGACAATCTGTCTCTGGATATGTGTTAATCTATGTTCATGTATAATGTAACAGTTTTCTTAACAATTGTTTTGCTTTTGTTTCTAGAGGTTGATATGTACATGACTACGGTTACATTCAGAACACATTTGACTGCCTGTATACCCGTCCATTCATGATCGCTGAGAGTTGATTTTTTTAGATGTTTACCACTCCACAGTTAGAGTTAAATTGTGACAAGCAGAACACGGCTGTTGTTTTAACTGACTAACAGAACACGGCTGTTGTTTTAACTGACAAACAGAACACGATTGTTGTGGAAAATGTCGATAAAATGGTATCAGTGTTCCAAACATTGTTACAATGTCCAAAGTGAAAAACAATACTGAGTATTGACTCTGAAAGTGGTCTAAATATATTTGCTGATTACAACGGCATATTATTTCTGCTTCTATTTTCTGTCTGCAGTAAAACAGAATTAATGTTGTAGTTCTACATGGTGCATCCAGCGATTGTGTTAGTAATCACTGCATTCGTACTTGTCCTAGTTTTAGTGATCTCAAACCTCATTTAACAATCGCGGTTGTCAGAAACATTTTGCGAAGATGTAGTTATGTTGGCAATCAAATGATGCATTATCTTAATGTTTAGTGAACAAAGGTAAACATATTATAATAACAATTTGCATTATATTCTTTCAGAGCGTCAAAAGACAGTTGAAACAAAAACTGGCTTTATACAAAGAATCAACATGACTTCTGAAGTAGATAAAAACTGCAATTCAGTGCAGTCAACTGGCAAAACGTCTAGAGTAGATTCAGGTGATAAACCATGTGACAATACACTACTTGATTCAGCTGGCAAAAGTTCTGACAGCATACAACTAGGCTCAGGTGACAAAACTGGTTACAATATTTTCATGTGGTTACAAGATTTTCAATATTCATGTGGCACTATTGGTGATACGATAAAAGTTCATAAAGGTACTCCACTACATGAAAGTGCCGCCAAGGGACATCAGGACAATGTAGAAATGTTTATTAGAGACGGAGTAAATTCTGATGAAAAAGATAATAAAGATAACACTGCGTTACATTTCAGTGCTTACTACGGTCACAAAGTAGTTGTTGAAATGCTTCTAGAGGCCAAAGCAAGTGTGAATGTTGTAAATAAATACAAAAGGACTCCATTGCATTACAGTGTATTGAATGGTTATAGAGAGATTGCCGCCATTCTCATCAAGGCTGGAGCAAATGTGAATGCTGAGTATCGCAGTGGGTACACGCCACTACATTTAGGTGTTGACAAATTGCACAAGCAGGTTGTTGAGTTACTTGTCAGGGAAGAAGCAGATATAAACGCTAGAGATAAACAAAAACGAACGCCATTGCACTTGTGTACAACCAATAATCACAAAGACATTCTTGAGTTGCTTCTGCGACATGGAGCTAATGTCAATGCTGTCTGGGTCAACAAGAGAACTCTCTTACACTGGGCTGCTCTGAAGGGTCTTCAACCAATTGTTGAGATCATCATTCGTGCTGAAGCTAACGTTAACGTTAAGTGTTCGAAACAACGAACTCCATTACACCTGGCGGTTTTAAATGGTAACGCAGAAATTGTTGATCTTCTGCTCAGAGCTGGGGCGGATGCTAACGTTGGGGATTTCAACAACAGTATTCCATTACATTGGGCTGCTGGGAAAGGGTATACAGCAATTGTTGAAATGTTAGTCAGACAGGGAGCAAACGTCAATGCAGTTGATAAAAGTAACAGAAATTCCTTGTTCTGCAGTGCGTCCCATGGCCATACAGAAATAGTTGAAATACTTGTCAAAGCTGGAGCTAATGTGAACTTACAAGATAACAAACAACTGACTCCATTACACATGTGTGGTCTACATGGCTATATAGACATTATGGAATGTCTGATCAAAGCTGGAGCTGATGTAAATTTGCTGGATAATAAACAAAGGACTCCATTATACGTGTCTTCTCGAAATGGCCGTACAGACATTATAGAATGTCTTATCAAAGTTGGAGCTAATGCTAATTTGTCGGATAATAAACAAAGCACTCCATTACATGTGTGTGCTCTAAATGGCCATATACACATTGTAGAATGTCTGATCAAAGCTGGAGCTAATGTAAATATACAAGATAACCAACGAAGGACTCCATTACACTTGAGCGCTCTTAATGGCCATAGAGACATTGTGGAATGTCTGATCAAAGCTGGAGCGGATGTAAACGCTGAAGACCACGCGAACAGCACAGCTTTAGAGTGGAGTGTCACTACTGGGCACGCAGACGTGGTTGACCTGCTCATCAGATCTGGAGCACGCATTAGTACTAACAGTGACAGCAAAGTGACACCACTTCACTGCAGTGCTCTCAACGGTTACTCAACAATTGTTAGAGTCCTACTCAAAAATGGAGCAAACGTTAATGACGAAGATCATCTGAAACGAACTCCCCTGATATGTAGCTGTCAGACTGGTCATGAAGAAATTATTCGTATTCTGCTCAGTTCTGGAGCCGATGTAACTTCTAGAGATAATGCAGGAAGGCCTTCACTGCATTACAGCGCTGAAAACAATCATAAACAGGCTGTTGAGCTCCTTCTAAAAGCTGGAGCAGATGTTAATTACAAAGATGAGCTAGGTATGACACCACTGCAACTTTGTGCTGCAATGAATCATACACACATTGCTGAACTGCTTCTCCGAGAGGGAGCAGATGTTAATTCTACAGATACGATGATTGGGAAATCAACATGTATTACAGGTGAAACGGAACGTGTAAATATTGCTGAACTCCTTCTCCAAGCTGGTGCGCATGCAGAGGTTGGAAAGTGGTATCACAGAACTGCATTGCATATAAGTGCCTTTAAAGGCTTTACTGAATTTGTTCAACTTCTACTTGACTTCAGAGTGGATATTAATGCAGAGGATAACATAATCTGTACCCCACTGCACTTGAGTATTCACGGAAAGTATTATAACAGTATAAAGAGTATTTCCGAAACCAAGAAGGATCACGATATCATTAGTACAATTCTAATAGAAGCAGGTGCAAACATTAATGTCGTGGATTGGTCCAACAGAACCCCGTTACATCTGTGTGCGTTGTACGGTGATAGGGTACTTGCAGACATTCTTATCAAAGCTGGAGCTAAAGTGAATGCTGAAGACTGCACCAAAGAGACTCCTTTGCACTTGAGCGTTGCTGAAAATTGGACATCTCTAACTCAAATGCTCATTAAAGCTGGCGCGAATTGTAATGCTGAAGATATTAAGAAACGAACTCCACTCCACAGTCTTAAATTGCTAAGTTCAGCAAGCATTGTTGACATGCTTGTCAAAGGCGGTGGAAATGTTCATGCTAGAGATGACACATCTAAAACCCCATTACACGTATGTGCTAAGAATGGATGTGATGAACAGGCAAAAAGACTTCTTAAAGCTGGAGCTAATCTGGAAGCAATAGATGATGATAACAGAACTCCGTTACACATGGGTGTTGAAGGTAGCACAGAAGTTGTAAACTGTCTCGTTGACCGTGGAGCAGACGTAAATTGTGAAGATAGCAGAGGTAGAACACCATTACACCTGATTGCTAGAAAAGACTGGGCAATTATTACAACCATTCTTCTAAACGCTGGAGCAAACCTAAATGCCCAAGATGAGAATAACAGAACACCATTACACGTATGTGCCGAACATTGTTCTAAAAACGTCGCAAAGATCTTGCTCAAAGCTGGAGCCAACATTAATGCAACAGATTCTATAAAAATGACACCATTACACCTGAGTGCTAGATACGGTTCTGATATGATTACATCCATTCTTCTACATTCTACAGCTGAACTAAACTCTGAGGATGAGAACAAAAAAACACCATTGCACTTTTGTGCCGAACATTGTTCTAAAATCGTTGCAGAGATCTTGCTCAAAGGTGGAGCCGACATTAATGCAACAGATTCTAGAACAATGACACCATTACATCTGAGTGCTAAACACGGCTGTGTACATATTACAACCATTCTTCTAAATGCTGGAGCCGAATTACATGCTGAAGATGAGAATAAAAGAACACCATTACACGTTTGTGCCGAATATTGTTCTAAAGACGTTGCAGAGACCTCGTTAAAAGCTGGAGCCAACATTAATGCAACCGATTCTATAACAATGAGACCATTACACCTGAGAGCTGGACACGGCTCTGCTTCGATTGCAACCATTCGTCTAAACGCAACAGACAAACTAAATGCTGAAGATGAGAGTAAAAGAACACCATTGCACGATTGTGCCGAACATTATTCTAAAGACATTGCTGAGACCTCATTCAAAGCTGAAGCCAACATTAATGCAACCGATTCTAGAACAATGAGACCATTACACCTGACTGCTGAATACCACCCATCTCAGCTTGACACCCTTCGTCTAAAGACTAAATCCAAACTATATGCTAAAGATGAGAATAAAATAACACCATTGCACGTTTGTGCCGAACATTGTTTTAATGATGTTGCTAATATCTTGCTCAAAGCTGGAGCCAAAATTAATGCAAAAGATTCCAGAAAAATGACACCATTACACCTGAGTGCTAGACATGGCTCTGCTAAAATCACAACTATTCTTCTAAACGCTGGAGCCAAACTACACGCTGAAGATGAGAATAAAAGAACACCATTACACTTCTGTGCCGAACATTGTTCTAAAGACGTTGCAGAGATCTTGCTTAAAGCTGGAGCCAAAATTAATGCAACAGATTCCAGAAAAATGACACCATTACACCTGAGTGCTAAACATGGCTCTGCTAAAATTACAACTATTCTTCTAAACGCTGGGGCCAAACTACACGCTGAAGATGAGAATAAAAGAACACCATTACATGTCTGTGCCGAACATTGTTCTAAAGACGTTGCAGAGATCTTGCTTAAAGCTGGAGCCAACATTAATGCAACAGATTCCAGAAAAATGACACCATTACATCTGAGTGCTAGACACGGCTCTGCTAAAATTACAACCATTCTTCTAAACGCTGGAGCCAAACTACACGCTGAAGATGAGAATAAAAGAACACCATTACATGTCTGTGCCGAACATTGTTCTAAAGACGTTGCAGAGATCTTGCTTAAAGCTCGAGCCAAAATTAATGCAACAGATTCCAGAAAAATGACACCATTACACGTCTGTGCCGAACATTGTTCTAAAGACGTTGCAGAGATCTTGCTTAAAGCTGGAGCCAACATTAATGCAACAGATTCTAGAAAAATGACACCATTACACCTGAGTGCTAGACATGGCTCTGCTAAAATTACAACTATTCTTCTAAACGCTGGAGCCAAACTACATGCTGAAGATGAGAATAAAAGAACACCATTACACGTCTGTGCCGAACATTGTTCTAAACACGTTGCAGAGATCTTGCTTAAAGCTCGAGCCAAAATTAATGCAACAGATTCTAGAAACATGACACCATTACACCTGAGTGCTAGACATGGCTCTGTTAAAATTACAACCATTCTTCTAAAAGCTAGAGCCAGACTACACGCTGAAGATGAGAATAAAAGAACACCATTACACGTCTGTGCCGAATATTATTCTAAAGACGTTGCAGTGATCTTGCTTAAAGCTGGAGCCAACATTAATGCAACAGATTCTAGAAAAATGACACCATTACACCTGAGTGCTAGACATGGTTCTGTTAAAATTACAACCATTCTTCTAAACGCTGGAGCCAAACTAAACGCTGAAGATGAGAATAAAAGAACACCATTACACGTCTGTGCCGAACATTGTTCCAAAGACGTTGCAGAGATCTTGCTTAAAGCTGAAGCCAACATTAATGCAACAGACTCTAGAAAAATGACACCATTACATCTGAGTTCTAGACACGGCTCTGCTAAAATTACAACCATTCTTCTAAATTCTGGAGCCAATGTACATGCTGAAGATGAGAATAAAAGAACACCATTACACGTAAGTGTCATACATTGTTCTGTTGACGTTGCAGAGATCTTGCTGAAAGCTAGAGCCGACATTAATGCAACAGATTCTAGAAAAATGACACCACTACACACGAATGCTACACAAGGCTGTCCAAAGATTACAACCATTCTTCTAAACGCAGGCGCCAACTTAAATGCCCAAGATGAGAATAAAAGAACACCATTACACTTATGTGCCGAACATTGTTCTAGAAAAGTTGCAGACATCTTGCTCAAAGCTGGAGCCAACATAAATGCAGAAGATTCCAGAAAGATGACACCATTACACGTGGGTGTTGACAAAGGTCGTACAGAGATTGTTGATCTGCTGGTCATTGCTGGGGCAGATGTGGATGCTGCCGATGAGAACAGTAGGACCCCATTGCACTCTGCCTGTATGAAGGGTCATAGGGAGCTGGTGGAAGTTCTCATCCGCGCTGGGGCAACAGTCAATGCTAAAGATTTCAGTAGTCGTACTCCATTTTCAAAGGTTGCTTGTATATGCCCGAAGTTTGTTTATGGTGTTTTAGCGCGAAAGTGTATTTGTGAGTGCAAAACATCTCGTTTTATACGACGGTGATATTTGTATCCATTATCTAGCACAGAGCAGACTGTTATCCAAAGGTATCTTTTAAACCATTTATAGTAGTCTCCCGTATACAATTACTGAACTCACAACAATAACTTCAAATAACTATTAACTAATATGTGTGTACTTCTTCTTCTTCTTCTTTCGTTCGCTTGAAACATGTCTACAACTGCAATGTCGTCTCTTGTATGAATCTAAAAGTCTTTTTTAGCTCATTCAGCGGTCCATAGAGTTTATCTTCCACTGTTGTCTCTCTAGGCCAGAAGGTTCGCCTGGATATGTTGTAGTTTGGGCAATCCTGGAGTATGTGCTCTGCTGTCTGCGACGCTAAACCACATGTGCACATGGCTGAGTCACCAATCTTGAATTTTGTATACAAGTGGTTGCGTAATCTATTGTGTCCTGTTCTGAGGCGCAGAAGAATGACCTGTTCTGATCTGTCCATAACGTGGTAGTCGTCTTGAGTAAGGTTTGGAGGCTTTCTGATTGATTTGATCATTCTTTTCTTTTGGTGGTATGTAATAGGCACATCAGGTTGTTCTTCTTTTGCTCCTTCCTTAGCCAATCGATCAGCTCTGTCGTTTCCGGGGACTCCACAGTGGGATGGTATCCACTGTATGGTGATCTTACGCTGACTGCTAAGTTCAGAAAGTAGTGTCCTCAGAACTGACAATTTCCCAGACAGGAGCGCCTCTATTACGGATTTTGCATCTGTCAATATCACTGCAGGTTGTGTACCATGGCTGGTATTTTGTAATTTCTCTGTGGCTATCTTGATTGCCTCAATTTCAGCATCATAGTTATGGCAGTACTTTCCTGTTGGAATTCTGGCCGTGTCTCTAGTATTATTTGGGTATTCTATGTACACTCCCGCTCCTCCATTTCGAACAGCATTTTGTGCTGACCCATTTGTGTAGACTCGGATCCAGAGGTCCTGTGGGTATTCATCATCAAGGAAGCTGAAAGTGGCTGTTCTGCGCTGTACACTGTTCTGTTCTTCCTTGTCCAATATTCCTCTCACTTTTGACAGGATTTGTAGCGATATTCTATGCTCATCTTTCCACGGGGTTCGCTCTGGAATAGTTGTCAGGGGGATACCAACTGTGGGAAGATCGATGGATTCTCTGCAGAATTGTTTGGCCTGGTGGATGAAACTACTTCTTTTCAACCGCCCCATAGCTAAGTTTTCAAATCGGTTCTTCATAGGGTGGCCTGGCAAGCTGAGAAACTGTTCTGCTTGTATTAGTGTTTTTGTATCTCTGCGTTCTCTTAAAGCTTGTGTCCTCCCCATTTTCTCCATTGCTACTATAGGGGTTGATCTCATCCCTCCTGTGATGACTCTAAGAGCTTGATTTTGCACCTTGTCCAGCTCCTGCAATGTAGTTTTTGATGCTGAACACCACGCAGTTGACCCGTATTCCAAGTGTGGTCGTATGCTCTGTTGGTAAACTTTGCTAAGTATTTTCCCACTGGCTCCCCACGTGGTTCCAGTTAGCTTTCTCAGGATGGCAATTTTCCTTCTGGCTTTTGCTACTGCTTTTTTGATGTGTTTTCTCCATGTCAGCCTGTCGTCGAATGTTACACCAAGGTATGTTGGTTCCTTATCTTCTCTTAGGGGTGTTCCATTTATCTGAATGCTCCCTGCCTTTTGTTTCGGAGAAAGGGTAAATAGAGTGGTGCTGCACTTATCAGTGTTTATGCTGATACACCATCTATCCGCCCATGCAACAAATGTATCTACAGCTCTCTGTAGCAATATGGGGGCCTTTGATGCATGTTCATTTGCGCTCCACAAAACCAGGTCATCAGCGTACATTGCCGCTTTAATTCCGTCGGGTAGATTAGCAACAAGATCATTGATGAAGATTAGAAAAAGTGTTGGGGACAGGACTCCGCCCTGGGGAACACCGTGACGCAATAGAACTTTCTTGCTCTTGAGACCGTCTATCTGTACTCGGGCTCTTCTGTTGTGCAAGTATGCTTTTACCCATTTGTACATTCTTCCATTGACTTTACAGTTTCTCAGTTTCTTCATCAGACCCTCTTTCCAGACTTTGTCAAAGGCTTTCTTCAGATCTATCAAAGCCGCAAGTACCAGCTTCTTCTCTTGGAATGCATCCTCAACTTCTTGAGAGAGGTAGGTTGTCTGATCTTCCGTAGAGTAGCACTGTCTAAAGGCAGCCTGTTGTGGCACAAGGATGTTTTCACTTTCAATGTACCACTGTAGTCTGTGATTGATGACGCGTTCCATTGTTTTGCAGAGACAACTGGTGATGCTAATGGGTCTGTAGCTGGAGGCAATGGAACTGTCTTTCCCAGTCTTTCAATTACTACTGTCCAAATGACCGCCCACAGGCACTGGACACACTACCATTAAAAAGAAAAATGATTGTGTGTGGCGACTTCAACAGCCATTCGCAGAGCTGCGGCTATGATCACATGGACCAGAGAGGAGAGAGATTGGAAGATTGGCAGGATGAGAATAGATTCATCCTGATTAACAAGCCGTCTGACCCACATACCTTCTACTCGAAATCATGGCACTCTACAACTACACCTGACCTGGCGTTTTATTCACCAGACCTGGAGTGGAACATTACACGAACTGTTGGGAAACAACTTGGTGGCAGTGACCATCGGCCAGTCTTTCTAACTGTAGAAAATGAGCTTGTAAGTGAAAGCAGCACCCTCTCGAGGTGGAACTACAAGAAAGCAGACTGGGCAATGTACAAGCATCGCACCAGCATACTGGTTAAAAACTGCTTTATGCTGTAATGCTTCGTTTTAACAATAACAACGTATTCGCTAACTTATAACACTTCCTAATACATTAATCACGTTTAGCATAATCTAAACTCGTTGTGAAGTAATAAATCACTGATAGTTCTAGTTAATTACTTCACATTGTTGACATTTGCCAATTAATTACCCACTTAAAAATAGACACAACACAGTGTTACCACATCTAAAACACTTGCTTAGGTATTTTTGTAATTAAATAATGTATATATATATATATATATATATATATATATATATATATATATATATATATATATATATATATATATATAATATCAGTTCTACACATTCTCTATGGTATTAATTACTGACGTAGGCTACTTCATATAAGCACCAATTTCTGATATCTAACTACATATACTCCAATAGTCTACTATTGGTAACACGATTACTTTACTAAACATCAAGTAATGCATAATACACGCAAACTTTAAACACAATCGCTAACTACACACTTGTATAAACTGTCCAAGTGCTCCGCACAAATAGTTCACCATTTACCGTCTTATTACTCGACATGTTCGTATTGCAGTTCTTATTTTTTACTTAAAATGTCTCTAGATATTTAAAAAAAAAAAGAAAAAAAGTTGCATGTCCTTCACAGGACGTAGCAGTCAACCCCAGCATTTTCGCTGTTCGAGATTCCTAGTCACATTTTACGTTCAGTAGTTTGCCATTGCTTTCTGAACGACCGGTCTCTATACCTTTTTCGAAAAACCAGCACCGTCGAGTTTCGAACCCGGGTATTCGGGTTCACAAACCGCGTTCGGAAGACTTTAGCCACAGAGACCGGTAAAATATATCTAAATATAAATAAAATATAAAATAAATAATCTCTAAATAAACCTCTAAATATAACACAGTTGTAAAATGTCCCTAGTCTAATTAACAGTTTTAATATTAGCTCACAAGACTTCTGTAAAGGCATTTCTATTCGCGTTGTCCTTGTCCGAAATTATGAAATCTAATCCTTCATTAACCATATCTGGCTTGTTGACACGGTCGTAAATTCCCCTCAGTGCCAAAAATTAGAACCGCCTGCCGTGACCTGCCCTCGTCCGCTGTGATCCGACTGCGTGTATTGTGTCATCTCCTATGTGCGTCGATCATTTCATAACCACATCTTGTGTTGATATTCTCATACATCAAAGTACGGATGTGTTTAATGTAGTCATACAAACTACAACAGCTAACTTGAATTATAACACCAGAGTTCGTTGTAGAATCATTCTGAGTTCAATTCTCTCTATGCTGAAATAATCAATATTGGTAGTCACATGACTTTAAATCCGTAGGAAGACTGACCCGTCACGTTTCGTCGGTCTGACAAACTTTATGTAAACATTGTAGGCTGGGCAAATTGTTGCAAACTTTTCCCTCTTCAGAGCACTTCCACTATATATCGCGTTAAAACCAATATTTCATAAAATGTTGGTGGTGGTTACACAATTTGTAAAGAAAGTCTCTTTCTGTCTAAGTTGACATTAACTTCATTTTGATTATTTTGTCTTTGTCAAGGAGTTTATGAGTAATATATAGTTGATTTGGCATGGCGTTTGATGCTTGGAACTTATGCATCTAGCAATGATCATCCTGTGTTCTACTCGAGTGATCCTCAATTGACTTGACTTGTTGTAGTATCACTATTTATCCCTTCTCTGAATCTTCACATACACATTACATAACTTCAACAATGAGTTCTTCATGACACAACAGCCGCGTAAGTTTCAACTGTGCATTATTCTCTCTCTCTCTCTCTCTCTCTCTCTCTCTCTCTCTCTCTCTCTCTCTCTCTCTCTCTCTCTCTCTCTCTCTCTCTCTCTCTCTCTCTCATGCCCATATATGTTAAACCATACACGAACAACACACGCATGCATACTGCTTAACACAATCACTCAAACTAATATTCACATTCTCTCGCATTTCACACCATACTAGTAAAATATAAGAATATATTATACATATAAATTGTGTAGCCTAACGTAAACTAATGCAATTAAATAAGATAAGATAATATTATATATATATATATATATATATATATATATATATATATATATATATATATATATATATATTATATATATATATATATATATATATATATATATATAACAGCTGTCCGAGTGGCTACAAACGCCGGACTCTCATTCTGGAGACCCGAGTTCGATCCCTCGGTAAGGTGTGGGATATTTTCTGTCGGGAGCAAAACGAAATCCTAACCTGTACAGTTCGCGGTGACAGCACTAGCCAGGCGGCTAGCTTTACCTCAGGCTGACCTCAGGCTCAAAGACCCCTCTGCCATACACCGAGAGGTACTATATTGGCAGTAAATGACAGTTTTAATTACTTATATTAACCTTATAAAGTAAACAACGCAAATATTCTCATATTGTACATTATAAGACCAAATAGGACTTCCGGTCCCCAAATATAGATAGGCGGATAGGAAATCTAACTGTTAAGGCCTCTGGAGTGCTTATGCTTGTTGCTATGGTATGCATTCGCATTTACCTCATGTTGGACTGTTAGTGCACGGTTCTATAGCGCTGCTACTGAGTGAGTGCATGGCGCGACACTGTCAGTTGTGAATTTTATATGGAATGCTTTTACATATGTCCGCGGTTGTTTGTAGCGTAAACTGCATCTTCGGAACGATGGCGGCCGGCTGTTGCTGAATTGACTGGTTTGCCTTTTCGGTTCACGAGTGCATTTTTCAGAAGACTCCTGTGAGTCGTTGTTGGTGCTACGGAGGTCCTGCTTTGTGCGGCACTTTCGGCGGGTCGCCCTGCGGATAGAGACAGAACCATGTGAGAAAACCCGGGTCAATGAAGTCTTTCTTGTGACTTCCAATTCCATCGACGATGTACTGTGATTTTGATGGATTACTTTTGTGTTGATATTCTGGTAGCGGCATTATGCACAGTGTACCTGTGCGGGCTATTGGATTGCCAAGACTCCTGTCTGTTCCACTTTTTACATTGGACAGTGGGGAGCATTTTGTGTGAACTTCACTGGCACAGGAACTGAGCATAATGGGGACGACCCACTTGCCGTGAAGGTGATACCGCGACTAACTAACTAACATTGACATATACAATCTGTAATTTCAACTACAAAAAGCAGCGGACCTAGTATTGAAAAATGAGGCACGTCAATATTAAGTTGTGTGGGTCTTGATAGACAGTTGTTGAAGGACACGACTTGTTGTCTGTCGGATAAGATTTACGTAATTAGGTTCATTATATTGGCGATAGTCTTCATTTGTTTTAATCTACTAATTAAAATACAGTGATCTTCCATATCAAAAGCTCTTTTTAAAGTCTACAAACACCTCTCCATATATGTTGTCATTGTTAATGTTAAAATGTCAGTTATCGGTCATTTATTTAGAGCACTATGGCAAGAATATTTAGGTCGAAATTCAGATTGAGTCAATTATTAGATCGTTGTTGATTAAATGATGTAATGTTATTTTCTGTATGTGTTTTTCTAATGGCTTTGATAGTGAAGATAGTAAGGAAATATGTCTATAATTACCCAAAACGATATTAGACATTAAGTCAATTTTAAGTAGAGGATACACTTTAGCAATTTTAAATGAAGGTGGAAAGTAGTATTTGGCCAGGCATTTGTTATAAATAGACGTTAAGGACTCACTAATGACTGGTGCAGCACAGCGAAGAATTGTATTACTGACACTAGATTTTAGATTCTTTATTTCTGATTGAAAGAAACTACTGAAATCAGTGCATGTTATAGACTTTGGTATTGCAGACTTTGAAGAATGTTTCTTGTTGGGTAGCGAATTAATAGCCCTACATGTATTTTGCTGTTTGATTTATCTACAGTCAACTGTTTAAAATGATTTTTCTGTATCCTAAGAATTAAATATTTAACTTTATTCCTTAGTTCCTTCTGGTAACTGATGAAGTCTATATTTTTCTGTGCTGAATCTCACTCTCTCATGTTTTACAGAGCTTTACTAGTGACCCATGGGGTTTTATATTGATTTTTTACTCTAATTTATGTGACTGCCACATGTTTATCAACAACTCTGTAGACTGGGTTAATAGCCAAAGCTAATGGTCGATGTTTGGTGCAGGAGAGCCTGGCATATGATATCACAACATCCAACTAAAGAATGGAGGTGGAGGCAGTCACTGCGGCTCTCCGCTGGATGAAGAATACGACATAATACACACATCATGATTGTAACTGACTCAGAAAGCATGCTAACGAGGGTGAGGACGGGCAGGCTTCGTGCGGAGTGGCTTGCTTCGCTTCGGAGGTCATGGGTGTCAAGCATCGCCTGGATCTTTTCTCCGGGGCTTGCCGGTGTACAAGGAAATGAACAGGCGGGCAGATTGGCTGGCTCTGCAGAACTTGGTGGAGTATTGACACATGACAAGGCAGACGTGGTTGCGGCCTTGTGGGAGCACGTGTACACCTCGGAGGAGCAAATGGATCACCATTGTCTGGCAAGAATGCGACAGCGTGGGGAGACGGGGGGATATGGCCGACGCTCAACTCTCAGACGAAAGGCTAGACGGACATATAATCAGATTGCTACTGGTACTATTGGTGTTGGAACTCTTCGCTGGCTGCCGAGGATGGGGACGGAGCGCTTATGAGAATGCCCCGAATGCTGTGATGTCGATTCCTAAATCAATCAATCAATCAATCAACCAATCAATAAATCAATCAACTCTGTAGACTGTCTTCGCCTAGTAAACTAACTCATTCTCCGAATTAGGAAGTTGGTAAACATGATAAAATGCTGTTTTTTTTTTTAAGTTGTGCAAAAATAAATCTTTGTTTAACGCTTTACAATTTCTAAATTGGATGCTTAAATATTTATTTTTAAGAGTTTTGAGACACATTTTTGATTATGTACAACATGCATGGGAATGGTCAATAACTTCACTAACAGGTACATATATTATATATAGATGATGTTTTTTATTGTTAAGTTTCAACAGTTTACACTTTTTAATATATATATATATATCTTGTAGATGTTACTAATTTTAATTATCAATACATTTTTGAATTTTTTTTAAATATTATGACTTTTCATTATATCGTTGATGTTAAGTTTTGTATAGTATTATTAGTATCTTTAATGCTGTTATTGTGAAGTGTTTTTTAAAAAAATGTTACTTGGTTCCATAATGGTGTATTTGTTAAGCATGTAGGTATATATATATATATATATATATATATATATATATATATATATATATATATATATATATACTATATATATATATATATATATATATATATATATATATATATTATATATATATATATTGAAGATGTTACTATTGTTCATTATATTTTGTGATAATTTGTGTATTGACCTTGCAGATACTGCTCATTCTGATGACATTATCACTTGTATGTATTATGTTAATCTTGACAATGTTACTGCTTTGTGACACCCGTTTCCATTTGTTTACTTTCGTGTAGTTTGATAGATGACACAATTTGTATCGGTTGTTAACATTTGTATAGTAAGATTTAAAAAAAAAAACCCACATGTTTTCGCTTGTTAACATTTGTATGTTAATATCACATTACACATTTTTCGACACATGTCAACATGTGTGTTGTAAAATAAATGACAAATGTCATCCCACGTGTTAAGAGATTTGTGATAAAATAAAGTATACATGAGATTTCAAATGTTAAAGTATATGGTATATTAAATAACATATATGTTAACATATGTTAACTGCTATCAATGGCGTATGGGTTCTCAACTGTTAACTGATGAATGGACACATTAATGATACACAACAAGTCCCGTAGCAGGAACAGGTTCTAGGTATGTATGGTGTTAGAACCATCACAATTTTAACCCTAGATGTACCGGATAATAGTGTCCAGTCTTTCCCTCCAGTACCGGACGACGATCATTAACATCAAAACCACTTCTGACCGTGCTGATATTCAACTTAACTTCCTTACCGTTACGTCAAATCACTCGCTTATCAGTGATACACGATTTGCACATATGAAATTATATTTTTTGTAAAAGTAATGATAATTTGGCTCTAAAGTATTCACATATATGTGGTAAAAATAGGGAAACATTAATTTTGAAATGCTAAAATGTGTGTGTTAAAGTAATTGCCTACAGGTTTCAAATGTTATAATGTGTTTGGTAACGTAAATAACATATAGTTTCTCAAGTATTAATATTGGTTAGATAATAGCAGTGTCAAGTTGGTTCCTAATTGTTAAGATGTTTACAGTAATATCTGTAATAGATATGTTCAGTAATATATGTAATGCGTGCGCTCTCAAATGTTAACATGTTTATCTTTGTATAATCATATCGTCAACACTCCAACACCAACTGTAATGCTGTGTTCAGAGACGGTGGAAAGAACGCAGGCAATGAATTACATGGGGATACGGTTTGATCGAAACCTTGCTTATAATGAGCACATAGACCAGGTGATAACAAAAGCCAAACGTGATTTGGCTGCGATGCGGGTGATGGCGGCAGCAAGCTGTGAGCAGCGTCATCTATGTCTTCTAAAGGAGGGGCTGGTCATGTCTGTTTTGGAGTATGCGAGTCATGTCTGTTTTGGAGTATGCGATGGCGATCCTGACTCTCAGCCCTAAGCAGATAGAAAGGATACAAAACGAAGCGATGTGCTACCTTGATGATTTTCCAGCCATTGAAGACAGACTACAAATTTGCAGAGCACATGCCTACCTCAGAGTTAACGCAAACACACAACATCCACTACATAGTGAAATTAGGAAAGTGAAGGGCAGCAGGTTAAAAAAATGTATGGTCGTGGATGGGTCAAGTCGAAGACATTCTTCAACAGGTGTGTTCACTGGAGGACTTTGAACCTGGCGAGGAGTGGGTAAAGGTGCCAACAAATTTCTGTACGTCCTTTTTAGTTTGCATCCAACAAGACAGAAATTTTAGACAAGAAAATCCGGCTGCTGTGGAGGCGGAAGTACAAGCGTTGATTTTCAAGAATTCGTTAAATGGTGATGCTGTCATTTACACAAATGGGTCGGTCGTCCGACATGTGAGAAGCTCCTGGGCCTTTACGGCGGGGGCTGGAGGGAGAATTGTGAAGGAGGACTCTGGTGCTTTTGTTGAGTCCACAAAAAGCCTTACTATGCAAGTCATGGCAGTAAGTAAAGCAATACCATGGCTTGAGACATAGACATTCACTAGGGCATGTTTCCTTAGTGACTCAATGAGCATGCTCTAGAGGATAGAGACGATGTGGTTCCGAAGAGAGTGGTTGTTGTCTCTGGAGCGGTCTCGGCTGACAAAGATTAGTTTCATCTTGCTGCCAGGGCATGCAGGAGTACAAGAAAATGAGCGGCCTGACAAGCTCGCAGGTAAGGCTACTGTGGAGGGCGGACGCACCATGGACCAGGCTGACATTCTGAATGCTCTACAAGAAGTAAGACATTTGCGAAAACCAAGTGATGACTGCGAATCTACAACCATGGTCAGACTGCAAGAACGTCATATTAAAAGAGGTGTGGCCAAACAAGAACACTACGCAGGAAGCCAAATATGATTGATAAACCAACATAGAACTGGTGTCCTTAGCCGCTACACGCTGCGGGATTTGTTGAGGAGGGGATCTGAGCACTTATGGACAGAATGGTTCGATGTGCAATGAGGATGATCTGTCGACTAACTCACATGTTAACATGTTCATGTCAATATCAGTAACACATAGTTACAAGTTTGAACTCCTGCGTGGAAAAAAACAATAATACAAATGGTATAATTAGTGTTACTCAGGAAATAAATGACCGTAGACCCCGAGGTAGACCAAGAAGACGGTGGAGAGATAATATATATACAGACCTACAAGCACTTGGAATCAACGACTGGCAAGAGAAGGTCAACCAGAGAGACGAATGGAGACGGATTGTATCTGCAGCAAAGAATCTCAATGGCTCGGAACGCTGAAGAAGAAGAAGAAGAAGAAGCAGATAATTGGTGTTACAACTTAATGACACATGTATCACAATATTAATAATATTTGTATAATAAAATAAATGTGATATGGGCGTTCAACTGTTAATATGCATATGGCAACATTAATTCTCAAATCTTATCTTTTGTGTGGTAAGGTAAATGCCATAAGAGTTTTCACATATGCACACGTGCATGGTCCACAACCGATACGTTGGTTCTCATATGGTTAACTGTGTGTGGCACATCGTTTCTGTCTGTCTGTCTGTCTGTCTGTCTGTCTGTCTGTCTGTCTGTCTGTCTGTCTGTCTGTCTGTCTGTCCGGAGATAGAGAGAGAGACAGACAAAGTGAGAGAGAGAGAGAGAGAGAGAGAGAGAGAGAGAGAGAGAGAGAGAGAGAGTATGCATGTGTGTATGACTATTTGTTGTTCCGTTTATGATTGTTAGTGGGTGTGTGTGGGTGTGTGTGTTTGTGTGTGTGTCTGTGTGTAAGGTAGTTTGTGTTGGTGTGTTAGTGATTGAGTTTATGAGTGTTTGTGTAATGTCTGTTTGTGTGCTTGAATGTGAGTATGAATATAAGTATGTATGTGTTATGTGTGAGTGTGTGTGTGCGCGCGCGCGCGTGCGTCTGCCTGACTGTTTCTCTAATGTTTACATATGTGAGGTCATATCAGTGACACATTGTTTCTCAAATGTTACACGCATGTGTGTGCTAATATAGATCACGTATGCGCTCTGATATGTGGATTTGTGTATGATAATATCAGAGATAAGTGAGTCTCGATTGGTAATATTGACTTAGTATTAACAGTGACTAATGGATTCTCAAATATTAATATTTGTATAGTGAAATCAATGGCTTATTGTTTCTAACATGTTGACAGTTGTATAATATGGGTATTCGTTTTCTTCCTATTTCGCCCTCAGTCAGCTCACTCCAAGCCGTTCTATGCTTATCTATCTTTTGCAGCTTCATTCATTTCTTCATAATTTTACTTATTTCTGTATATCTATTTCTCTTCTCCGTGTGTTTAGATCTTCCTCCATTTCGAGTGATATATGGAGTCCCGTCAAAAGCCTTTCTAGTTATATTATTCTTGTCTTCTCAACGTATATCATAACCAGTGCCAATGTCAGTGCCAATCTGCACGTTTGATTCGATGGTGTTTGTTTAATTCTCGCCACGATCTCCACGCTAGTGATATATCCTATGATTTAAGGCGTTCTACTTTGTCCAGGCACCATTTAATGAATATGTAGAAGGTTATGCCACGTCTATTAACGTATTTAGTTTTAACGACTGGTTGTTCTCTGTAGAATCTCAACAAAGACATCTTCGTTTTACAGTTATTTTGACCATATTGTGGTACAAAACTTGCAAAATGCTCTTCTTCCACATTTGCCGTCAAGCGTCGTGGGAAGTAACAACAGGCATTCCAGTCCCCGATGGGTGGCACCGGATAGTCTCATTCTGTGTGATTTTAGAATGTCTTTGGTATTGTCAATCAATTTTCTTCTCGAGCGTCCTTTTACTCTTGTAGGAGATGATCTTTGATGTAAGGCCAGTGATGGTAGTTGCTGGTGTTGCATTCTAACGAGATGACCAAACCATTTGATCTTCTGTCTGTCAATACATGTGTTACAAGAAGATGATCCCACTGTCTGTCTGATAACACCAATTCTGACTCGGTCTCGGATAATAAAGTTTGCAGTTATCCTCAATCATCTCATCTCACAGGTGTTGATTTTGCGTACATGTGATTTGGATAATGTTCAAGTTTGAGATTGGTAGCGTAGGGTTGGTGTGAATATGATATTTATTATCTGCCGTTTTGCGGACATAGGTATTTGCATGTTCCAGTATGGATGATAGTTAATATGTAATTGCACTTGCTTTTTTTGTCATTTGATTTCAATTTCTGTGTACAATCTGCCATCTTCTGTGATCATACTTCCTAGATATTTGAATTCTGTAACTTGTTTCACAGGGTGTTATTTATCAGTATGTGTACTGGACCAGTAATGTAAGTTAGCAGATCCCCTGGTCCACTAAGTATACAGTCGCTTAGAAGACATTTAAGTAACTTTATACTTAGTGGACCAGAAGATCTGCTAACTTGCATCATGCATTACTTCCGTTTTGCTGCATGTTGAACTCAGCTTATTCGTATGAATTTTTCAGCGTGACCTCGTCGCTATAAAAAAGGCATTGATCGTCTACAAATAAAAGCTCATTTATTGCGTGTGAATATGTTGTTTCACCTGAAGTAAAGAGTACACAGTTTTCTGAATATGTTTTGTCAAGGCTTACTTCTTTGGATATCCTATCTACATTCTTTCATTCATCATGTGCCATGCCGATAAGTGTGAAGGATCATGATTCGCCGTCTCACTCGATCATCAGAGTCGTGGATCAGTTCAGTTTTCCTGTCTCGACCATACCAAGTAGCAAATCAATCCAGGTATTTACTTCTCTGTCTTCCCCTTGATCTTGCCAGTTGTCACGAAGTTCTCCAATTTATTTCTTCTAATTACGTGATCAAAAGCATTTTCACTATCTACGTCTAATTTCTCTAATCAGTATACGATTTTCATCTGTTTCTTGTAGGACTTTGTCATTAGTTTGTCTGTCAGTCTATGGTATTCTTTGCATTTTCCTCACAAATCACACACCCACAGCCACCAGTTGATTTACAGCATGCTTGCTAATTGTGCACGCGTCACATCCATACAAAAGTAAAGATTCTATCCAGCACAACAACACTCATTTTATCTTGCAATTAACATCGTTTTATTGGTCAGTATATTTTTCATCTTGCAAAAAGCTACCGTCACCATGGCGTTTCTTGTTCTAATCTCTTCAATGCATCTCCCATCATATGCTATGACGGTTCCGAGATAATTGTATCGATTCACTTGTTTAAGAATATTCCCATTCACGTGTATATTAATTACATTGTGGTATTTCCTTCTTCCTAGTGACGATCATAATCTGTGTCTTCTTACAATTTAATTATAACCCTTGTTGTTCGCTGTGTGTAACAACTGTATCTACTAAGTGTTGCAGATCCTGTTCATTGTTTGCAATGAATACTGTATCATCCGCATATCTAATGTTATTGATGTTTTGTCCGCTATATTTCTGAAAATACTTTCACTGTACAGGGAAACAATGTTTGGAGACATTACACATCCCTATCTCACAAATCGCTTAATAGGTTGATATTGACTACTTCTTTATCAATCTTTATAGTAGCTTGTTGTTTCCAATATATGTTCCCATCAATCTGTAGATCTTCAAGCATCTTTATCATGTTGACATGTCTTACTTTATCAAAATACATAAAAGTAGCTTAAAAGTCGACAGGGTCGACTTCATTGCACCGGGATCTTATCCCATACGGCTCAGTCTCTTTCCGCAGCGCAGACAGCGTCACACAAAGCACGAACTCCATAGCTCCAGCGAAGACCCTCAGAAGTCTCCGAAAAAAACCCTCCTGAACCGAAGGATGCGGCCCGGAATCGAACCCACAACCTACGGAGCCCGAGGCAGACGGCTTGACCACTTCGCCACGGAGACTCTTCGTCAAAAGAATTTGTGTAGTGAATAAAGCTAAGATGTAGGTCTTTGTTTACTTCTATAAAACGTGTAATTAATGTTCTCAGCATATACACAGCATTAATTGTGCCTTTGTCTTCAACAAACCCACATTGTTCTTCTCCTATTTCGGTGTGTATTTTCTTCCTAACTCTTTGCTTGATAATTCTCAGCAGAATCTTCGTGATGTGGCTCATTATACTAATTGTTCGATGTTGATCACATTCCAAGGCTGCTAATTTCATTGGGATTGCAATAAATACATACTTACATAATTAAGGATGTATATCTTCAGTATCATATATTGTCTCCAGCAGTCTGGTGACTTGGTCAATTCCACATTCTTCTAAGGCACTGACAATTTCTGTTGTGATGTTGTCTGAACCAGGGGTCCTGCCAGTTTTCATATGGTAAAGAGCATTCTAACCTTCCATCTTCAAAATTGATGGTCCTTCATTATTATTTCGAATATCATATTGATTTGTTTGGTTTTTCTTCCAGATTTGAGATTTAAACATTGTGACGGGATGAGTCTAGATCACTATGTGAATACCACCACTATTACGTTAGTGGAATTCCTATTTACATTCTGGATTCAGTACGGCAGCTAAATTACTAATAATGACGTCATAATGACCATGCAGACAGTTTCTGCACTAATACTACACAGTGCACTATTGGGGACAGCACGTATTTTCACGTCATCTATTCAAATGATGTCACAAGGGAAATCATGTCTTCAACCCTTATCATTAATACCAAGTATATGTCCGTCACTCCCTAGCAACGGGAATACGGCGATACGCTATTAGTACTGCTGCACCGTAAATTGTGACTAAGAACTTTCGTCCGGTTCACAACGACCATAGCTGCTGTGCTAGGCAGACCTTACATGAATTGAGCTGCCATATCCAATTGCATCCTTGGTAGATTATACCAAAACAGATCTTAATTGCTGCAATAAGACTGGGGGAGCCTCGCTGCTGACACTCCTGAAACCTAACTGGTCCGGTTACCGAAACTTACAGCCACCAACTAGTGGAGACGGAACCTGGAATCCGGAGGAGCATCGTACACCTGTCGAATGCCAGGGTTGACTCCAAGACATAATCCAAACGAAAGCCAGCACTATTCCTAAACAAGATCAGATTGTCCCAGGTGACTCTGTGTCTACATGTGGTCTGAGTGTGTCACTGTCTGGATGGGGTGAATGATGATATGCTATCTAGCTAAGCATCAGAAAACTATTTTTTTTTGGTACCTGAAACAAATTCTATTGTCCTCGTTCACCAATTGAACGACAATTTTCATTATCTCTTTTATTATTAAAGAGTATTATTGTTTTATACTTGCACCAACGTACTCCACTCGTGATCATTTGAACGAAAGGCGTGCGCGTGAGTGCGTGAAAGTATTTAAAACAGGGGGCTTCATTAAATGACGAAGGATCCCCGACAGATAAACTAGACATTCGTGTTAGGTCTTCCTACATACACGAGTGTTCTTCACCTTCTGCCTTTGTCTACCAAATGAATCCCAGTCTCTTCTATCGGGACCATCCCTTTAGACATTCTTATAACGAGCCATAATTTCTAGAGACTGTCGGCAAACTCTTGGATAGGGATTTCTGTCTGTCTCAAAAGAAATACCCTAAAGGTCGGTGACAAACATTGAGCACAAGCCACTACTGGCAACGAACCTAAGGCCTTGTCCACGTCAATCGGAATCACTAGACTCGAGTTTCGCTCTCTTTTGAGCTCGTCAGTAGTGCATAACCTTGACTGGACCCTGAATCAAACCCGGACCACTGGCGTGTGGCGTGTTTGAATATCATACTGTTCTTTGGTAACATCAGTAAGGTTTTTCACATAATCTGACCATACAAATAAAATCTAATCTTTTTCTAGTATGATTCTTCAATCTTTTGTTTTTAGGCAGCCTATGTGTGTTTGTATCCTATTATTAGTAAGGTTATGAATTCTTTTGTGCATAAATTTGGAATTTTTACTGTTGTGTTGTTTTTAAATTTCGATGCAAGTTTTACCGAGCCAAGCTTCCTTTGCTTCCTTAAATGATGTTATGACTTTTCAGTGAATTTCAAAACAATGTTTTCCCGTAGTGAATTTGAATAACAAAGACACAAACAATAGATTTCACGATTTATTGCCTGGCATATTTCGCTGCATCTCGTCAGGTACATACTGCAGAATTCATGCAACGTAATGTAACTTAACTAGAAAAATTCATCAAGCTGAAATATACACATGTTCGCACAGTAATATCAATTGTCTACCACAGTAATTGTAAGTTGACTAACGTGTCTTTCCGTTTGCACAAATCTGGCTTGCGTTTATTGATCATTATTGCCTCTGCAAACTTTAACAAGCGAGTATTTTGTGTGTTAAACAACACGAGAAAGGCAATGTTTTTGTTAATCGCATGGCCGCTTTCAAGAATGTGCCTAGCGATTGATGACGCTGGAGGCTTCCGGCGTGTCGGAACCACTAGGCTCGCATCGCTTGTATGTCGTATTTTGTCGACCCATTGAGGTATGTTTTCTGACACTCTTTTATTCAGCTGTCTCTCTGTTCTGCCGATGTAGTAAGCCTGGCAACTACAAGTTAATTGGTAAATACAATAGTTTTTTTTTGCGTACAGAGGAACAGGCTCTTTCACTGTTGGTGTGGCAATCGGTGTGGTTCTATACCTAATGACCGGCGCTGCAGCACAGAATGTTCGTCCTACTGCTGCAGTAAGCCGGTCTTGTAGACGTTGCATTACGTCATCTCCTCGAAAGGTTAGCTGTATGAATACCTGTTTTCGGAAGACATTACTGTGCGAACATGTGTATATTTCAGCTTGATGGATTTATCTAGTTAATTTACTTAACGTTGTGTGAATTCTGCAGTATGTACCCAACGAGATGCAGCGAAATATGCCAGGCAATAAATCGTGCAATCTATTGTTTGTGTCTTTGTTTTTCAAATTTTCAGTGGATCTTTACATATTTGTCAGGATTATTTATGTTGTTTCTTCTTGTTTTCCATTAGTTGTAAAAAAAAATTCAGTCATCCTTTTTACGACACAATTTCTTTAATTGTGGAATAGTTGTTTCTGCAGTCAAATTGATTGAAGTCTTCAACATATCCCATTGATCATCCATATCTTTAAACAAGATTATGGATCAGACAATACATCAAATCTGTTATTTACATCTATGTTGAATTTGTCTTGTATATTTCCTTGTCATTTTTCAGTGTACAAAGATCATATTTAGTGTTTCCTGGTGCATACTTGACTTTCTTTAAATTTACCCTCAACAGGCCTGTAATCAATATGTGTCCACGTACATATTATATAGCAGAGGAGAGAGCACACATCCCTGTCTTACTCCCGTATTGACTGTGAGCTTATTTGATATACCTCTTAGTGTTCGTATTGCAGTTTGGCTCTAGTGGTACATGGCTATGATGTTTTCTAGCAAATGTCCTTGTATCCCATAGTCTACAAGGATGGTCCATAATTTGTGTCTATCTGCCCTATCCAAAGCCTTTTCCTGATCTACAAACACAATATTCTTCTGGTCATTGTATTCTATGTTTTTTCCCCCACATATGTGTCTAGTGTGAATAGTAAAATTCTACAAAAAAAAATCACAGTGAGAAGACTTCGTAAGAAAATGGAATTGACGTGGAAGCTGGATTTAGGCAAGACAGAGGAATAAGAGATCACATTCTCAACATGTGTTTAATAATAGACATACATAGAGAATTTAATGTAAACCTATTCTCATGTTTTGTAGAGTATTCAACTGTATTTTATGGTGTACAACATAAGTAACTTTAATAAATCTTGAAGAAAATGGGTTTTCCATCACATGTAGTACAACTTATAAAATTATGTTGTCATGACCCGTGCAGAAAGTGCCAAAAAAGGTAAAAGGGCCAAAACATTCGGCGAGGGAGACCCACTTTTAATATTCCGAATCCTCCTGTCGTGCTTGCTCCGCGGCGGAGTTTTTGTTATTTGTATAAATTATTTCAGGACGTGGACGTGGGATTGACTTGTGTAGTCTGCGGGTCATCGGCAGGCTATTAATTTTCCATTTTCATCCCTCCTGCAAGTCAGCAGATCGCCGGGCCCATTAAGTATACCGATAAATAGCACAACTCTAAAACAAGCTAAAGAATTCAAATATCTTGGAAGTATGATCACAGAAGATAGCAGATTGGACAGAGAAATAGAAATCAGATGTAAAAAAAAGCTTGTGCACTTACATATCAAGTATCAACATCATCATCATCATCATCAAGTGCCCTGCCAGCTGGCGTAGGCGTTCATGGCTCTCCACGGATCTCGATCTTTGGTTTCTGGATCAACTCTCCTGCTGATATTCCTCAGTGCTAACGTCTCAATCCATCCAGCATCATTTCTCTTGGTCTGCCTCTGCCTCTCTTCCCCTCGATCTTTCCAGTTGTCACGATGCTCTCCAATGCGTCTCTTCTCATTACATGACCAAAGAAAGCTGTTTGCCTCTTTCTTATTGTTGTATACAGTGTTCTAGTTTCATTAGCCTCTTTCAGGCAATCGTTGTTAGTTACTCTGGCAGTCCAAGGAATGTGCAACTTTCGCCTCAGGAACCACATCTCTGTTGCTTCTAATTTCTTCTTAATTTGTTAATTTACATTCCAAGATCCACTGCCATACAGCAAAACTGGTTCTACATAGCATTTCAGCATCCTCGTTCTTACACTCAGTGATAGTGACCTATTGCACAAGATACTCTTCATTTTCTGAAATGCGGCCCTTTCCTGTCCTATTTTGCTCTTAATCTCTGTTGTACATCTTTCATCTGATGTTATAAATGTCCCTAGATATCTAAAACTATCCACTTGGTTAAGAATTGTTCCTTCTAATTTTATGTCACATTTTGGTGTCACAATTTTCTTTGATATCACCATTGTTACTGTTTTCTTGATATTCAAGGAGAGTCCTTTCCTTGCACTCTCTGTTACTACAGTGTCCAACAATTGCTGTAGGTCTGTTGATTTATCTGCCATCGATACTGTGACATCTGCATATCGTATATTATTTATATTATAATCTCCAACTAATATTCCTGGCATCTCTTTGATCTCTCTCATTATTACTTCGCTATATAGGGAGAAGAGATCTGGTGACAAGACACATCCCTGTTGTACTCCTTGCTTTATGTGTTCGTAAATACCCTCTTTATTTCCAATTTTGATTGCTGCTACGTGGTTCCAGTAAATATTCTTTATTATTCTTAAATCTTTCCCATCAATGTTGAAATCTTCCAACATTTTAATCAGTTCATCATGTTTTACTTTATCAAATGCCTTAGTATAATTTATGAAGCATAAATATATGCCTTTCTGTTTCTCTATTGACCTTTCTATTAGTGTCCGTAATGTATATATTGCATTGTTTGTGCCCTTTCCTTCCACAAATCCATACTGTTCTTCACTAATTTCCATTTTTATTTTCTTTCTGGTTCTTCTCATTATGATTCTGAGCAGAAGTTAGTGAAATGGTTTATAAGGTTAATTGTACGAAAATCTTCACATTCAATTGCTCCTGGTCTCTTTGGTATTGCTATAAATACAGATTAAGAGACAGGTGCGACGGCACCGATGCCAAGTGACACTGGCTACTGCTTTTCCCTTGGTCAACATCGGCGACGTGGAGAGGGGGAACCTGCTACTGGGCAACAGCTGGTTCTCCGATTTCCATTGCCCAGGCTTGTGCCCTGAAGAGGTCACTTCAGCACCGCGTAAAGCGGTGACACAACACGGGAAGCAGCATTTGCCGGTTATAAGTCTTAATGCTCGATTGGCATAGAGCAAGGCGCCAGGGGCTACTTCCGACGGTGGGAGAGATCATCGTATCTCACTAGACAGCTACCGCCCGCCTAAGCTGGGCAGCCACCCAGTCAATAAGTTGTTGTCTCGCCACGGTTCATCTGCTCCTGAGGGTGTGTGGAGCGTAGGGGAAAATCCTGACACATGGACCCCAATCTATACACCTAGCAACAAGAAAAAAACAAAGCAACCAGCCCTAAGGCTGGGAACATGGAACGTAAGAACCATGACCCCTGGCATCTCAGACGATCTAAACGAGTTTGTGGATGCCCGCAAGACTGCAGTGATAAACAACGAAGTACTAAGACTGGGGATAGACATTGTCGCCCTGCAAGAGACCAGACTCCAAGAATCTGGAAGCATCAAGGAGAGGGACTTCACTTTCTACTGGCATGGCAAGCCGTGCGGAGAGATCAGGGAGCATGGAGTTGGCTTCGCTATCAGAAACAAGCTGCTCAATTCCATCATACCACCAAGTGATGGCACTGAAAGAATACTGAAGCTCCAACTCCAGACAGAGGCAGGCCCACTTAGTATTATAAGCGTTTACGCCCCAACACTAACTGCAGCATCAGAATCTAAAGACAAGTTCTATGACCTTAGCAAAGAAGTCAGTGAAACACCAGAGAAACAACATCTTTTTATCCTGGGGGATTTCAATGCCAGGGTTGGCTCTGACCACGAATCATGACCTTCATGTCTAGGACAGTTTGGCGTTGGGAAGATCAATGACAATGGACAACGTCTCTTGGAATTCTGTAGCCACCATAATCCGTGCGTGACCAACACCTTCTTTGACACAAAACCTCAACACAAGGTGTCATGGAGGCACCCCAGATCAAAGAACTGGCACCAACTCGACCTGGTGCTCACTAAACGCAGCAACCTCCGCAATGTACGGCTGACTCGCAGCTATCATAGTGCTGACTGCGACACCGACCATTCACTCGTCTCCAGCAAGGTGAAGATAAAGCCCAAGACAATCTACAGAAGCCGAACAGAAGGAAGACCACGCATTGACACCATCGGCACCCAAAAAACAGAGAAGGTCAACAAATTTATGCAGGCTCTAGCGGATACTCTGCCTGGCCCCACAGACGGAAATTTCACCGAGAGATGGAGTCATTTTCGCGACACCATCTACAATACAGCACTATCAACATTTGGCAAGAAGCAAACTAAGTCAACCGACTGGTTTGAAGCACACTCTGAAGAGATGCTCCCAGTCCTGGAGATAAAGAGACATGCATTCTCAATGTATAAAACATCACCTTCAGAGAAAACACTGCAGGCATTGCAAACGGCCAGAAATAGAGTACAACAGATGGCAAGAAGATGTGCGAACAGGTACTGGCTACAGCTCTCTGCTCAAATTCAAACTTGTGCAGACACTGGAAATATAAGAGGAATGTATGAGGGCATCAAGCAAGCTGTCGGTCCATCAAAAAATAAGATGGCCCCTTTACGATCAACTGAGGGGGTAATCATAAAAGATCGAGCGAAACAAATGGATCGCTGGTTAGAACACTACTCAAAGCTATACTCAGTGGATAACACTGTCAGCGAAGAAGCTCTGGAAGCCATCGATCAACAGTCCGCCATGCATGTCTTGGATAACGAACCTTGCCTCACAGAAATCAGCGAAGCACTAGATTCTCTCAAATCCGGCAAGGCACCTGGAAAAGATAGTATTCCACCTGAAATTTTAAAATGTAGCAAAGAAACAATCATCCCAGAACTGTATGCAATAGTTCAGCTCTGCTGGAGAGAAAAATCAATACCACAAGATATGAAAGACGCAAACATCGTTACTCTTTATAAAAACAAAGGCAACAGAAGCGACTGCAACAACTATCGCGGCATTTCCCTTCTCAGCATTACAGGCAAGACTTTTGCCAGAGTAATCCTTAAAAGATTACACATTCTTGCTGAAAGAATCTACCCCGAATCGCAGTGCGGATTTAGACCCAACAAGTCCACCATCGATATGATTTTCTCACTCCGGCAGCTCCAAGGGAAGTGCAGAGAACAGAGGAAGCCATTATATATTGCCTTCATCGACCTCACAAAGGCATTTGACCTCGTGAGCAGAAGCGGCCTTTTTAAGGTCCTTGAAAAGGTTGGATGTCCACCCACCCTTCTTAGTCTCGTGAAATCATTCCACGAAAACATGCAGGGGACCATTTTATTTGACGGCTCAACATCCCAGTCATTCAGCATCAGCAGCGGAGTAAAGCAGGGCTGCGTGCTTGCTCCTACACTCTTTGGTATCTTCTTCGCTGTTCTCTTAAGGCAGGCATTTGGGACTGCCTACTGAAGGCATATACCTCCACACAAGATCTGATGGCAAACTTTTTAACCCATCAAGACTCAAGGCAAAGACCAAAATAAGATCAAGATGCAGTAAGAGAACTACTTTTTGAAGATGATGCAGCACTGACTACTCATACAGCAGAAGATCTCCAAAGGCTCATAGATCGTTTTGCAGCCGACCTGCAAAGACTTTGGGCTCACCATTAGCCTAAATAAAACACAGGTGATGGAACAAGATGCTGGTGCGCCTCCGTCAATCAAAATTTCTAATTACGAATTGAAGGTCGTCCACGAGTTTGTGTATTTGGGGTCGACAATATCAGATAATCTTTCATTAGAGACAGAAATCGACAGACGCATTGGAAAGGCAGCCACAACATTTTCCAGGCTAGCTAAAAGAGTTTGGGAGAATAATAGACTAACAGAGCGTACAAAAGCTCAAGTATATAAAGCTTGTGTTGTTAGCACACTACTCTATGGGTCTGAATCCTGGACCCTGTACTCAAGACAGGAAAGGAAGTTGAATTCCTTCCACATGAGATGTCTGAGACGTATCCTGGACATAACATGGAAAGACCACATAACAAACAAACAGGTGCTTGAAAGAGCAGATATTACCACAGTGCACACCCTCCTCAAGCAGAGACGCCTCCGGTGGCTGGGCCACGTATCTCGAATGGAGGATGAACGTATTCCCAAAGATCTCCTCTACGGAGAACTAGCCACAGGAAAGAGGCCAACCGGAAGATCCCAAATGCGATATAGGGATGTGTGTAAACAAGATATGAAAACCATTGGAATAGATCCAGACACGTGGGAGAGAGTTGCAACAGACAGATACACCTGGAGAAGTGATGTACGAAACGGACTGGTGCTCTTTGAGCGCAATCAGATCCAACAAACTGAGGATAGGCGGCACAGGCTCAAAGCGCAGTCACTTACTGCGGAACTTGCCTCGTATTACAGATGCGGAAACTGTGACAGGGATTGTCACTCTCGAATAGGACTATACAGTCACCAGCGGTGCTGCCAGGTACCTCCCAAGCGGCACAACTCTATAGTCCTTCAGGACTGAAAGAGGCCTACTACTACTACTACTACTACTACTACTACTACTACTACTACTACTACTACTACTACTACTACTACTACTACTACTACTACTACTACTACTGCTACTACTACTACTACTACTACTACTACTACTACTACTACTATTAAATACAGATTGTACCATATCGCTCGGAAAATATCCACTGTTGTAAATATCATTTAGCATTTTGGTTAATATATCTACCCCAAATTCTCCCAATACTTCTAATTCTTCTACTGTGATTTCATCTGGCCCAGCTGTTTTTCCTTTCTTCATATGTTTCATAGCGTCAGCGACTTCTTCTTTTAGATTAGGTGGGCCTTCTAAGTTACTTTCTTCTGTTAATTCTTCCCTTTCTCCATTATATAATTCTCTTATATACTCATTCCACCTCTTCATTATAGCATCTTCCTCCAATAATATCTTTCCTGTTTTTGATTTCAAACACCCTGTATTTATTCTTATTTTTCTTGCTGTGAGCTCACTGATTTGTCTGTGCATACATTTTTGATCTTTAATGGAATTTAATTCAATTTGTTTGCACCGTTCATTTAACCAACTTTCTTTTGCCTTCCAAAATTAATCTTTTATTTCTTTATTTATCTTAGCATACTCTTGTCTGTCATTTTTATTCTGTTATCTTTTGTCCATCAACATTATGATTTCTTCATTCATCCATTTTTTCTTAGCTATTTGACTTCTCTCTAGTAATATTTCTTTGCTAGTTTAAATTAATGGAGTCCCTCAACATTTCCCATTGTTCATTTATACTCTGTAATTTAGCTATTGCATTGTACCTATTTTTCACAGTCACTCTGTAGTGTTCTTGAATTTCTTTATCTACTTTCAGAACCTCTTTATTAAGTCTCAGGTTCTTAACCATTTGTTTCCCTCTCTTTAATCTTACTTTTATTTGTCCACATAGTGGTACATGATCACTATTACAGTCGGCGCCAGGCATTGTTTTTACATTAATTAGAGCATTTCTAAATCTTTTATTAATTAGTATGTAGTCGATTTCGTTGCGTATTTTCATATCAGGACTTTTCCATGTGTATAGTCGTCTTTTATGGTGTTTAAACCACGTGTTTCCAATTATCATATCATTAATATCCCCGGGAAGGTTAACCCGGTCAACAAATGCCCGGAGAAGTCGGATGTGTCGGCCTAACGGCGCAAGAACGCAGCTCTGCTGTAAACAGGCACAACGCAATCACGTCCGAAAAAATAACTCCGGATGAACGAAGAAGAAGATATCATTAATATTTGCCCATTCTATTAGTTTCTCTCCTCGTTCATTTCTTGTACCTAAACCGTAATTCCCCACTATATCCTCTAGTTTTCCCTTTCCTACTTTTGCATTAAAATCTCCCAGTATTATTTTTATTTCTTGTGATCTAATTTGAGCTATTGCCATTTTTATTTCATCGTAAAAGTGTTGTATTTCTTCTTCACTACTGCTTGTTGTTGGTGCATATATTTGTATAATATTTATTTATTGGTATGCCTTTGATTTTGACCAAAATAACTCTATCTGAAATACACCAGTATCCATTAATTGACTTGGCTGTTTTTTCTTCTAATATTATTCCTACACCTTTTTCATGTGTGTCCCCTCCAGAATAAATTATTGCGTGGTTGTGAGCTATAATTTTGCTCGATCCCTTCCATCTCATCTCACTAACGCCTAGTATATTCATATTCATGCTATCCATTTCTCTTAGAACATTGTTCAACTTTCCTAGCTCATTTAATGTCCTAACATTCCATGTTCCTACTCTATATTTATTTATTTTATTTATGATCTTGCCATAAGTATCTGGATGACGGTCTCGTGTCACCTGTCACCACATATTCTCCCGATTTGTGAATATTTTAACAAGTTTACTCAATTCAATCGCGATGCTGTGTATATCATTGTGTTCGTTCTAAACTGGATTTACATACTACTCAACAGTTCAAGTCTATGTGACTGTTTTTTTAATGAAATGAGAATTTCTTTAATTTATGTGACCGTAAGAGCACCAACTTATGAATGTTACCAATTATCGATTTACGACAACGTGAGAATTTGCCATGCATGACTAACAAGTGATAAACACCACGCACCTTCTACAGAAAGGCCTGCGCGTATATTTACTCCATCATTTTGTTCGTTTAAAGCTGGATTTACATACAACACAAAATGTCAAGTTTATGTGAATGTGTATTTAGTTAAATGAGGATTTGTTTGTGATTCGTGACGGTAAGATCACCATTTTAGAATTTTACCAATTATCGATTCACGACAACGTGAGAATTGACCATGCATGGCTAGCAAGTTAAACGTCATGCACGACCTACACAAAAGCCTGCAATATTAATTTATTCCTTGCCTTATCGAGCTGCCTATATTTCCAAAATGTCCTCCAACTTGCGGTCATCAACTGTGTCCAAGCGGCACAATATAAACAAAAACAAGACGGGACAAGTTTTCACAAGCACGCCAGCTCAGAGAATGAATAGATCATCTTCATCGCCAACCTCAATCGTGTTGTCTAGTGAACAATCAGACACTATATTCCAGCTGGACATACAACAGAATTCACCAGCGCAATCTGATCAAACCAGCACATCACATTCAAGCACTCTTTCTTCGGCCGAACCACAGAGCCACAATGATTGTCGTTAACTAATTCAGGCTTTGGAGATGAGGTTGAAAGATTTTATTACCAGCAACACCACTAATATTATTGCTGTGCTTACAAACGAAAACCTTCTTCTTCGAGAAGAAATCCGCCTCCTTAGACAAGAGAAGGAAACTTTCAAAGCATCCATACATGCTTTAAAACTAAAAAGTGCACAGTCATTTAATAAAAGTGCACAGACAGAAACTATCCTTGATGTTGTAGATGCGTGTGTTACCAGTGAATGTTCGTCGCATAATGAAATACAGACAGTTTCTACAATCAACATAACTACTTCTAAACCTGTAGAACGCACACCATCCATCTACTACATTGATGTGCATATCAGCAATAGGTTCCAGGCCTTAAGTGTAGACTCTCCAGCAGCAGACCAGGAATCACAAAGTTCAATTGTTACCACTACTGGGCATCAACAACCAACACACGCAAGCTATAATAAACAAGAACACAAGAAAGACCACAGTGGTCAGTGGCAACAACAGCCCAAGCGGACACGTCAGCAGCGTGAAATAACAATAGATGAGACTCCAACTCATGTTAACATTGGAGACTCCCTGCTGAAGGGAATCTATAGTGATCGCATGTCATCTTCTGACGGCGAGTCAATTTCAATCGTCCCTCTACCAGGCGCTGACATTGATAGGCTTACCGCTACACTGCGTAAATTCCAAGTTAATGAGAGAATTCAAAAAGCGACAGTCCATATTGGTGTCAATGACATAATGGATAATAACATCATAAGCACCTCACAGCTATCTACGCTGGAGGTACTGTTACGAAATAAATTTCCTAACTCATCTATGTTCATTTCATCCATCATTCCACCATGTTATGGATTCTAGCGTCGGACTGCCGATGCTGCCAATCTAACTTTGTATACATTTTGTAAAGACAATGCCATTAGTTTCATTAATAACACCCCGTACTTTACTTCGTCGTCCGGGGCTCCTAAGAAAAAAACTATACAGGGATCAAATACATTGTTCGAAGCTAGGAAGTAGTATACTAGCGAAGAACATAAAATATCCCGAACGTGCACAACAACCAGCACCAGTTACAGGAGTAAACCGAACTTCACCCCAGGCGACAGCCACCTCAAAAGTGTTCAGAAAACGCTCCTTCTCTTCCTGCACCACCATTGCCTATACCCCAGGAATACAATGCCATGGATAGCAACCCATGCTCCAATCCCAGTGTTGCTAACTATGATGTTTTGTTTCCTCCATTGCCCATAAAGCAGTCTCCCCCTATTATGTCAAAGGGAACACCGTTAAACAATGTTGCCGTGCCCCCGATGTATGCTTCTAATGTAGGCACTTCCAGTAACTCTCACAGCAGTGGTCCCTCGTTGGATGGTAATCTACACTCCTATCAGTGGAACCGCCAACTCCAACAGCTAATGCAATACAATCCTGCAGCCCTGCATCAAGCTTTCATGATGTCACTCCAGCACAGACATTTTCCTACCCCATCTAATAGTCTTAACTACTACTAAATAAAGTTTCAAAAACTCTGAAATTTTTCTACCGCAAGCGATATCATCCTTTCATCGTGCAATGTTCGCCAATCACGATCAGTGGCTTCACAAAGATGGCCTACGTATAGGCCATCTCAACATCTATCATTTGCTCAATAAATTACCTGAGCTTTCGGTAATACTGTGCAAACAATTCCATGTGTATGGAATCACAGAAAGTCGTCTCAACGACAAAATAACCGACTCTGAAATCACTCTTAATGGGTTTAAAGTAATTCGAAGAGACGCAAAACAAAAATTAGAGACAGGTATTGCTGTTTACATTTCAAATTCTCTTAACTGTTCCCGTAGAAGTGATCTCGAGTCAGTAGAGATAGAATGTGTTTGGTTAGAGGTGAAGCCAGCCAGTCAGCAACCGTTTCTAATTGGATACCTATATCGGAATCCGTGTGCTGGGTACAGTTGGTATGACTGCTTCACTACAATGATGGATAGAGTGTTTACAGCAGGTAGAGAAGTTATGATACTAGGTGACTTCAACATAGATATTAGTAAATCCAACCAGACATGGGACGATATCATTCTTTCTTACAATTTCAAACAACTAATAAACCGTCCCACAAGGGTTACTGACACATCCTCAACTATAATTGATCATATATATGTTACTTGTCCAGATAATATTATTGAATGTTCTGTTCCTGTTAGTACAGTTAGTGACCACTACCCTGTATGTTGTACATGGTCAAGAATTGGGTTCAAATCTCTTAAACATAAACATGTAAGTATCAAATTTAGAAATTTTAAAGCATTCAACCAAGATTTATTTTTGCAAGACTTAAGAAAAGCAGCCCTTGATCACGTTTACCAACTTCCTGACCCGGACGATGCATTAGCTTTCTGGACGAAGACAGTCTACAATGTGTTCGATAAACACGTGCCAATCAAAGAAGTTCGAGTCAAAAATCAACATAAATCCCCATGGGTCACTAGAGAAGTTCTGGAAATCATGAGAGAGCGAGATACAGCACACAAAAATAAAGACTTCATCAATTACCGCAGACTAAGGAATAAAGTTAAATATGAAATTCGTAGGATAAAAAAAGATCATTTAAAAAATTTGATTGTAGATAATTCAAACAGTACAAATATATGGAAGGCTATTAACTTGCTAACCAATAAGAAACGCCCTACAGAATCAGCAATACCAAATTCTATTAACATGCGGATGAATTCAGTTGGTTCTTTCAATCAGAAATAGAGAATCTAATGTCTTCAATACCAGAATCATCGTGTAATTTAAGTTCACTGGCATCATTATGTGAGGAGATGTGCACTAGAAATATTCCCGCTGAGATTCCTTTAATGTCTGTTACAGACGTTTATAAATATATCTTAAACATCAAATCAACAAACTCACACGGCCTAGATGGTATCAGTAATGTAATTCTTCGTTGTGCTGCACCAGTCATTAGCGAGTCCTTAACGTTCACATATAACCAGTGCCTGGCCAAAAACTACTTTCCATCTGCATTTAAAATTGCTAAAGTGTTTCCGCTAATTAAAAATGGCTCAATCGATAATAGCGTTTTGGGTAATTATAGACCTATTTCCTTACTATCGTCGCTATCAAAACCACTAGAAAAACACATTCATAAAATAACGTTACACCATTTAATTAACAACGATCTAATAATTAACAGTCAATCTGGGTTTCGACCTAAATATTCTTGCCATAGTGCTCTAACAAAAATGACCGATAACTGGCACTTAAACATCAACAACGGTAGAATTTGTGGAGCGGTGTTTGTAGACTTTAAAAAGCTTTTGATATGGTAGATCACGATATTTTAATTAGAAAACTAAAACAAATGAAGACAAGCACCAACATGGTGGACATAATTACGTCATTTCTATCCGACAGACAACAAGTCGTGTCCTTCAACAACTGTCTATCAAGACCCACACAGCTTAATATTGGTGTGCCTCAGGGCTCAATACTAGGTCCGCTGCTTTTTGCAGTTTATATTAATGATCTTCCTTTATATATCAATACAACTTGTGATCTATTTGCAGACGACTGTACTATATATACTAGTCAAGAAAACCGTAGTGAATTAGAGAATTCTTTACAAAAGGAACTTGATAATCTTACTAGATGGAGCAATGAAAACCGCATGCAAATTAACATCGACAAAACCAAATCCATGCTAATAACGACCAGACAAAAACTACAGACACTAGCCATAACTGGATCACCGCTTGAACTCCGCATGGGCACGTTACCTATAGTTAATGTGAATGAACATAAAACACTAGGTCTTTTAGTTGACAGCCATTTGAGCTGGAGCTCTCATGTTCACGCTCTTACCAAGAAAATAGCACAAAAAGTTTACCAACTTGCTAAAATTCAGCACTTCCTGGACGAAAGCACACGAAAAATATTCTATACATGCTATATCCAATCACATCTCGATTACTGTTCCACAGTTTGGGATGGTTGCCCTAAATCTAATTTAAAACGACTATGTTCTCTACAAAACCGCGCTATTCGTCTGGTTTCTGGCATAAAGCACGTTGAAAGTAATAATTTGTACAGTCATCTAAGACTTCTACCACTTCAAAAGCGCTTCCTTTTCAACAAAGCCAAATTAGTGAATAAAATTATATCTCAAAATACCCCAGAGTATCTTCTGCCGCTGATTCAATCTAATGCAATGAACAGCAAGCGCCTAAATTTGTTACATGTCTCAAAGCCTAGATTGGACCTATACAAAACATGTTTCGCCTATTCTGGTGCTCACTTATGGAATGATCTGCCTCCAGATCTGAAAACTCCAATGAGTCCCTACACATTTAACCGAAAACTCTTTCAATACCTAATCCATACCGACTATATGCCACCATAATTCGTTTACTGGTATAATTGTTCATTATAATTGTTCATTATAATTGTTCATTATAATTGTTTAACTATAATTGTTCACTATATATGTGTGTGCGTGTGGGAGCGAGAGAGAGAGAGAGAGAGAGAGAGAGAGAGAGAGAGAGAGAGAGAGAGAGAGAGAGAGAGAGAGAGAGTGGGTGTCAGAGAGAGTGAGAGAGTGAATGTGTGTGTGCCCACGTGCATGCGTGTGTGTGGAGAGAGTGATTGAGCGAGAAATGGTGGGGAATGTGTCAGTGCATGCATTCGTACGTGTATGTGTGAGAGTGAGTGAGGGGGTGTGTGAGTGCGTGCATGAGTTCATGCGTATGTGTATGTGTGAGAGAGTGTGATTGAGAGAGTGAGTGTGTGTGTGAAGGATTGTGGGTGAGGGAGTGAGACAGTGGGAGAGTTGATGTGTTAGTGTGTGTGTGTGTGTGCGTGTGTGTGCGTGTGTGTATATGAAAGAATACAGAGAGAGAGAGAAAGAGAGAGAGAGAGAGAGAGAGAGAGAGAGAGAGAGAGAGAGAGAGAGAGCTGAGCAGATGCATGTCATGTAACACGCATGTTATGTAACACGCGAATCCATATGTTTGTGTGTTCTCATCTGTCATATTATCAGTTAAATACCATTTGATTTTATCATGCATAATGTAAACTCATGTTCATTACTGTAGTTTGGGTGAGAGAGTCAGTGAGTGTGAATGAGAGACAGAATGAGTGAGCGTGAGAGTGAATGTGTGTGTGTGTGTGTGTGTGTGTGTGTGTGTGCGCGCCTTCTCTGTGTGTATCTCTGTGTGTGGGAGCATCACTATGTTTACGTCACATACATTTTATGTACACATTTTTCTCCATGTTTAACATTTTTATGAGACTACTCATGACAATTGTAAGTGTATGTGTGTGAGTAAAGTGTGGGAGTTTGTTCATACTAGTTTGAATGCTAACGTGAGACATTTTGTATGTGTCTAGATGTGAGGAGGCGTGAGTGTGTGTGGAGGATGTGTCTGTGTGTGGGGATATGTGTGGGTGGGGGATGTGTGGGTGTGGGTTTTTGTGGGTAGTGATATTTGTGGGTGTTGGTGGG
Organism: Cepaea nemoralis; assembly: GCA_014155875.1. Lineage (NCBI taxonomy): Eukaryota > Metazoa > Mollusca > Gastropoda > Stylommatophora > Helicidae > Cepaea > Cepaea nemoralis. The sequence goes on along the minus strand of JACEFZ010021916.1, from coordinate 225,512 downwards.
ATGTGTGGATGGATGTGTGGGGGTGAAAGTAGGGGTGTGGGAATGGGTGTGGGGGATGTGTGTATGGGTGGAGGATATGTGTATGGGACGGGTGCGGGGGATGTGTGTCTATGTGGGTGGAGATGTGTGGATGGTTTGAGGAAGTATGTGTGGGTGGCGGGGTTGTGTGGGTAGGGGATTGTGTTGGGTGGATTGGGGATGCAAGGGCGGGTGGGGAGAAGTGTATGGTGTGTGGGTTTGAGATATGTGTGCGGTGTGTTGGTGGGGGATGTGTGCATGGTGTGTGGGTGGGGGTATGTTTGTGGTGGTATGGGTGAGGATATGTGTGTGGGTGGGGGATAGTGTGTGGTGTGGGGGATGTGTGTGATGGGTGCGGGGAATGTGTGCATGGGTGGGGTATATGTGTGGGTGAGTAGGGGATGTGTGGTGGTTGGGGGAAGTATGTGTGGGTGGTGGGGGTGTGTGGGTGGGAGATGTGTGCGTGGATGGGGAATGTGTGGGTGGGGTGTGTGAGTGGCTTAGGGATGTGTAGGTGGGTGAGGGATGTGTATGTGTCGGGGTGGGATGCGTGAGTGGGTGGAGGATGTGTGTGGGTAGGGGTATTGCGATCGAGAGATGTTTGGTTGGGAGTGGGTGGGTGGGAGTGTGTGGGTGCGTAGTGGAGGATGTGTGCGTGAGTGAGTGTGTGTTGGTGGACGGGTAGGGAATGCGTGTGTGGGTGGGGAGAGGTGTGTCGTGTGTTGGTTGGGGATATTGTGTGGGTGAGGTATGTGTGTGTGGATGGGGATTTTTGTGGTGTGTGGGTGGGGTATGTGGGGTGGATGGGTAAGGGTATCTGTGTGGGTGTGGGTGGGAATATTGTGTGGTATGTGGGTGGGGGATATGTGTGTGGTGTGTAGATGGAGATGTGTGGTGGTATGTGGGTGTGGGATGCGTTGGTGAGGGATATGTTTGTGTGCGGTGCGTGGGTTGGGAATATTGCGTGGTAGGGGATGTATGTGATGTGCGGGTGGGGAGTTGTGTGGTGGGGGACTGGGTTAAGGCATGTGTGGGTGGGTGGGGGATTGGGTTAAGGCATGTGTGGGTGGGTGGAGGATGTATGTGTGGGTGGTGGGGTGTGTGTGAGTGGATTGGGGATGTATGGGTGGTTAGGGAGATGTGTGTGTGTGGGGAGGGGGGGTATGGAGATGTCAGTTGGTGGGGATGTGTGTGTATGGTTTGGGGATGTGTGAGTGGATGTGCGATGTGTGGGTTGATGGGGGATTGTGTGCGTGGGTGGGGAATATGTGGTCTATGGAGATGAGGCTGGGGGATGGGTGGTTTGAGGTGTGGGCGGGGAGAGGATGTGTGGGCTTGGATGTGTATGTGGGTGAGCGTGGGATGTGTGGGTTGGTCGGGGAATGTTTGTGGGTGGCGAGTGTGTTTTGGTGGGGGAACAGGTGAGGGCAGTGTGTGTGGGTTGGCTATGGGCGGGAGGGGGATGGGTCGGTTGGTGGGGTATGTATGTGTCCCTTGGTGTGCGTGTGTATGGGTAGGTGGGGGTGTGTGTGGGTGGGGTGATTATGGATAGGTGGAAGATGGGCCTCATAACATGGTAATTTGTCTTGTTTATGTTTACAACATTCATTTCGCAATGCTTATTTTTCTTCCTATGTAAAATGTATAATGATCTTGATGAACGAAAGGCGAGTGATTGGAAGGGCCGAATGTAAGACGGGCCTGCGCGCCTAATTTGTGACCCTAATAAAGTTGATTTGATTTGATTTGATTTGATTTGATTTGATTTGTGGCTCATGACTGTCCCTACCTGACGAGGAGGTCCTAAGACAGCCATTAACGTCGTTCACTAACTCTGATATGTGTTTTGCCATGAAGTCTTGGGAAGATAATGTTGTGGTTTTCCCTTGACTTCCACATCCACATGGTGGTCCTTTACCTCTACCTTTAACAGCCATTTCCGACTGTCAGGACAAGTGAGTGCCCTGCTCTGCTCAGCTGCAGAGTTGTCCACTTATTCCGGTGGATACTCGGTCCCCAGAGCTGTGCTAGCCACACCGTGGTGTGTTTCCATCCTCTACCGTGGGGAGGTGCAGTTGGGATTTTCCCTTCCTAAAGTTATGGTCTATGACCACAACTCTCCAGTACTTTTTAGAGGACTATCAACTATCACCCTTACTTAAACATCCAAATATACCAATGTCCGCAAAACGACAGATAGTAAACAGCATATTCACGCCAACCCTATGCTTTTTTTTTTTTTTAGCATATCCTTTTTTTACAGGGCCTCGCTGTCAACACCATCTGTATGTTGATTTCTTGGCAAGATTAAGCTCAGTAGTTTGCCATTGCTTTCTGAGCGGCCGGCTCACATACCCCGTAAGTTACTGATGCGATTCGAACCACCGCTGATTCTAACCGACATCACGCCACATACGAGAGTATACGAGATTACGGAGAAAAGTCATCACCTCTAAGCCACGAAGCCGCCCTATGCTGCCAATCTCAAATCTGGACTTTATCCAAATCACACCTTCGCAACATCAACACCTGCGAGATGAGATGCCTGAGGAGCGCTCCATCCATCCATCATGTGCCATGCCGGTAAGCGTGGGCGGTCATGTTCTGCCATCTCACTCGACCACCAGAGTCGTGGATCAGTTCCGTGTTTCTGTCTCGCCCATGCCACAAGGCCAAGCCATCCAGATACTTGTTTCTAGGTCTTCCCCTTGGTCTGTTTCCCTCGATCTTACCAGTTGTCACCAAGTTCTCCAAATCATTGTGACTGTCTACGTCTAATGTCTCTGATCAGTTTACGATCTTCATTTGTTTCTTGAAGGACTTGTTCATTGGTCTTTCTGGCTGTCCATGGCATTCTTTGCATTTTCCTCAGAAACCACATTTCTACAGCCATCAGATGTTTTTCAGCCTGGCTGCTCATTGTCCAAGCTTCACATCCATATAAAAGTACAGGTTCTATGTAGCACCTCAACACTCTTTTTCTCGTTTCAATTGACATCTTTTTATTGGTCAGTATGTTTTTCATCTTGCTAAAGGCTACTTTTGCCATGGCGATTCTTGTTCTAATCTCTTCCAGGCATCTCCCATCAGATGTTATCACTGTTCCGAGATAATTGTACCTATTCACTTGTTGAAGAATATTCCCATTTACTTGTATATTACACTGTGGTATTTCGTTCTTCCTAGTGACGACCATAATCTGTGTCTTTTTACAATTTAATTCTAACCCTTGTTGTTCACTGTGTGTAACAACCGCATCTACTAAATGTTGCAGATCCTGTTCATTGTCTGCAATTAATACTGTATCATCTGCATATCTAATGTTATTGATGCATCGTCCCCCAATGTTGATTCCTTCCATATCTTCAATATTTCTGAAAATATTTTCACTGTACAGGGAAAACAGATCTGGAGACATTACACATCCCTGTCTCACACCTCTCTTAATAGGCTGATATTGGCTTACTTCATTATCAACTCTTATGGCAGCTTGTTGTTTCCAATATATGTTTTTTACAAGTCTAAGGTCTTTCCCATCAATTTGTAGATCTTCAAGCATCCTTATCATGTTGACATGTCTCACTTTATCAAAAGCCTTTGTGTAGTCAATAAAGCAAAGGTGTAGATCTTTGTTTACTTCTATAGAACGTTCGATTACTGGTTCTCAGTATATACACAGCATTTACTGTACCCTTGCCTTCTACAAACCCACATTGTTCTTCTCCTATTTCAGGTTGTATTTTCCTCCTCACTCTTTGCATGATAATTCTTAGCAAAATCTTCGTGATGTGACTCATTATACTAATTGTTCGATGTTGATCACATTCCAAGGCTCCTGATTTCTTTGGGATTGCAATAAATACAGAATTACATAACTCATGAGGTATACTTCCAGTATCATATATTGTATTAAGCAGACTGGTAACTTTATCTATTCCATATTCTTCTAAAGCATTAATCATTTCTGTTGTGACGCTGTCTGGACCGGGGGTCTTGCCAGATTTCATATGATTAAGAGCATTCTGAACCTCCATCTTCAAAATTGTTGGCCCTTCATTATTATTCTGAACATCATACTGTTCGTCTCTGTTATCGTCATAAAGGTTTTTCACGTAATCTGACCATACATGTAAAATCTGTTCTTTTTCTATTATGACTCTTCCATCTTTTGTCTTTAGGCAGCCTGCTGATGTACGTGTTCTTTGATTGGTAAGCTCCTGAATTCTTTTGTGCATTAGTTTCGCATTTTTACTGTTGTGTTGTTTTTCAATTTCTCTGCAATTTTTCTCAAGCCATGTTTCTTTTGCCTCCTTACATAAGGTTCTGACTTTTCTGTGAATTTCTTCATATTTGGCAGGATTATTTTTGTTCTGTCTTCTTGTTTCCATTAGTTGCAAAATTTCTTCAGTCATCCATGTCTTACGGCCCACTTTCTTTACTTTTGGAATAGTTTTTTCTGCTGCACAACTGATTGAATTCTTCAGCATTTCCCATTGATCATCTACATCTTGAAATAGGATCTCTAGATCAGACAATAAATCAAATTTGTTCTTTACTTCTATGTTAAAATTATCTTGTATTTCTTTGTCAGTTTTCAATTTGCACAAGTCATATTTAGGGTTTCCTGCTGTATACTTGACTTTCTTTAACTTTAACCCTCAATGTGCCAGTAATTAATCTGTGATCACTGTAACAGTCTGCATTTGGAACTGTTTTTACAACTGTTAACGCATTTCGAAACCTTTTGCTAATCAGGATGTAATCTATCTGGTTTTTAATCCTGCTGTCTGGACTCCTCCATGTCCATAATCTTCTAGGATGTTGTTTAAACCAGGTGTTTCCTACCACCATTTCTTGTTCTTTTGCCCATTCTACAAGTCTGTAACCTCTTTCATTTCTCTCTCCCAAACCATGGTTGCCTACACTGCATCCATCGCTTTGCTTTCCTATTTTTGCGTTGAAATCACCCATTATGATATTTATTTCTGATTTTTTACAGTTCTTCAAAGCAGATTCAATGTCATTATAAAATTCCTCTATGCTTTCTTCACTGCTTTCACTTGTTGGGGCATATACTTGAATGACATTTATTTTAAAAGGTCTTCCGTTTAATTTTACTAATATAACTCTGTCTGCACAGCCCAGTATCCTTTGACAGAATTTGATGTTTGCTTATCTAACATAATGGCTACACCTCTTTGCTGTTCTTCTCCCCCAGAGTAAATAATCTTACAATCCTCTCCTGTCCTTATCCCTGCTCCTCTCCATCTCGTTTCCGATATTCCTAATATGTTAATCTTCTCTCTCTCCATTTCTTTTTTGATGTCTTCTAACTTTCCATCTGCATTCATTGTTCTAACATTCCAAGTACCTATTTTCAATGATATTAATCTTTTGCACCTAGTAGCCTGTTGACGGTCTGGAGTCACCTGGTGCGCATGACTATCCCTACCGGGCGAGGCTGCTCCTATGGAGCACCCATTTACGCCGTTTCTCTGATTATCGATAAGTGAACACAACATGATTTTCTTGGCATCTGTAAAGAAGGTAGTTTGCCATTGCTTTCCTTCCCAGCAGTGACCATACTGGTCAGTGACCGTAGCCATTGTCTCCTCAAAAAAGAGATCCTCTGCCTACCGTCGTGAAGGTGGAGACCATAACCTACAACTATCTGTCGGCTGCTCTCCATCTTCATCCACCACCTGCACCCATGGCTTCACGTAACCCTGATCGGGGGGCTAAACGGGTACTCCACCTTGCCCAAGGGTGTCCCGTAAGCTAGCGGAGGGAAGGAGGCGCCTTACTTCTCCTTTGATAGGGGATACCCCTACCCCGCTACTATTAGGAGCGCTGCCAGCCTAATAATCCGAGACCGAGTAAGAAATGCTGTTATCAGACAGACTGTGGGATCAACACCTTGTGCCACATTTATTGGAAGACAGAAGATCAACTGGTTTGGCCATGTCGTTAGAATGCAACACCAGCAACTACCATCACTGGCCTTACATCAAAGATCATCTGCGACAAGACCAAGAGGACGTCCAAGAAGACAATGGATTGACGACATCAAAGACTGTGTGCATTCACACGGAATGACACTATCCAGTGCCGCCCACCGGGCGCCGGAACGCAAATGATTCCTCCCCACGACGCTTGACAGCAGAAGTGGAAGATGATGATGATTACCCCTCCTGGGAGAGACTAGCCGAACCTAACCCTGCTGGCTGTAGAACGAGGCATCATCAACACCTTGTAGACCATTATAGTTTTTAACTAAAATACTTAACAAACCACACCGGCCATAGAGCAAGTATAGACTATACCAACCAGCGTCTACAGAGGAAGACATTACTACGAGGAAGTGCCGTCACCGCAAAGTAGAAGAAGCCTTGCCGCAAGTACAGCTATAGAAAGCACACCAGCTAACAATGCTCGTCAATTAACTCATACGATGAGTGTACATGACAACATCAACACGAGGCCTGCCAACCCACCAGTGCTCTTGGCCATTGAATACCCAATGGAGCGCATCCAACACAACATAGAACCCAACGTGGACATTGTTGAAGAAGTACCTGCCTCAGATAACAATGACATCTTAACTATAAATGGACATTCGTGCGACTGTAAACAGCGCATTGAGGAATTAGAACAATCACTAAAGGCTCTCATGGTCACTGTTTTAACTAACATCGAAGCAAACAGCCAGATAAGCAGTGATTACAATGCTCTCAAGACAGAAGTCGCGCCTCTGCGAGATGAAAATTTGCTACTGAGAAAAACAGTTCAAACCCTACAGAATGTGTCCTATACAGACAAAACCGAAGAAGTATGTAATTCCCAAGCAACCGCTTCATCCTTGGGAAATCTGGGGGAGGCTCAGTAAGTACTTCAAGAAAAATCACCAGAAACCGTACAGTGCTTTAACATGCTGCCAACGGGCAACACATGCCTACAAGATACATATGGAGAACCTCATAGAGACATAAATACTGCTTCTTCTTCTTCTTCTTCTTCTTCTTCTTCTTCTTCTTCTTCTTCTTCTTCTTCTTCTTCTTCTTCTTCTTCCTTCTTCTTCTTCTTCTTCTTCTTCTTCTTCTTCTTCTTCTTCTTCTTCTTCTTCTTCTTCTTCTTCTTCTTCTTCTTCTTCTTCTTCTTCTTCTTCTTCTTCTTCTTCTTCTTCTTCTTCTTCTTCTTCTTCTTCAGCGTTCCGAGCCATTGAGGTTCTTTGCTGCAGATACAATCCGTCTCCATTCGTCTATTTCGTTGATTCCAAGTGCTTGTAGGTCTGTATATGTATTATCTCTCCACCGCCTTCTTGGTCTACCTCGGGGTCTACGGTCATTTATTTCCTGAGTGTAAGCGAGTTTTGTTTCCCTATTATTTTCCATTCTTTCTATATGCCCCAGCCATTGTAGTCTATTAGCCTTCATGATATCAGTGATTAGCGGGGACTTAAACAGATCATAAATGTCTTTGTTACTTCTTCTTTTCCACTCTCCACTGTGTGTATCCCTAATGAGTCCAAAGATGCGTCTTAAAATTTGTTCTCAAAGGTTTGTAACAAGGCTTCGTCTCCTTTCGTTGTACTCCAGGTTTCAGAGCCATACAGCACAACTGGTCTGATCAGTGTTTTGTATATTGTGATTTTGGTGTTACGAGATAGCGCCTTTGATTTTAGTAGATGTTGTAGTACATAGTATATCTTATTTCCAGAGTTGATTCTAGTTTGTATTTCTTCCCTTATGATGTTGGAGCAGTTGAAGATTGTACCCAGGTATTTGTATGTTTTCGTTCTTTTAATGGTCATATTATCTATTTGTATGTGGCCAGAGTTTTTAGCCATTCCGTCTCTTGAAATTACCATATATTCTGTCTTATCTTGGTTGGTAATCAGCCCCATCCGTTGGGCTTTTTCCTTTATGTGAGTCAATATTTCCAATGTCTTTTGTTCACTTTGCCCTATGATATCTATATCATCTGCATAACCAAGCAGCTTGGATGTTTCTCCAATATCACATTCCTCCTTTACCTTCCTTACAACTTTCTCTAGAGCCAGATTGAAGAGCAGAGGCGATAGTGCATCTCCCTGTTTCAAGCCAGATGTTATTTGGAAGGGGTCTGATTTCCTGCCTTTATATGTTACTATATTATAAGTATCTTCCATGCATAGTCTGGTCATGTTGATTAACTTCCTTGGTATTCCAAATTCCTGCATAGCATTCCATAGACTATTCCTATGGACATTATCATAAGCCTTTTTAAAATCCACAAATATGTTATGGAGATCTCTTTTATATTCCCAATTTTTCTCGGCTATTTGTCGTAAGATAAATATCTGATCTATTGTTGATCTGTTTTGTCTAAAACCCGCCTGGCAGTCACCTACTATGTCTTCTGAATATGGTTTTAGTCTATTTAGTAGTACTGCGGATAGTATCTTATACTGCTGATAATCGGAAATGGATGAAACAACGGGAGAAACGTGCTGACAACCAACATTTACAGAGAGCACGACCTGACTGTACACTCATTATACTAGGCGATTCTTTAATGAAAGGTTTATACAGCTACCGGATGGCCACTTCAAACAAAGACATTGTTTCCATTATCCCACTGTCTGAGGCTGGTGTTGACCGGCTAACAGACAAAATTAGCAGTTTGGCTGTAAAATATAACGTTAGAAAGGCAAGCGTGCATATTGGTATTAATGACACCATGAACACCCAACAGATAACAGGGTCTCAACTGCTGGCACTCTTCAACAGATTGCGCCACACTTTTCCTAACTCGTCCATTTTCGTCTCCTCCATCATGTCACCGAGTTATGGAATAACTCTAGTTATAATAATAACGTCTAGCTGACATAAATAACAACATTTTGCAGAAGTTATGTTCTCAAAACAAGATACAGTTCATCAACAACACACAATCATTCACTTCACAAGCTGGTGCACCAAAAACAGAGTCTTTATAAGGATCAATTACATTTGTCTACATTGGGCACCAGCTTGCTCGCCAAAAATTTCAAATATCCAGAACGGACACAATACACATCCAATACAGGATCGCATCGGACACTTTTAGCTACTCCACCTGAAACTCAAGCCAGACGAAATACTCCCGTCACATCAAGTACCAATAGGCCAGAAGTGCGCAGACCACTCATAACCACTGCACCTGAAATCCAAGCCAGACGGGACACTTTCACTACACTAATCCATACAATACGTCTTTAACACAGAAGGGTAATAATTATGAAGATTGTTTCCTATTCTCCAAAGAAAGGAACCAACTCTCAGCAACAACGATGTCCACTACAACCTCCTGTTAGCCACGAACTAGAGGCTGTAGTTGGTAGTCATTACATACCCATGATACATCAACAGTACCTATTGTATTGAAGCCCAGAATGGTTGCACCTCACACGTCATAGCCCAGCTACAATTCGTCAAGCACTTATAATGTCGCTGTACCAACACAACCTGGTATTTACTATCAACTTAGCACAAAGCTACACGGGATCTCGGTACAAGAAATAGCCTTTCCTAGAACGTTTATCTGCATATTTGGGTACTACTTGATCTTGTAACGTATTAGGTTATACGGAACTATAAACATTGACTTATTTTGAGTTTACTTTAATTGATAGTACTTAGCTGTGGATCTTTTATATTACTTTTAATTAAGTTTTTACTGTGAGTGAGGGGGTCTTCACTGCTCTGCCTTGCGGATCTATGTACGTATTTTTATATATTGACAGAGATATTACTGTTTTCTCTGTACTTTAGAGTGTGTATTGCAATAAGGGACATATGTTGTATTCACTTTGTGTGTGCGCTTTTCTTAATATGTTTTGTTTTTAAACTTATGATTACGCATTGTTGAAATGTCTAATAAGTACGAACACTGGTTCAGTAATAATAGGATCAGAATCGGACATTTAAACATCTCCCATCTATTAGGGAAGCTGCAAGAACTATCACTTATACGTAATCAAAATTTTCACACGTTCGGTGTTAGCGAAAGTCGATTAAATAGTAACATCTCAGATGATGACATCGCTATCAGAGGCTTTAAAACCATTAGAAGAGATCCCTATCAGAAACAAGAGACGAGTATTGCAATTTATATTTCTAACTCGCTTAACTCACACCGCAGGCTAGATTTTGAAACCTGCGAGATTGAGTGTGTATGGCTTGAGGTTAAACTTCAAATCGCATACCCCTAGTAGTTGACTATCTTTATCGAAACCCCAGTGCAGAAAATAGCTGGTATGAAAAATGCACCGCTATGATGGATAGGTAGGGAATTTATTTGTTCAAGAACTATTGCTCAAGAATTATGGAGGAAATTGAGAGAAAAACGCAACTCTAACAGCGTTCACGCCGGAAACGACACACCGAAGCGACACGACATCAACAAGCGACTAACGACAACTGCTAAATTTCGACATACTTCAAATAGAAAGGAGATTTTTGCAACTTGGAATGTTACAGGTCTAGGATATAAGGAACCAGCTCTTGAAGAGTTCATGAAAAAATCAAATTATTAGGACTCGCAGACACTAGGAAAAAGGGGCAGAACACGAAACAAACACATGAAGGTTACGTTCTTATCTGGAGTGGCGTCAATCAGCGAGCTACAGCTAAACATGGAGTGGGATTTTTGTTGCATCCAGACAAAGCGAAAGCCATTATCAACACTAAATTTATATCAGAAAGGATTATACTAGTACAGATCAAAGAAGGAAATAGAACAACAACTTTTATACAAACATACGCCCCATGTAATGACACTTACAGCGACGAAGACAAAGACGAGTATTTTGATAAACTTGCAGACACGTTAAATAATGTCAAGGAGACAGATGAACTTGTTGTGATGGGTGATTTTAACGGACGAATAGGCACACGAAGAACACCGTGGGAGGACTGCATGGGGCCATTCAGCGACACAGAGGCTGATTGTAACAGCAATGGTCAACATCTACTCAACATATGTTCGGAACATGGACTAATAATAGCAAATAGTGTTTTTCAACATCGTCGTAGCCACACCAAGACATGGTATAAATGAAATTACATAAACCAAGCATCTCAAATTGACTTTATTCTAATTAGGAAATCAGACAGAAGGCTACTATTAGATTCAAGAGCACACCCAAATACAGATGTTGATACTGATTACAAACCAGTCATAATAAAAAAAAGATTTCACCACACAGGAAAATAAGAAACAAAAAGGTAACAACACATGTCATCAATTATAGGAGGCTGCAGGAAAATACAGTTAAAGACGAATTCAATCAAGAAATCCAAAACCTACATAAGAACATCCCTGATGACCACTCAAGCGTAGAAAAGGAATGGACATGTTTCAAGGCTGCCATGCTCGACACACTGAAAAATAAATGTGGAACAAAGAAAGTAGGGCAGGACAAAAGATTAAGAACAGCTTGGTGAAACAACGAAGTTAAAGATAGCATATTCAAATAGAAGGTAGCATTCAAAAAGTGGATCACAACTAAATCCGAACAGGACTATATTACTTATAGAATAGCACGACGTAATGCCAAACGAACAATTAGAGCATCTAGAGATGAATCCTGGAAAATATACGGTGAACAGATGGCGACCCTTAGCAAAGACTGCCCAAGATAATTTTATAAACGTGTCACCACAATGAGAAACAAAGATGCATGTTACAACCCAACCACCATTATAAACAGTAAAAGAGGTATACCGATATTTAATCCACAACAAAGACTAGCAAGGTGGGAAGAATACTTTCAAGAACTACTTAACCCCACAGATAACATAGGAAACCTCACTTTTGTGCCTAAATTCCAGGGACAGCAAGGACCAAATTTCATACCTGCAGAAGTCAAAGCAGTTATACAAAAAAGTCCTAAAGACAAATCACCTGGTCCAGATGGAATAACCACAGAAGCTATTCAGGCCTGTGGGGAAACAGGCGTTAAATGGCTAACAAGACTTTTTAACATAGCATGGGAAGAAAGAAAAGTCCCAGATGATTGGCAACAGGCAATAATAGTACCAATATGGAAAAAGAAAGGCAATACGGGAGAGTGCGAAACATACAGAGGTATATCACTCCTGAGCCATATAGGGAAAATGTATGCAAAACTTTTGGAACAAAGAGCTAGACCAATAGTTGAACAACAGTTAAGCAAAGCACAATTCGGTTTTCGGAAAGGTAAAAGTTGCACTGATGCATTATTTACACTTAGACAAATTTGTGAAAAAACTATTGAATATAGTGACCAGCAGAATATTGTGTTTGTAGATCAGGAAAAGGCTTTTGATAGAGTAGACAGATACAAATTATGGACCATTCTTGAAGACTATGGGATAGAAGGGCAACTGCTAGAAAACATCACAGCCATGTACCACTCGAGCCAAAGTGCAGTAAGAACACAAGAAGGTATATCAAATATGTTCACAGTCAATACAGGAGTGAGACAGGGATGTGTGCTCTCTCCCCTGCTATTCAATATCTACATGGACAGAATTTCCAAAGAAGCAAGTCTCGACAAAACAGATTCAGAAAATTTAGAACTCTTTACTCCAGATGAAACAACTGACCCACAGAGAATAAATGAACTTCTATTTGCAGACGATCAGTGCCTGTTTTACAGCGATGAGGGCAGACTACAAAATCATATTACTAATCTGAGTTCAACCTGCATCAGATACAATATGAGTATGAACACAGCCAAAACCGAAGTAATGCAAGTTAGCAGATCGCCAGGCCCACTAAGTATACAGATAAATAACACATCTCTGAAACAAGTTAAAGAATTCAAATACCTTGGAAGTATGATCACAGAAGATGGCAGATTGGACAGAGAAATTGAAATCAGATGTCAAAAATCTAGTGCACTTACATGTCAACTATTACCCTTACTGAAACATCCAAACATACCCATGTCCGCAAAACGACAGATAATAAACAGCATATTCACACCAACCCTATGCTACCAATCTCAAACCTGGACTTTATCCAAATTACACCTTCGCAAAATCAATACCTGCGAAATGAGATTCCTGAGGAGAGCTGCCAACTTAATAATCCGAAACCGAGTAAGAAATGCTACTATCAGACAGACGGTGGGATCAACACCTTGTGCCACATTTATCGAAAGACAGAAGATCAAGTGGTTTGGCCATGTCGTTAGTATGCAACATCAGCAACTACCATCACTGGCCTTACATCAAAGATCATCTGCGACGAGACCACGAGGACGTCCAAGAAGAAAATGGATTGACGACATCAGAGACATTGTACAACCACACGGAATGACACTATCCAGTGCCGTCCACCGGGCGCTGAAACGCAAATTATCCCTCCCCACGACGCTTGACGGCAGAGTGGAAGATGATGATGATGATGATGATGATGATGATGATGATGATGATGATGATGGATACAGTCTTTGGTAATGCGAGAGAAATTATACTGCTAGGTGACTTCAACATAGACACTAACAAATCAAACAAAACGTGGGAAAACATAATAGAGACATATAACTTCCAACAGTTAGTCAAACAAGCCACTAGAATAACAAAATCATCTGCAACACTTATAGATAATATTTATACTACGTGTGCTGACAACATTACAAACTGTACTATACCTATCAATGCAATGAGCGATTACTACCCAGCATGTTGCACGTGGTCGAAAAGAGGTACCACAATTACAACAAAAGTATAAAACACAGAAATTTTAAAAAATTCAATCAAACGTCTTTTTACAAGACTTACTCAACTCATCACTGGACTACAGTTATCAGCTTCTTGACCGAGACGATGCTCTGGACCACTGGCTGAGGACCTTTCTAAGTATATATGATAAGCATGTTCCATTTAAGGAAGTTCGTGTTAAACATCACACTAAGCCACGTTGGATCACACAGGAGGTAGTTGAACTTATGAGAGACCGGGACAGGGCACATAAAAATATAGATCTAACTATGTACCGTAGTCTGAGAAACAAAGTTCAATATGTTATTCGAAAGGAAAAGAAAAACTATTTTAAGAACTTAATAATAGATAAAACCAACACTAAGTAAATATGGAAAGCAATTAATACCTTGTCAAACAAGCACAAATCATCACAATCTTTACCATCAAATCAAGTTACATGTGATCAATTCAGTAGGTTCTTTCAGTCCGACATAAACCAACTGAATGCTGCAATACCAGATGCGCCTCATGACATAGCTTTATTATCATCATTCTGTGAAAACAAATGCTATGGAGACATTCCCTTCAACAAACCGCTAATGACGACCACTGAAGTATTTACGCATCTCAGTAACCTAAAAAAAAAAAAACAATAACTCATCAGTTATCGGATCCTTCGCCACGCTGCACCGGCAATCTGCGAGTAACTAACTTTTATGTATAATCAATGTCTCACCAAAGGTCACTTCCCATCAACCTTTACAATCGCTAAAGTGTATCCTCACTTAAAAGCTGGTCCTCTAGACTATCGCCTCATGAGTAATTATAGGCCAATTTCCATATTATCCCCACTATCCAAACCGCTAGAAAAGTACATCCACAAAACAACACTAGAGCACTTAGTTCGCCACAAACTAATAGATGACAGTCTGTCAGAATTTCGGCTAAAATATTCCTGTCATACGGCCCTTACAAACATGATAGAAAACTGGCATCAAAATATTAACAACAGTACACTATGTAGAGTGGTGTTTATAGACTTTAGAAGGTTCCAAATTGCTGTATGTAGCCGGGGCGCAGTGTTGGGGTGAGCGCCCAACATTGCTTAAATACCCCAATGGCTCGTGAATACATAACCTCTGCAGCAAAAGTCCAACTCCTGGCCTTCACGTGGCGGAACTGTGTTAACTAACAGGAGAAGGGGCGACGGCGAGTATCTGGCACCGGAAAATAACCAGTGTGCTCTAGATGTGTATACACATACATGCATGTGCAGACACGTGTGTGCGTGTGTACACATCTAAACTCGAGTGAGACCACAGTCTGCTCTAGCAAAGGAAAGGTGCTGAAGACGGAGGCAACCAGCCAGGAGGCGCACCACTGAAATCAGGATGCCACGCAATTACGCAAAATGGAATATGTCGACTGCTGCTAAACGTTATGGTGCTCGCCCTGCTTTGGACCCCCAGGCAGGTGCAGTGCCGGGCCCTATGTCTCGAAAGGGTCCAACCCCAACTACTGGAGGTCCTTCTCAGATGTCCTGGGGAGCCAGGGGACATGAGAATAGAATAGCTGGCCATACTAAACTAAGACTTAAAATAATGCACTGGAATGCGGAGGGAGTCAGCAACAAAAAAGTAGAATTAGAAAACATCCTGGACAAAGAAGAAGTAAGCATATGTTGCTTGCAAGAAACTCACCTCAATGAAAATATAGCCTTCAAAATCAGAGGCTACCAGTGTTACCGATCTGACCGAAAGGACAGGCGAAAAGGTGGGATACTTACCCTTGTAAAAAATAACATCACTGCTTCCCAAATCGAAGTCTATATGGAAGGGGCTGAGTATCAGGCACTTAAACTTAAAACAGGCTATACAGACCTACATCTGATCAATTACTACTGTCCAAGTGACCGTCCACAGGCACTGGACACACTACCATTAACAGAAAAAATGATTGTGTGCGGCGATTTCAACAGCCACTCTCAGAGTTGGGGCTATGATCACATGGACTAGAGAGGAGAGAGACTGGAAGACTGACAGGATGAGAATAGATTCATCTTGGTTAACAAGCCGTCCGACCCACATACTTTCTACTCGAGATCATGGCACTCTACAACTACACCTGACCTGGCTTTTCATTCACCAGACCTGGAGTGGAACATTACACGAATTGTTGGGAAACAACTAGGTGGCAGTGACCATCGACCAGTCTTTCTAACTGTAGAAAATGAGCTTGTAAGTGAAAGCAGCACCCTCTCGAGGTGGAACTACAAGAAAGCAGACTGGGCAGTGTACAAGCATCGCACCAGCATACTGGTTAGAAACCTGAACACTGAGAAAGACATAAATAAAGTAGTTGAAGAGTTTGGGAAATGCATACTACATGCAGCGCGAGAAACAGTACCAAGAGGAGCCCGTAAACAATATAAACCCTACTGGAGTAGTGAACTGGAACAGTTGCATAATGATGTGGAAGTATGTAGAAAGCAAGCAGAGGCCACACCCAGCCAAGAGCACCACAATAAATTCCAGCATGCAAAAGCCACATTTCAAAGGGCCAAGCTGCAGGCTATAGACGGAAAAGCTGGCAGGAAAAAACAGAGTCTCTGAACTTTGAAAGAGTCACAAGAAATTGTGGAAGCTAATAAAACAACTTAACGATGAGGGCACAGGGAGAAACTCAAAAATTGCACTACATAAAGATGGAAACATCTTAACAAGAAAGCAAGCAGCTGACCATTTTACGGACTCATTCGCACAAGATAACAATATCAAAATCAGTCCAGAGAAACAACAAGAGATATTCAAGAGAAACGGCAACATACAGGACAGAAGGAAATAGTACATGAGGTTCTGGAGGCACCCATCACAATCAGCGAACTGGAGCTAGCCATATCAAAACTGAAAATGAGAAAGTCACCAGGAGCTGATGGTATCTCCAATGAAATGATCAGGAACCTAGGAACAGAGGCCAAAGCAAAGCTGTTGCAGATCTTCAATAACAGTTGGACCTTAGGCAGTGTTCCACAAGCCTGGAGAGAAGCAATCATGATACCCCTCCTAAAATCAGGGAAAGATAGTTCCATTGCCTCTAGCTACAGACCAATTAGCCTCACCAGCTGTCTCTGCAAAACACTGGAGCGCATCATCAATCACAGACTGCAGTGGTACATTGAAAGTAAAAACATCCTTGTGCCACAGCAGGCTGGCTTTAGGCAGTGCTACTCTACGGAAGATCAGACAACCTACCTCTCTCAAGAAATTGAGGATGCATTCCAAGAGAAGAAGCTGGTGCTTGCGGCATGGATAGATTTGAAGAAAGCCTTTGACAAAGTCTGGAAAGAAGGTCTGATGAATAAACTGAGAAACTGCAAAGTCAATGGAAGAATGTACAAATGGGTGAAAGCATACTTGCACAACAGAAGAGCCCGAGTACAGATAGACGGACTAAAGAGCAAGAAAGTACTACTGCGTCACGGAGTTCCCCAGGGCGGAGTATTGTCCCCCACACTCTTTCTAATCTTCATCAATGATCTCGTTGCTAATCTACCACATGGAATTAAAGCCGCAATGTATGCCGATGACCTGGTTCTATGGAGCACAAATGAACATGCATCAGTGGCCACCAGATTACTACAAAGAGCTGTAGATACATTTGTTGCATGGGCAAATAGATGGTGTGTCAGCATAAACACTGACAAGTGCAGCACCACCCTATTTACCCTCTCTCCAAAACAAAAGGCAGGGACCATCCAGATAAATGGAACACCCTAACGAGAAGATAAAGAACCAACATACCTTGGAGTAACATTTGATGGCAGGCTGACATGGAGAAAGCACATCAACAAAGCATGTAGCAAAAGCCAGAAGGAAAATAGCCATCCTGAGAAAGCTAAGTGGAACCACATGGGGAGCCAGTGGGAAAATACTTAGCAAAGTTTATCAACAGAGCATACGACCACACCTGGAATACGGGTCAACTGCATGGTGTTCGGCAGCAAAAACCACACTACAAGAGCTGGACAAAGTGCAAAATCAAGCACTTAGAGTCACCACAGGAGGGATGAGATCAACCCCTATAGTGGAAATGGAGAAGATGGGGAGGACACAAGCACTGAGTGAGCGCAGAGATACGAAAACGCTAATACAAGCAGAAAAGTTCCTCAGCTTGCCAGGCCACCCTATGAAGAACAGATTTGAAAACCTAGCTATGGGGCGGTTGAAAAGAAGTAGTTTTATCCACCAGGCCAAACGACTCTGCAGAGAAACCACCGATCTGCCCACAGTTAGGTATCCCCCTAACAACTATTCCAGAGCGAACTCCATGGAAAGATGAGCATAGACTATCATTACAAATCCAGACAAAAGTGAGAGGAATATTTGACAAGGAAGATCAGAACAGTGTGCAGCGCAGAACAGCCACTCTCAGCTTCCTTGATGAAGAATACCCACAGGACCTCTGGATCCGAGTCTACACAGATGGGTCAGCACAAAATGCTGTTCGAAATGGAGGAGCGGGAGTGTACATAGAATACCCAAATAATACCAGGGACACAGCTAGAGTACCGACAGGAAAGTACTGCCATAACTACGATGCTGAAATTGAGGCAATCAAGATAGCAACAGAGAAATTACTAAATACCAGCAATGGTACACAACCTGTGGTGCTATTGACAGATGCAAAATCAGTACTCGAGGCGCTCCTGTCTGGGAAATTGCCAGTACTAAGGACACTACTTTCTGAACTTAGCAGTCAGCATAAGGTCACCATACAGTGGATACCATCCCACTGTGGAGTACCCGGGAACGACAGAGCTGATCAATTGGCTAAGGAAGGAGCCAAAGAAGAACAGCCTGATGTGCCTGTAACATACCACCAAAAGAAAAGAATGATCAAATCAGTCAGAAAACCACCAAAACCTGCTCAAGATGACTACCACGTTATGGATAGACCAGAACAAGTCATTATTCTGCGCCTCAGAACAGGGCACAATAGATTACGCAACCACATGTATACAAAATTCAAGATTGGTGAAACAGCCATGTGTACATGTGGATTGGCGTCGCAGACAGCAGAGCTCATACTCCAAGACTGCCCAAAATATAACATATCTAGGCAAACCTTCTGGCCTAGAGAGACTACAGTGGAAGATAAACTCTATGGACCGCTGTGTGAACTGAAAAAGACAGTTCAATTCATACAAGAGACAGCACTGCAGTTATAGACATATTTCAAGCGAACGAAAGAAGAAGAAGAGAAGACTTTAGAAAAGCATTCGATATGCTAGATCATAATATTCTAATTTAAAAGCTAGAAAAAATGAAAGTAAGCTTTAATTTAGTGACATTAATAAAAAAGCATTTTTATTAGACAGAAAAACAAGTAGTATCACACAATAAATCTTTATTTCTAGCCATTACCATT
This sequence comes from Cepaea nemoralis, assembly GCA_014155875.1. Taxonomy (NCBI): domain Eukaryota; kingdom Metazoa; phylum Mollusca; class Gastropoda; order Stylommatophora; family Helicidae; genus Cepaea; species Cepaea nemoralis. The sequence continues at coordinate 206,355 of JACEFZ010021916.1, read as the reverse complement.
AATATTGGAATACCTCAGGGGTCTATACTTGGCCCTCTGTTATTTGTCATTTATATAAATGATCTTCCCTTATATCTGTCGTCGTCCTGCGATCTGTTTGCAGACGACTGCACAGTATATACAAACGCTATTGATCGTAATGTGCTATAAATATCCTTGCAACAGGAAATAAATAATGTAGTTAACTGAAGTCATTAACATTTCTAAAACAAAATCTATCTTAATAGGAACCAGGTAAAGACTTCACACACTAAACTGGCAGAGAACTCTACAGCTGCACATTGGTAGAATGTCTATAGAAAGTGTAACTGGGCACAAGGCACTGGGTCTTATAATAGAACAAAGTCTAACCTTTAACTCACATGTTCATGCTCTCGTTAAACAAATAGCCAAAAAAGTATACCAACTTGCCAAAATTAAAAACTTCCTTGACAAAACCACAAGAAAGATATTCTATACTTCCCATATACAAATACCTATTGATTATTGCTCCACAATCTGGGATGGATGCTCCAAATCAATAAGCAAAACGGCTATATTCACTCCAGAAAAGGGTAGCGCGTTTAATTAATGGTCGACAAGCTTACCGACAATTCTAACCTACATGAAACGTCTTCGGTTACTGCCACTACACACACGACTACTTTTTAATAAGGCCAAACTAATTCACAAAATCCTATTTCAAAATGCTCCAAGCTACCTTTGGCCAGTTGTTTAAATATAACGCAAGACTAGAAATATACAGAACGACTAAATATACTTCATGTCCCTAAACCTAGGATAGACTTATATAAAACAAGCTTAGCATACTCTGTCGCTCAGTTGTGGAACAATCTTCCACAAGAAATCAAAGAACCACCAATCATTATGCATACATTCGCAACCTGTTTGAACACTATCTCAGTACATACTAAATTCCCCCATTAAAAAAAAAAAATAGACAATAATAACGGTAAATTATCTCAAACGACAACTAGCCAAAGAATATTCTCATAAGGTTAGTTTAGGTTAGTTTAGTTTAGTTTAGTTTAGTGGACTGATCAACATCACGGCACACGGGTGTAACCCATAAGTGCTCCGTTCTCCTCCTAACTCAAGCCTGAGTCCGGAGAAACTCAGCTCAGTGCACGAACTCCGTAGCACCGGTGAGGATCCTGAAATACTTTGGGTAGATTTTTAACTAGAAATTTTGCCCCGGCAGCGCCGTTAGGGTACTCTTTTTCGATTTCCAACTGCCAAGGGATTTTTTACGTGTGCAACAATACACACGGGCGTCCGATCTCACTACCTTGAGACCAGGGGCAATTTTATTACTAGAAGTCCACAGTGAAAAATTCCTGGCCCTCACCGGGGGTTGAACCCGAGATTTCCAGCACTCGAGACGGACATCATACCTCTCGAGACCACTCAATCTCCCCTTTTTATTTCCATATATATGGCACGTTACACCTTCCTTAGGTATTTATAATGCCCATGTTAAACATTGCCTCAGTGAGTCATTTGTTATTCATTGTTTTTCATGCATTATAATGCTATTGTTCTTTTTCTGTCAAACATTTGCTTCATAAGTGATGTTGAATGAAAGAAGTATGAGAGGAAATTGAGAAGAAGGGCGGAATGTCAGACGGGCCTGCGTGCCCAGTTCTTAACCCTTTGAAAATAAAGATTTTCGTTCGTTCGTTCGTTTGTTCGTTCGTTCGTTCTTTCATCCTTACTACACTATCCTGTATAGCAGCCGAAATGTTTTTTCTGCCACTGTAATTTTCCGACTGTGGTGCGGGGCATTGTGTCGCCATTGTTAGCTCTCTTGTTTTTGTGTAATACTGTCGCGTCATCAGATGTACCTTTCGTATTATTATACAGTGCATGTTTGTTTCGTTAAGAATTTAGATTGATTCTCTAATAGGTGTTTTCTTGTCATTGTTTTCATTAATTGGTGTTGAGGATTTTGTTGAAATCACATAGAGACGCATCACCGTCCCATTAGGCCTGATTAAATTTTACCATTTGTCCAGGAACAAAGAGCATCTTACTGATTTTTGTACATTCTCTCTCGTAGCTAATTTATATCCGCGTGTTTATGCTGTTTATTTATTCTTTAAAAGCAATACTATTACGTATACTAATTTTACAAGTGATAAACAACGCATCGTGGTCTGCTGGCAAATCAACCCACAGCTGTTTTTCGAACGCTGTATGCGGGATTTTGAACTGCGTCCGGAACTTCTTCACCACGGAGCCGACACAGATCAGTGTAGGTGCAGTATATTGCCATTGATGCTCTTTATGTGGCACTTGTCTGCATTCCACAGCACAGATGTGTTCATAGTGTTCATAGCGCTGACATATGTCTTATGACATCAGTATTAGGGGATGGTGACATAGAGAGTCCAGGGTTCGACATCAGCAGCGGGAGATTAGGAAGCAGACCGATTTGCGTTGATTTAGATGGTGGGAGGCGTTGGCCGTTCAGAAAGCATAGCCAAACGGTGTTAAAGCAGTTTCCTGCTGCGGATCTGTGATATGATAGCGCCATCACATTGTGTAGGCCTTACCAGGTTTGGCATAGAAAAGAAAAATCACAACAACAGAAATGAGGTTCCTGAGAAGAGCAGGGAGGAATAGGCCGCAAATCTTCGCCTTATTTTCACAAGAATCAAACTCATGTTCGCGTAACACTACCAGTGAAGTTCACTATCAACTTCGCTGACTTATCCTCACATTGGTAATCTACGAAATTATAATAGCCAAAGAAATCACAAATAGACAATTATATAGTGGGGTTGGTTGCTATGTTCCGTAAAGCACATGTAACTAACATTTTAAAATTACTCCCGGACAGTCCAATACAATTTCTTAATTGAAATAACGCAGTTAATTACACACATACACTCAGCACGCATTTATTTAACTCATAAACACACACTCAACAGAGAAGCAACGCACTGACACATTCAACAAACAGATACACAACGCACCGATACATACGCGGGGGGGGGGGGGGGGGCAAATGATTACGCCACTGTCTCGCGCTCTGAAGGTTGTGGGCTCCATTCCAGACTCCGTTGTTTCGTTCAGTATTTTGCGGGGTCATAGGTGGAGCAACAGAGTACGTGCTCTGTGCCAGACTTTCGGCAGGAGACCGAGTTACATGGGGTAACACACGATGCAATTACGTCGATTCTCTGGCTGTTATAATATGTTTGCCAGGTGTTGTAACTGAGAAACGTGGATGTTTTCTCTTAGATTGAAAGATGTGATACAAATTAATACTGCACCCATCATCATCATGTTACATGGCAACTGGCATAGACGTCGATTCTCCACAGATCTCTGTCATTGGTGTTTGGAGCACCCATCATTATTTCCATTGGTCTGCCACTGCCTCTTCTCCAGCTGATCTTTTGGTCGGTGTGTTCCAGTGTCTCTCTTCTCGTTATATGAGCAGAAAACGTCGTTTGCATCTTTCTTATAATTGTATATAATATTTTACTTGCATTAGACCATTTCAGAAAATCGCTGTTTTTCTGGCAGTCCTAGTGTCAAGGTCTCCAAGGTGACATGACAGACAGGACAGATGACAGACATAGGACATGGGAATAGGACGGGTATAGTAGACAGATCCCTACACCCATGACAGAGGATTACAGACGGGACTGTGCCCTTGAATGACAGGACAGGTTCACCTTGGACGGGATGACGCAGTACGAGTGCAGGACAGACTCGACTAGCACGACCTCCACGGACTCCACGATGGTCAAGAAACTCGTGACCACCTAACTGAGTAGGAAGCCTCAGACGGGACTCGGACTATGGATGAGAGAGGGTCTGTGACTGTTTGGGAGAGATAAATAGACCATTTACTTTGACTTGAGCTTCGCTAGTGTTAGTGTGGATGTTGAAACACGATTATGTTATTCGCCGAGCAAGTATATTGCGAGCGTAGTGCGAGAGCAGTGCGAGTCTTGTGAAATTATCTTTGTAGATATTGCTATAACGATGCATGACCATTAAAGATGGTTATTGATATACTCATGCCTTCCATGCCTCATCTGTACTCGCATCAAGTGCCTGTCTGAACCTTTGTTTATAAACCTCTAGAGACGTTGACACCAAGGTATTCGTTGTCTTCTAATTTGTTTGTCCACATTCCATGATTCACTGCTAAACAGCAAATCAGGTTCTATATAACACGCCGTATCCTCCTTCTGACAGTCTACGATATTAATTGTTCTTTTTTTTTTTTGCAACACATATTCTTCATTTTCTGAAATGCAGCATTTAATTGACAAATTCTTCTCTTAATCTCTGCCACAAACTAAACACTTTTACCAGCTAAACAGACTAGATGACCTGGAAAAACGTCATGCACCCCTTCTTTAAAATCACATAACAGACACACCCACACACATCATACTGATGTAAAATTGCATGTTGAATAGTGTGTCGATGTTTCTGCTTGTTTATCTGTCTATCCGAGGTGAAGTGAAGCATGCAGTACTTTTACAACTTGTGTAGGCGTTCACAGCGACTGTACGCTTGTTGCTATAGCAACACACTAAACTTCCATGTAGAGGAACAGGCCAGAATGAGACAAGATTACATGGGTTACAACTATAACCAGTAGTGTCGCTCCATGTACCATAGCTCGTCTCCTGCACATATTTTAGTTCCAAACGGAAACCCAAAATAGCACCGACGTTACTGCAACAAGATCAGGGGCGGATCTTGCTGTTCCACGAAATCGAAACTAAAACTAGCTACATGTTTTCTTCGAATTGTAAACCACAACCATCGATTACTACCTTACTTGGTGTTAATAAACACTGATAGGAGAACACGAATGGGACATATGCAGCTATTCTAAAAGATAAATACTTAAGAGATGATGACACGACCTCTAGGTATAAATCAAGGTGGGTTGTGAATACTGAACTTATATTTGTGTATAAATACAGTTAACTGTTCACTGTTGTTTAGACTAGTGAGATTATGTGTGTCGAGCAAATGATTGGTCAATGGTATCACATCTATACAGTAGTGTGTGTAACAATTGTGACAAAATCTGCTGTGCTTTAGTCTCATTATCTCCACAATATTATTATATAATGTTTGAGATTTATATTCGGGGCGATTATAAGTAAATGTTACAAACACATCATTATAATATCGCGAAAGTAGAAGAGGTAAGGTATTAACATTCTACAAGATCTGAGCATTGAAAGATGTTGATTGGTTCATAAAGAGCAACATGTCTGAGAGGCTGAAATACGACATACCATATTATTGAACGCCACAGTGGATGGATAGAACAATGATGGGAGAAACCGTTTGTGGACAAAGGGCTGGAGCCAATCATCACGTAAATGTACAGGAGATATTGAAGCGTCGTGGGCATGAACAATCATATGGCAGGTTAACCAAGCGGAATCGATAATTAATATTATTTCAATCAATCAATCATGTGCCATGCCGGAAAGCGTGGGCGGTCATGACTCGCCATTTCACTCGATCACCAGTGTCGTGGATCAGCTCAGTGTTCCTGTCTCGTCCATGCCATGTGGCCAAGCCATCCAGGTATTTTCCTCTCGGTCTTCCTCTTGGTCTGTTCCCCTCGATCTTGCCAGTTGTCACTAAGTTCTCCAACCCATTTCTTCTCATAACATGTCCAAAAAATTTTGACTGTCTACGTCTAATTTCTCTAATCAGTCTACGATGTTCATTTGTCTCCTGTAGTACTTGGTCATTGGTTTTTCTGTCTGTCCATTATTATTTAGATGGGCCTTAATATGAGCGACGTTATGCAAACAACCAACTCCATGGCAAAGATGTATGTTCAAAATCTAGTGCAGTAGCAAAGGTATAAAAAACATTCGAATGAAAAGGAAACGGAGTGACTATTCGCAATGGAATTGCGAATAGAAAAAAATTATAATCGCAATAGAATTGCGAATAGAGAAAAATTATATTCGCAATCGAAATAGGTCACGTGATTATTCCTATGCGTGTGTCCATATTACAATATTTTGTTGATCTGTTAACGTGTCCTCAGAAGCATAGTGGTTAGTGTCTCCGCCTGTCATGCGGGAGCTCGAGATTCGATTCACCGATGGGGTGGCAACATTTTTTTTTTTTTAATTTTCAGGAATTAGATGACACCAATGCTAGTCTGATGATTTCTCTTTAGGCATATGTTTTCTACGGATTTTGTGTATTAGGTGTTGTTTATCTTGCTGCACAAGAACCTACTTTTGTTGTCTTGGGAAAGGAGTTTAGCAACCCGAACGCGAGTTCTTCTCTCTCTCTCTCTCTCTCTCTCTCTCTCTCTCTCTCTCTCTCTCTCTCTCTCTCTCTCTCTCTCTCTCTCTCTCTCTCTCTCTCTCTCTCTCTCTCTCGCTCTAAGTCTCGATCTCCCACCTCTCCCTTTCTTGTCTTTACCACTCTTTAATGTCTTTCAACACATCTTTCTCATATCTCTGTCTCTCACATTATCTTCGTTATCTATCTCTCTCCTCTCTCTTTTCCACCTGCTTCAGATATACCGGGTTTTCCTGCACTTTATATGCGTAGCAATTCCTTATCCTTGTTTATTTATTAATTAATGAGGACAGTCAATGTGCCAGCCTGGTGTTTGAATTGCCTAATCATGTCTCTCTGAGGCCAAACATATTACTGACTGTCAGTACAGTCAGCTTGGACCAGAACAGAGTCACTCAGAGAGGATGCAATGGAGGCCATAGAAAGTGTCAAATTAAGAGAATCATCACTGCTGCGATATTATCAGGACATAAATAGTAGGACGGTTAGTTAGTTAGTTAGTTAGTTAGTTAGTTAGTCGACAGATCATCCTCGTTGCACATCGAACCATTCAGTCCCTAAGTGCTCGGATCCCCTCCTCAGCAAATCCCGCAGCGCGTAGCGGCTAACGACGCCAGTTCTGTGTTGGTTTATCAATCTTCTTTGGCGTCCTGCGTAGTGTTCTTGTTTGGCCACCCCTCTTTTAATTTGCTGCTCTAGCAGTCTGGCCATTGTTGTAGATTCACAGTCATCACTTGGTTCTCGCAAAAGTCTTACTTCTCGTAGAGCATTCAGTATGTCAGCCTGGTCCATGGCGCGTCCGCCCTCCACAGTAGCCTCACCTGCGAGCTTGTCAGCCCGCTCATTTCCTTGTACTCCCGCATGCCCTGGCACGAAGATGAAACTAATCTTTGCCAGCCGAGACCGCTCCAGAGGCAGCAACCATTCTCTTCGGATCGACCCCTCCTCTATCCTCTTGATCATGTTCATTGAGTCGCTAAGGAAACAAGCCCTAGTGAATGTCTGTGTCTCGAGCCATGTTATTGCTTTACTTACTGCCATGACTTCCATGGTCAGGCTACTTGTGGTTTCAGTGAAAGCACCAGAGTCCTCCTTCACAATTCTCCCTCCGGCCCGAGCTGTAAAGGCCCATGAGCTTCTCACATGTCGGACGACCGACCCATCTGTGTAGATGACCGCGTCACTGTCTAGCGAATTCTCGAAATTCAACGCTTGTACTTCAGCCTCCACAGCAGCCGGATTTTCTTGTCTGCATTTCCTATCTAGTTGGATGCAAACTGAAAAGGATGTGCAGAAGTCTGTTGGCACTTGCACCCACTCCTCGCCAGGTTCTAAGTCCTCAAGTGAACACACCTGTTGAAGAATGTCTTCGGCTTGACCCATCCACGACCGTCCTCTTTTTAACCTGCTGCCCTTCACCTTCCTAATTTCACTATGCAGTGGATGTTGTGTGTTTGCGTTAACTCTGAGGTAGGCGCGTGCCCTGCAAACTTGTATTCTCTCTTCAATGGTTGGAAAATCAAGAAGGTAGCGCATCGCCCTGCATGCTGTATCTCTTGTACATCCAAGAATAATGCGCATAGCTTCATTCTGTATCCTTTCCATCCTTTCTATCTGCTTATGGCTGAGAGTCAGGATTGCCATTGCATACTCCAAAACAGACATGACCAGCCCCTCGTACAGAAGACATAGATGGCGCTGCTCACAGTTTGCTGCCGCCATCACCCGCATCGCAGCCAAACCCCGCTTGGCCTTTGTTATCACCTGGTCTATGTGCACATTATAAGTAAGGCTTCGATCAAACCGTATCCCTAGGTAATTAATTGCCTGCGTTCTTTCCACCGTCTCTGAACACAGCATTACAGTTGGTGTTGGAGTGTTGACAATATGATTATTCAACGAGAACCAAGTCACTGTTGCCTTTGTTGGGTTGACCATTGCCCCAGCTTCATCACACCAAGTACTTATGCGATTGAGTTCGGTTTGTAGTTCCACAGCAACCTGCTCTCTATCCTTACCCTGACGATACACTAAAACATCATCGGCATATGACAATGTCCTGCCAGGTCCAGTGATCTGCTCACTGGTGATTCTCACTGTGTAGGCGTTGAACAGTACCGGAGATAATGGTGATCCCTGTGGTAGGCCAGGATATATTGTTGTTGGTTCCGAAGTCCAACTGCCACATCTAAAAACTACTTTCCGTTGGAAGAGGGATGCAGCGATCCAACTAAGGAGGAATGGACTTACTTTTAGTTCAAGAAGCTGAAACATTAAACAATCCAATGGTACTCTGTTGTATGCGTCCTCAAGATCAATCGCTGCAGCAAAGGTTTCAATGCCTGAGTGGAAACCTTCATAGACATCATGGGCAAAGACTGCTGCATTGGTCCAGGTTTCTCTTTTTGGACGGTACCCACCCAGGGTAGGTGGGAAAACACCTTGCCTCTCTAGCTGGCTTGATATCTTCCTGGCAATTACCTTCTCCAGCAGCTTGCCTATTGTATTCTGCATGGTTATAATTCGATATCCCTGAATTTTTTGTGGTCTTTGTCAGGCTTCGGCAAGGGAATCAGATAGCTGTGTAACCATTCCTCCTTGATGCTAGCACTCCCTATACTGTTGTTGTACATGTCTGCTAGTTTCTCTAGCTCATTGTCGGTACACTTATTGATGTCGTCGTATCTTATGCCATCAGGACCTGGAGCGCTGTTTTTTGATCGTCGAAGTACAGCCTTGATTTCTTTCACTGTCACTGTGTCTTCATCCGAAGTGTTCTGGGCCTTGCATCTGTCTGAGGTGACCTCCTTGGCCAGATTTCGGCCTCCCATGTCTGTCTGGTTGCTCTGCTCAAGATAGCGTTCAAAGAGGGCTTTGCCCTTGTCCTCGTCAGTCCTCTGCCAGATGAGGTCAGCACCTTGGAAGTCAGAAATGCTCTTATTCTTGACTACACCACTCATGCTTTTATGTAGTCGCCAGAACAATTTCAGTGACTTGTCTGTGCTTACTCTTTGACACACCTCTGCCCATTTTTCGCTTTTAACCACCTTGACCAGTTTCTTGAAATAGCTTACTTTTGTGTGCATCTCTCTTTCTAAGTGCATGCAGGGACTAGGATGACCAGCTCTGTTCTTCTTGGCATTTTGCCATCTCCTTACAGCACTACGCTTATCCACCCAAGCCTTCTCCACCTCGAAATTCCACCACGGTGGCTGCTCCCAGCTTTTTTTCCTGCCCTGAAACTTTCTGCGCTTGTCACGTCTTATTTTACTCACCACATCTTGCCCTGTACTGTCATACTGGAAAGTCTTTACCTTTAGCTTGTGCTGCCTGGTTCTGCCTTTCTCCACCAATATGATGCAAGGGTGGTGGTCGCTGCCGTGGTGTCCTAGGACACCCCATCTACACACTGTAGTGAGTGAAGGTGAAACTAGCGCCAGATCAATAGCACTGTCCTCATCGCCTGGACGGCTTGCTGTCCTGGTGACACAGCCACTGTTGATACAAACCAGGTCAATGGTTTCAAGTGCAGTCTCGAGCTCCTCCCCCTGTGTATTGGAGGAAATGTTTCCCCATGATCTGCCTTTAGCGTTGAAGTCACCACAGAAAATAACATTTCTCTCGTGGCCTAATATGCCACTTAAGCACTGCCACTTCTGGGCGTCCATACTCCATTGCGGGCATAAACATTAACCAACACGAATGGTATACTGGAATGAACTCTCAACGCCTGTATTTGTATATCGTCACTGTCCCAACTGGACATGTCTAGCTCTGACGCCACCATGCTGTCGCGAACGAGAATCGCCATTCCCAGATGTCGTCTGTTGTAGAAACATTTGAAACCGGCAATTCGGAGTAGCTGATCGCCCAGTCTCGTCTCCAGGAGTGCTACAATGTCGTTCATGTAAACAAGGGTTTCTAAAATAGAGCCCCGTTGTTTTACACTGGCACAGTTCCAATATAGAATACGGATATTCCTGAGTCCTAGACGGTGACACTTGAGTCTAAAACGTCTCAAACCACCACGCTTACCTTGCTTCTTTCTCCCTGCGCGGCTTCCACGCCTGCCTCGTTAGGTTGACTGCTGACTGCTCGGAGAACACATGTTGTTCCGCCATGTTGAAAAAAAACGAAACACAGAACCCACACACGCTGCTAAAGATTCACTCAATGATGGCTTCGCTCGATGCACGAACTCCGTAGCACCCGCGCAGATCTTGAGTAGAAACTCCTGGTTTTACATCCTGGCACACCAATTACACGCAAGAGATGAATAAATCCATCCCCTACGCGAAAAAGTTAATGAACACAAAACAACCCGACCGTCCGCGGCCATCTTGAAACTGGAAACCCTGTTGTTGTTGATATTTGTTTATCTTGGGGTTATACAGTTATTTCTGCCTCCTAGTCTCTCGTTGCCACCGGGCTCAGGCGGTAATTTCCTATCAGACCAACCTAGAACACACCGAGCACTATTGTTGTTATGTATTAATGACAGGTGCGAGGGAGTTGTACACCATGTCTCTTCTTACTTTCCGGAACCCTTTCTCATTTTCCTGTGTTGCCGTTCTTGATTGATGTGCTGCTGAGGAGAAGAATCCTTTCCAGTCAACGTATAGAAGAAGACTGGGACATCACCCTTACGAAGCTTAGATGACAAAGCTGGCTGACGTAGCAGACTACACTCGAGTCGGAGAAACAGCCGTGCGGCCTAAAGAACGTTAATCCTGACTAGGTTCGAGTCCAGAGAAGGTCCGGGAGTTCGAGGAGGATCAGCTGAATGTATCCTATTACCTGCATCTACATTACTTCGGCGTCATAATACGGACAGGACTGCTGGAATGAAGACTGTCCTCCAGACTATTCTCACTAGACTCAGTGCTTCTGTATATTTGTCTAGTCCTTGAACATCTGTCCTGAATCTGAATCTTCATTAAAGATTCTTAATTTACATGTCTTGAGACTGTTGTCTTATTGTCAGATAGTGCTCGGTGTGTTCTAGGTTGGTCTGATAGGAAATTACCGCCTGGGCCCGGTGGCAACGAGAGACTAGGAGGCAGAAATAACTGTATAACCCCAAGATAAACAAATATCAACAACAAATGAGATGCGAGCCTGTGTTGTTACACTGACAAAATTCAGTCACTAGGCAGAAAAAGCGTGAACCCCGAGCTACTGGGGCTAGAATATAACTACGCAATGTCAATATCAAGTAGACAGTTACCATTATCACTTCTTACCGACAACACATTCCATGTTTGCTGTATCTAAACGCGCATGTCGTACAGTAATAATATTCACATGGAGAAGGTGTGGTTTTCTAAAAGGTAGGGTAATTGCCATTCATCTTGACATTAACATTATAGTTTAGATGATCAATCACTAAGGAAGCTACCACTTTCTTGCACAGAGTAGGGGTGAAAAAGTCAAGACTACACGCACTACCTAGTAATGTTTGAATTCCCAGCCTAATCTGCATTGTTGTCTTAGTTAAGAAAGCTAGTGCTTTAAAGGCTTGATATGTTTACCGCATAATTCTACAGCGTCTATGTATTTTGACGACGTCCTTTCTAAAAAGGCTTTAATTTAAGCATGCACATGATAAGGGTAAAACAAAACCATTACTCCACTACAGCAAGTTAATAGTGTACTGGTTTTGCTCCACGAGAAACATAGTAACCTTTCGTGACTACATCCGATTATTAGGGAAAGGGTTAATGAAATTAATCCTTTAACAAATTAAGTCTCTATATGGGTTAATCAAACATGTAAGAAAAATAATCTCTTTTCTACTTAATAGTTGGTAAGAGTAGAAAGGGTATATATGTTTGTGTGCATGAAGATAGGTTTCATATAATACCAATACTATATTTCTTTAGTAGAACACAACATAATAACATTAGTCAAAATAGATACTCTTTGGCTAATGTGACGTCTGGGTGACGTTTCTTCCCCACACCTCAAAGAGACCTACATAACTAGTCTTACGGACGACGGACAAGTGTTGTGAGAATGGATTAGGGTAGAGTTTTTTCTTGTATTAATGGGTTTCAGTCATCAAGAGCTGTCTCAACGAAAGAAGGCCTTCTATTTGATGTCCATAATCCAATTCCTCCTTCAAGTATCAGAGATTTCTTCTTCTTCTTTGCGTTCATCCGGAGTGTTTTTTCAGATGTGATTGCGGTGTGTCTGTTATGCGCCCTTGGGCCGAAACCCGTAGGCCAACACATCCGGCTGTAGCGTGCTTTTTTGACAAGGTAGCATTCCTAGGAGACTCTCACTTTAGAGGTACCATCCACAACCCAGCTGGCCAAGTTGGAACGGTCGAAGACAACGGTCAACCCTTAAAGGAAGGCAGGGACAGTCCATGGCATTTTCCGCCATCCAAGGTTGCTTCCATAATTGCAGGGCCGACACATAACGCCCTGGTGCTGGGCTCACCGAGGGAATCGTCACGTCCTGCTCATGGCTGCTTTAATTCCTCACTTCAATATATTGGAATTTCGTTCGCCCCGGACCTTTCCCGCACAAACCAGACAGGTCTGTAGACAGTATCCACTCAGCGAGTTTTCGACACGGACATGTGCTTGTCGTTGCGCCTGTCAGAGCTGTTCCAGGCACGACGGACATTCGGAAAACTACCTAGTCAGAGCTGTTCCGAACAAGAGCGGCATTCGGAAACTAGGTAGTCAGAGCTGTTCCTAGCACGAGAGACATTCGGACAAGACATTTCACTCGGACGTAAATGCGTAGTGCCAATTTTTATTTTGCCACCCGTAGGACGGCACTTCCGGCTTCGGCGGGCATTTTTTAATGAGGTTAGCCTTCCTCGGGTTTCGAGGCACGTTAGACTTATTGTTGTGATGTCGCCCACATCTCAGCTGGTCAAGATAGAACGATAAAAGACATCACGGTCGACCCTCAAGGGAAGGCAGGGGCAGACCATGGGCATTCCCTCGCTATCCAAGGAGGCTTCCATAATTGCAGAGCCGGCACATATTGCTCTGAGACTGGGCTCACCCGAGGAGTTGCCTCGTCCTGCTCATGGCTGCTTTAGTTCCTCACTTCCATGTGTTGGGCATCTCGCTTGCCACTGGTCGCTCAAGCACACACCAGGAACGGTCAGTCTGCAGGCGACATCCACTAGGTAAGCTTTCGCTTCGGACTTCGGATTACGCAATGGATTCGCTAGTGGATCAGTGCGTTCGATTTCGTGTTATTGAGACGTTTTTCCACCTTTGTCTACTCTCTACGAGTTAGATACAGACAGTTTTCGTAACCATTTCATTCGACTGGGGCACTTCATTCAACCTTTTTGTACTCGCTCACGAGGTAGGCTACATGTGCTGCCGGCTCAGCACCTTATCTCCGTACAGCAGTGAGCGAGAAACGGTCAGGCCCTCTCATCCGGGGATCCCCCATATCCCCCAACTGGGAGCCTTCGGACAGGTATCTGAACTGGACATGTAGCGTGCTCAGTATCTCACCTCCATTTTTAGGTAGGTGAATATCGGCCGGGCTCTATCATCCAAGGGTAGTAGCTTAGAGGCGTTCAGCCACATCTCTCAGATGGAGGCCTTTGTGTAAGTGTCTGGACCAAGTTTGTGTCTTCGTGCGCCTGAGTTTAAATTTTGACTGCTATCCTCAGCCTACCCGCAGAGCAGCAGGTTGTGTCTCTCTTAGTCTGGTCCCTATCCCAAGAGCTGTCCAATATGTAGTTTATATCCATTGGCACAGCGCTTGAGGTCAGTGGGACACTCAAGCTCCCCCACCGCGGCAAGGTGGGGACACATCGGGGAGTATCAGAGATTTCAATAGTTTAGTTTAGTCGTTGGATCAACATCACGGCACACGGTTTAACCCATAAGTGATCCGTTTTCCTCCTAACTCAAACCTGCGTCTTGAGAAACTCAGCTCAATGCACTAACTCCGTTGCATCGGCCAGGATCCTGAACTACTTTGGGTAGATTTTTTACTCGAAATTTTGCCCGGGCAGCGCCGTTAGGCTACACTTTTTCGATTTCCAACTGCCAAGGGATATTTTACGAGCGCAACAATACACACGGGCGTCCGATCTCACTACCCATAGACCAGGGGAAATTTTATTACTGGAAGTCCAGGTGGATTTTTTAAATAAATCCCGGGGCCTGAATCCGGGACCACCAGCACTAGAGGCGGACACCATACCTCGAGACCACTCAGCAGGCCCCCCCCCCCCCCCCCCCCCCCGAAGAGATTTCAATACTTACCTCATAATTATGTTAATATGATATGCTTTTATTATATTTTATTACTGGAAGTCCAGGTGGATTTTTTAAATAGATCCCGGTCCTCACCGGGGCCTGAATCTGGGACCACCAGCACTCAAGTCGGACACCATACCTCGAGACCACTCATCCCCCAAGAGATTTCAATACTTCCTCGTAATTATGTTAATATGATATGCTTTTTTAATATTAACAACCCGTGGCCCCTGCATGTGTTGAGCGGCGACCATTACATGTGAGCTCCAGCGATTGGTGTGCTGCTGCAAGTTGATTCAAAACTGTAGTTGTTGGCCTGTCAGAGGTGGGCATTTTCTTCAGGTACTTTTAAATCTGGTCATTGGGTCATCCCATTACAGCCTGTAACCCTTATTATAATGCTAGAAAAGAAACATAGTAAGGCACTCGCATGTCTGGATATGGGTGCAGGCACGACCTAGATGTACATCACTGATGCAGTTGTATTATAATAGTCTTTCCTCTTGAGCCTAAGGCGGCGCATAGGGCAGAAGTCCTGTCTCTCCATGCCTGGCGGTTCGCTGCTATCTGTTGTAGATCTTGGATATCTACTTGGCCACTGAATGAGCCTTCTCTGATGATGGTTCTACGCAGGGTCTCTCTTGGTCTTCCCCGTTTTCTTTTCCCTACTGGTGACCATATGAGGGCTTGGTAGGGGAGTCTTGACTTGTCCATTCTGAGTACATGGCCGATGTAGTTCCAACGGCGTCTTCTTATGAAATTGGATATTGTATCTTGCTTAGTCTGTCTTATTTGCGAATTGGTTCTGAAGTCTGTCCAGTGGATGTTTAGAAGTCTTCTAAGACATTTGTTCTCAAAATTGTCTAGTTTTTTATCTAAAGCTACCGTTGATTTCCAACTTTCACATCCATACGTTAACACTGGAATCACACAAGAGTTGAAGATTTTAAGTTTTGTGTGTTTGCTGAGTGTCTTTGACTTCCAGATGTTTGACAGTTTATTGAAGGCACTAGATGCCAGTGCGATTCTAGATGATATTTCTGGTGTTGAGTCCCCTGTAGATGTCATTTTGCTTCCTAGGTATGTGAAGCTGTTGACTTTTTCAAGAACGTAGCTGTTCAATTTGGTGTCATCTGAACTGTTGGTAAGATCAATAGTCTTTGTTTTTGTGGTGTTAATTTGGAGACCAATTTGCCCTGAAACATTTTGGAGGTGGTTTATTTTCTCTTGGGCATCCGGGTGTGTTGAATTCAAAAGCACTATGTCGTCGGCAAAGTCCAGGTCTTCTAGAATTTTGTCAACCCAATGGATACCCATATTTGTGTTGTTTGTGCATTTGCGCATGACCCAATCGATAGCTATTCCAAAAAGCATCGGTGATAAGACACAACCCTGTTTCACTCCTGTTTCGACTGAGAACCAGTCAGAGTTGCCTGTTTCTGTTCTTACGCAGCAACGTGTTTCTTTGTAGAAAGATTTTATGACGTTGGTATATTTGGTAGGAAAACCATAGATGTTAAGTAGATTCCAAAGTGAAGGACGGTGGATACTGTCGAAGGCTTTTTGAAAGTCGACAAAGTTGGTGATTAATTTCGACTGGAATTCTACGGAGTCTTCAATGATTATTCTGAGGGTGAAAATGTGGTCTATGCATGACCGTTTTGGTCTGAAGCCTGCTTGTTCTTCTCTGAGCCTTTCATCTATCGCCTTTTTCAATCTCTCAAGTAACATGCTACAAAAAAGTTTTCCTGGTACTGACAATAGAGTGATACCACGCCAATTATTGCAATCAGACATATCGCCCTTTTTGGGCAGTTTGAAAATTACACCATCTTTCCACTGTTGTGGTGGGGATTCGCTTTGCCAGATTTCATTGATCAGCTGTAACAAACGTTGTAAGGTGTTCTCATCTGCTGCTTTGAGCATTTCTCCTGAGATTTCATCTTCACCGACAGCTTTGTTGTTCTTCAATTTTTTTATGGCTGTTTTGATCTCTTCCATGGTGAATGACTCGCAGGAGGCATCTAGTGGGGGCATAGTAATTTCTCCATCCAGGTTCGGAACAGTGTCAGGCTGCGGTCTATTTAATATTTCTTTGAAATGTTCTGCCCATCGTTGCTTTTGAAGGTCATCGGGTAACAATTGATTGCCTTGTTTGTCTTTGATGGATATATTTGGTGTAGGTGAGTGATTGCATAGTTGCTTCATGATATGGAATACGGCTCTGTTGTTTCCAGTTCTGGCAGCTGCTTCGGCTTCGGAGGCCAGGCTGTGAATAAAGTTCTGTTTGTCTTTTCGTGCGCTTGATTTCACCTCTTTATCCAACATAGAGTATTTTTGCTTATGGGTTTCATATGTAGATGTGTCTTTCGCAGAAAGAAGTGTTATTTCACATAAATATATCACATAAATTACCACGCAAGGTAAATTATGTCCCATGGACAACCCTGCTGATCGGACTCTGTTGCAGTCACATTCAATGGCAATTTAATATATTATCTATTCTGTTTTTATGTGATATGTCTCCACATTTACAATTATGAGCATGTATTATAATAAATCTTTAGAAATATTGCACAGGCAGACAAGTTAAGTCATCTGCTCGTGTGCAATTGTATTTTCCGTCTGCGATAAACATGATAGGGAAATAATGGGAGGGTGGACTATTTGTTGTTTTTTTTAGCAATTATCAGCATATCAACATGACTTTTGTCCTCTTCGCTGCTATCAGCAGGTATTGGTAGAAACTGTTATCTTCGTGTCAAATAATGACGGCTATCTTGCTGATCGGCAGGCTTGGTCATGGAAATCCCATGAGAAAAAAGGGGGATTTTCTGAATAGTGGCAGGCTTGTCCATGGGAATGTTATTCCCATGGGACGGGATGGGATGGGACATGCATAAATTACCACGCAATGTAAATTATGTCCCATGGAGAACCCTGCTGATCGGACTCTGTTGCAGTCACATTCAATGGCAATTTAATATATTATCTATTCTGTTTTTATGTGGCATGTCTCCACATTTACAATTATGAGCAAATAAAGCAAAGAATGAGATGAGAATGTGGTTTGTCACCGGATCTCTCTCTCTCTCTCTCTCTCTCTCTCTCTCTCTCTCTCTCTCTCTCTCTCTCTCTCTCTCTCTCTCTCTCTCTCTCTCTAAGCGTGTGTGTGTGTGTGTGTGTGTGTGTGTGTGTGTGTGACGAAATTGAGCTACAGTTCTTTCCCCTTAATTGTAACCCAGACCGGCTTTTACAAAAATATGTAAATGAGAGAATTCCTTCTCATAATATGTAAATAAGTGAGCCTTTTGTTTATAATATTAGACAACTGTCTACTGTATTCGTGGGGAAGTATCTTTCTGGTAAAACATGTATTACACGGGTTAAATGAGAATTCCATTTTTTTTCCGGGGATGAGCTACAGTAGATTCGCTAAATTGCGTGAATTCCTGGGATCTTGTACGATGGAAAGTTAATAAGTAAGACACAAATGGCTGTAAAAAAAAAATAACTAACTATGATAACAACTTGAAACCAGTATTTTTTTATATACACATTGTTCCATTATTTCTCAACATTATTTCCACCAACATTGATGCAGTTATCCCATCGTTGCATCAGTCCTCCCAAACCGGCTGCATAGAACTGCGTGCTCTATTTTCTAAACAACGTTTTCACTTCACATTTAACTTAGCGTCATTAGCGAAATGTCTCCCGCCAAGGTGGGTTTTCAGTGAACCAAAAAGGTGGAAATCGCTAGGGGCTAAGTCGGGGCTGTAAGGTGGATGTTCCAGAACTTCCCACCTTGGTTAATTTTCTCCTGAGTTAATCGAGCACTATGTCGTCTAGCATTGTCATGAAGAAGCAACACTCCTCTAGTCAGCAGTCCTGGACATTTTCTTCGAATTGCATCATGAAGCATCGATAAAACTTCACAGTACGATTCAGAATTCACACTGTCATCTTTTTTCTTGAAATTGGTTAAAAGCAATCCTTGATAATCTCAAAATACCCAAACAGCACGTTGCTATTTTGTTCTACGCTTCATAAGTACAGACGCCATTTTGTTTATGCGCTGCGCATGCCAATGAGACACCTAGCGCCAACCGACGAACGGGAATATAAAGTTCGATGTTGCTGTCACCTAATGTTTACATTGGCACCTTGCCGTCTTGACAGACGATAGTTTGTGCTTTAAAAAATCATAATAACATTTACCTTTGGCGGTAGCGAATATGACTGATAAGGCCAATTTGCGCTGTAAATGTCCGTTCACAGTGGATGCATGTGAACACGTGGTCATTTCCACCATCATGCACCATCTTACATCTCACACGCTCGGTGTGTGACTTATCTACAATAATTTTCTCCTTTGTCTTTATTCCATTTTTGATGTTTGCCCTCCATGCAACACGTTCAGCGGCGACTTGCTCCCAATGTGCATTATCAATGCCTGTATCAATCGCGTCCCGCTTACACACATCTTTGTATCGTAGTAGAGGCCGACCCTGAAATCTCTTACCCATCTGTAATTCACCAAAAAAAGATGTCCTTTGGTATTCTACCATCATCCATCCTCCTAAGATGTCCTATCCATCTAAGTCTACGAAGACTGAGCATGGAATAAACCTGTCACACAACCTGATCTTTCCAATACTTCAGTATTTGTGATTTTGTCTTGCCACTTAATACCAAGAATTCTTCGCAGACACTGCATATGAAAGCTGTTTAAACGTTTCTCTTGTTGTTAGTAAGTTGTCCAGGTTTTACTGCCATAAAGAAGAGTACTAAGGACACAGGCTTGATAGAAAAGGACTTTTGGTTTTGCAGTAAGCTTCCTGTTCTCCCAGACTCTTTTTCTTAACCTGTTCATTGTTGTTGCTGCCTTACCAATCCGGATGTTGATTTCCTGATCTAGGGATAATTTGCTATTTACCACTGATCCTAGATATGTAAAATGGTCTACCATCTCTAGTTCGGCGTCGTCAATAAAGATTGATGGTTCCCCATGTGCACCTCGTGACATAATCTGTGTCTTTTTTTTTGCTAATTGTTAAACCGAATTCAGAACAAGCATTGGAGAATGCAGATAGTAGACATTGCAATTATTCCTCAGAGTAGGTCGTAACTGCAGCATCATCTGCAAAAAGCAACTCTCTGATCAGTATCCTCCTAATTTTGGTCTTGGCCTTCAATCTCTGAGCATTGTAGAGGTCGCCATCTGAGCGTGAATGAATGTATATACCACCATCCTGATCACGAAAGGCATATTTCAGTAGAAGTGAAAAGTATATTCGAAAGAGGGTGGGAGCTAGTACACAACCTTGCTTAACTCCACTCTTGATTTCAAACTCTTCAGAAGTTGCACCATCAAACTTGATTATACCCTTCATGCCTGTGTGGAACGATTCCACAATGGACAGAAGAGTTGGTGGGCAGCCAATCTTCTTTAATGCCTTGAACAGACCCTCACGACTGGCCAAATCAAATGCCTTTGTGAGGTCGATGACCTACACAGATGTCACCGAGGAACTAGAACCAGACATACTAAAAGAAGAAATTATAGAAGCCATCAGATTAGCCCCATTGAACAAATCACCAGGACAGGATGAAATACCAAATGAACTAATTAAAGCAGCAAGGGAAGTAGGAACAGCTTGGCTACATAGACTATTCAACCATGTTTGGGTAGAACAACAGACACCACGAGACTGGGGAAAACGCCATAATTATCCCAATTTGGAAAAACAAAGGCAGCAAAAGAGATTGCACACAATACAGAGGCATTTCACTGTTGAGTCATACTGGGAAAATATTTTGCAAAATTCTTGAAAAAAGATTACGAACTACTTTAGAACCCCAGCTAAGCGAAACGCAGCTTGGATTTAGGAAAAACAAAGGATGCACAGACGCCATTTTTGCTCTTAGACAACTTATAGAAAAATCAATTGAATTCAATGAAACACTCTACTTAGCCTTTGTTGACCAAGAAAAGGCATTCGATAGGGTAGATAGAAACAAGCTGTGGGAAATCCTTAAACAATATGGAGTGAGTACACATCTAACAAACCTATGTAGAAGTTTATACAACAACAGTGAATGCATAGTGAGAGCAACTGGAGGACACTCAGAACCCTTCACCATAAGATCTGGAGTACGACAAGGTTGTGTCCTGTCCCCTCTCTTGTTCATAACATATATAGACAACATATGTAAAGAAACCAGCCAAGCAGAGACAGCAAGAATACCGCATGACGAGAACACAGAAGAAGAACCATCTGCAAATCTAACCATTAGAGAACTCCTGTTTGCGGACGACCAAGCACTAATAGCAAAATCAGAAGCTGAATTACAATACCACATGAATAGTCTAAACGAAATGTGTAGGGAACATAACATGAAAGTTAGCACAAGCAAAACAGAGGTAATGACTATAACTAAAGAAGAACAAACAGCAACAATTCACCTAAACGAACATCCCTTGAAACAAGTAAAGAGCTTCAAGTACCTAGGAAGTATAATATCATCAAATGGCAGATCAGAAGACGAGATCGAAAATAGGTGCAATAAGGCAAATCAACTCATTGGACAAATGGCACCAATACTAAAGAACAAACATGTATCAATAACTACTAAGAAAGCACTTTACAACACAATCTTCCTACCAACTCTGTGCTACCAATGCCAAACCTGGACAATGACAGAAAAAGAGAAAAGAAAAATCACAACAACAGAAATGAGGTTCCTGAGAAGAATACTCAACGTATCAAGAAGAGATAAGATCAGAAATGAAGAAATCAGGACTAAAGTGGGGGTTAAAGCTGCTCTAGATTTTATTAGAAAGCAGCAAGTCAAATGGTTTGGCCATGCATGTAGGCTACCAGTCAACAGCATGCCACAACAAGCAATGATGTACAGACCAGATGGAAATAGAGGAAGAGGCCGACCACGTAAACGTTGGACGGAGGGAATAACAGAATCCATGGGAATGTCGATATACGAAGCCCATAACCGGGCACTCTCTCGAAGTTTATACTTCACCTCGACACCGCAAGGTACAAGAGGAACATGATGAGATGAGAGGTCGATGAAGGCAATAAACAGTGGTTGATTCTGTTCACGGCATTTTTCCTGCATTTGTCGCAATGAGAATATCATATCAAAGGTTGACCGGTTCTGTCGAAAGCCACACTGTGATTCGGGGTAGACTTGATCACCTAGGACTTGAAGTCTGCGCAGAACAATTCTGGCAAATACTTTTCCAACAATACACAGAAGTGAGATACCCCTATAGTTGTTGCAGTCGCTCCGATCGCCCTTGTTCTTGTACAGTGTTATGATGCTTGAATCTTTGAAATCTGGTGGATCTGTAGAGTGAGTGTGTCTTGCCCACTCCTGATAACCTCTACTGGACTCCCATCCTTACCTGGAGCCTTGCCAGATGCAAGTTCATTTATAGCACACTTAACTTCTGTTATGGTGGAAAGTGTGTCCAGGTGGTCAAGAGTTGGTAGAGCCTCTATGGCGTTGAGGGTACCATCCGCTAGTTTGGTCTCACTTGAGTAAAGCTCCAAATAGTGCTCTACCCATCTGTCCATCTGCTGTTTCTTATCAGTGATGATTTCTCTAGTTAGGGTTTTCAATGGTGCACTTCTTTTGATCACTGGACGACAGGCTTTCTTTATTCCTTGATACATGCTTCTTATGCTTCCCTTTTCACTTGCGATTTGAATGGACTCACATAACTTGATCCAATAATCATTTGTACACTGCCTGGCAGCCTTTTGCACATCCTTCCTAGCTTGCCTTAGCTCACTCAGAGTATTACGCGTTGGTCTTTCCTTGTTTCTTAAGAGAGCTATCTTCTTCTTATCAATCACAGGTTGCAGAGTCTCGCTGTTTATATATATACTAGCTGACCCGGCCCGGCTTCGCCCAGACTCTGGTGGGGAGCATCTCATTTAATTCATATAAGTAGTCATATAAGTTCTCGTTCCCGTTACCGACTATCTGTCTGTCTGTCTGTCTGTCTGTCTATCTGTCTGTCTGTCTGTCTGTCTGTCTGTCTGACCCGGCCCGTCTTCGCCCAGACCCTGATGGGGAGCATCTCATTTAATTCATATAAGTAGTCATATAAGTTCTCGTTCCCGTTACCGACTATCTGTCTGTCTGTCTGTCTGTCTGTCTGTCTGTCTATCTGTCTGTCTGTCTGTCTGTCTGTCTGTCTGTCTGACCCGGCCCGTCTTCGCCCAGACCCTGATGGGGAGCATCTCATTTAATTCATATAAGTAGTCATATAAGTTCCCGTTCCGACTATCTATCTGTCTGTCTGTCTGACCCGGCCCGGCATCGCCCAACTCCTGGTGGGGAGCATCTCATTTAACTCATATAAGTAGTCATATAAGTTCCCGTTCCCGACTGTCTGTCTGTCTGTCTGTCTGTCTGTCTGTCTGTCTGTCTGTCTGTCTGTCTATCTATCTATCTATCTGTCTGTCTGTCTGTCTGACCCGGCCCAGCCCATGGTGGAGAGCATCTCATTTAAATTATATAAGTAGTCATATAAGATCCCGTTCCCGACTATCTGTCTGACTGTCTGTCTGTCTTGGGTAAATGTAGGAGGGAGGAGGAAGAGGGAGGTGGAGGAGGGAAGAGGAGGGAGGAGACAGGAGGAGTAGGGAGGAATAGGAGGGAGGAGGAGGAGGAGGGAGGAGTAGGGTGGAGGAGGAGGCGAGGAGGAGGGAGGAGGAAGAGGGAGGAGGAGGGAGAAGGAGGGAGGAGGAGAACGCAGGAGGAGAAGGGAGCAGGAGGAGGAGAGGGAGGGAGAGGGAGGAGGAGGGAGGAGGAGCAGAGAGAAGGAGGAGGGAGAAGGAAGAGTTAGGAGGAAGAGGGAGAAGGAAGAGGGAGAAGGAGGAGAAGGAAGGAAGAGGAGGAGGGGAGGAGGAGGAATGTGAAGGGAGGAGGAGGGAGGAGGTAGAGGGAGGAGGAGGAGGAGGGAGGCGGAGAGAGGAGGAGGAGGGAGGAGGAGGAAGAGGGAGGAGGAGGAATGTGAAGGGAGGAGGGGGGAGGAGGTAGAGGGAGGAGGAGGAAGGAGGAGGTAGAGGGAGGAGGAAGAGGGAGGAGGCGGAGAGGGAAGAGGAGGAAGGAGGAGGGGGAGGAGTGAGGAGGAGGAAGGAAGAAGGAGGAGGGAGGAGGAGTGATGAGGAGGAGGGAGGAGGAGGGATGAGGAGGAGGGAGGAGGAGGAATGTGAAGGGAGGAGGAGAGAGGTGGTAGAGAGAGGAGGAGGAGGGAGGAGGAGGAGTGAGGTGGAGGAAAGGGAGGAGGAGGAAGGAGGAGGGGGAGGAGGGAGGAGGAGGAGGGAGGAAGAAGGAGGAGGAGGGAGAAGGAGGGATGAGGAGGAGGAGGAGGGAGGAGGAGGAATGTGAAGGGAGGGGAGGTTTAGGGAGGAGGAGGAGGGATGAGGAGGAGGGAGGAGGAGGAAGAGGGAGGAGGAGGAATGTGAAGGGAGGAGGAGGGAGGAGGTAGAGGGAGGAGGAGGAGGAGGAGGAGGGAGGAGGAGGGAGGAGGAGGAGGGAGGAAGAAGGAGGAGGAGGGAGAAGGAAAGATGAGGAGGAGGAGAGAGGAGGAGGAAGAGGGAGGAGGAGGAATGTGAAGGGAGGAGGAGGGATAGGGAGGAGGGGAGGGGAAGAGGAAGAGGGTAGGAGGAAGAGTGGAGAGGAGGAGGGAGGAGGTAGAGGGAGGAGGAGGAGGGAGGAAAAGGGAGGAGGGAGGAGGAGAGAGGAGGTAGGAGGAGGAGGAAGAGGGAGGAGAAGGAAGGAGGAGGAAGAAGGAGGAGGAGGAAGAGGGAGGAGGATGGAGGAGGGAGAGGGAGGAAGAGGGAGGAGGAGGAAGAGGAAGGAGGAGGAAGAGGAAGGAGGAAGAGGGAGGAGGATGGAGGAGGGAGGGGGAGATGGAGGAGAGGAAGAGGGTAGGAGGAGGAGGGGAGAGGAGGAGAAGAAGGGAGAAGGAGGGAGGAGGAGGAGGAGGGAGGAGGAGGGGAGAGGAGGAGGGAGGAGGCAGAAGAAGGAAGGAGGAGGAGGAAGGAGGGAGAGGAAGGAGGAGAATGAGGAGGGGGAGGAAGGAAAGGGAGGTGGAAGAGGAGGAGGAGGGAGGAGGAAAGAGGTAGGGGGAGGAGGAGGGGGAGGGAGGAGGAGGAGGAAGAAAAGGGAGGAGGAAGAGGAGGAGAAGGGAGGAGGAGGGTGGAGGGAGGAGGAGGAGGTAGAGGGAGGAGGAGGGAGGAGGTAGGAGGAGGAAGAGGGAAGAGGGAGAAGAAGGGAGAAGGAGGAGGGAGGATGATGAGGGCGAAGGAGGCAGGAGGAGGAGGGAGGCAGGAGGAGGAGGGATGAGGAGGGAGAGGGAGGAGGAGGGAAGATGAGGGAGGAGGGGGAGGAGGCGGAGGGAGTAGGAGGAGGATGATGGAGGAGAAGGGAGAGGAAGAGGGAGAAGGAAGAGGGAGAAGGAGGAGGTAGGAGGGAGAGGGAGGAGGAAGAGGAGAAGGGTGGAGGGAGGAGGTAGAGGGAGGAGAAGAGAGGGGGAGAGAGTTCGCCATTCCGAATTCATACTCATCTAGTTCTTCCCTTCTACACGACTGTAGATAACTTCCTTACACATAAAAAGATGAATTGTTATTGATATTGCCGTGGCATGGAGGAATATCAGCAGCAGAGTTGATTAAAAAAACAAAGACTGAGATCTACAGAGAGCCATGAACGCCTACCCAGCCGGCACGGCACTTGATGATGATGATTGCCGTGTGACGATTCTGTGTAGTCACGTCATTTTCTTCCCTTTCCCTAGCGTTTTGGTTCGGGGATTCTTTCATCATCATCATCGTATATTTACGTACGTATTTTGGGAGGGGGAGGAGGGAGGAGGAGGAAGAAGAAAAAAAAACTATGACAGTTGACAGCTCTGGAATGAAAGGAAGGCGTGTAGAAAATTTCATCTCAATCGGATGGGCCGTTCGCGAACAAATAAAGGACATACATATATATTTACATATATATTTACATACATACACTTTGTTTTATATATATATATATATATATATATATATATATATATATATATATATATATATATATATATATATATATATATATATATGGAAATAAGATGTACTATACACTTACAACATCTTCTAAAATCAAAGGCGCTGTCTCGTAACACTAAGATCACAATATACAAAACACAGATTAGACCAGTTGTGCTGTATGGCTCTGAAACCTGGATTGCAACTAAAAGAGACGAAGCCTTGTTACAAACCTTTGAGAACACAGTCTTAAGACGCATCTTTGGGCCCATTAGGGATACACAAAGTGAAGAGTTGAAAAGAAGAAGCAACAAAGACATTTATGATCTGTTTAAGTCCTCGCTAATCACTGGTATCATTAAGGCTAGTAGACTGCAATGGCTGGGGCATATAGAAAGAATGGAAGATAATAGGGAAACAAAACTCGCTTACACTCAGGAAATAAATGACCGTAGACCCCGAGGTAGACTAAGAAGACGGTGGAGAGATAATATACATACAGACCTACAAGCACTTGGAATCAACGACTGGCAAGAGAAGGTCAACCAGAGAGACGAATAGAGACGGATTGTATCTGTAGCAAAGAACCTCAATGGCTCGGAACGCTGAAGAATAATAATATAATATATGGGGCGTTAATTTGAAATCCGTTCATGCCGCACCCCGCGTAACTGCGTGCGTTGAACATGATCATATCATAGTCATGTGATAAGTACTGATCAATGAATAAAAGAGCATGTGCTTTTCGTCAAATGATGTATAGGTTCTATTTCTGACCGTTGAGATAATGGCCGGGTTGATCAGAATCCGTCCAAAGAAGCTCAAAAAGCGGTGATTCAGTTTCTTTCATTTGAAGGATGTCGACCAGTGGACATTGATCGAAGAATGCAGGCAGCGTACGGTAACAAAGGTGTGTCGAAGACAACAGTGACAGACTGGGCACGAATGTTTCGGAAAGGATGTCGGTTCACGGCAGATCTTCGACGGCAGGGTCAAGCGCATATTGTTGCAACAGAAAAAACCATCGCCAAAATTGATGCAGTAGTGCAGATGCACCGTTGTCGAAGCATACGTTCGCTTGCGAAATAATTTGATGTGTCAGTTGGGACAATTCAAAAGGTCGTTCGTAAGAAACTGCAATATTAGAAGGTGTGTTCACGGTGGGTACCACGGAAGTTGACCGTCTACCAAACTGAGGAACTCATGGGATGGTGTTTGAACCACTTGCCGCGTTACAGAATGGTGTATGATAAATTTCTCTTCCGCATAGTGGCAGGCGATGAATCATGGTGTCACCACTTTGAGCGGAGCAGCAAAAGAGAGAGCATGCAATGTAAGCATGCTCAATCAACCAATCATGTGCCATGCCGGAAATCGTGGGCGGTCATGACTCACCATTTCACTCGATCACCAGTGTCGTGGATCAGCTCAGTGTTCCTGTCTCGTCCATGCCATGTGGCCAAGCCATTCAGGTATTTTCCTCTCGGTCTTCCTCTTGGTCTGTTCCCTTCGATCTTGCCAGTTGTCACTAAGTTCTCCAATCCATTTCTTCTCATAACATGTCCAAAAAATTGTGACTGTCTACGTCTAATTTCTCTAATCAGTTTACGATGTTCATTTGTCTCCTGTGGTACTTGGTCATTGGTTTTTCTGTCTGTCCATGGTATTCTTTGCATTTTCCTCAGAAACAACATTTCTGCAGCCATCAGATGCTTTTCAGCTTGACTACTCATTGTCCAAGTTTCACATCCATACAAAAGAACAGGCTCTATGTATCCCCTCAACACTCTTTTTCTCGTTTCAATTGACATCTTTTTATTGGTCAGAATGTTTTTTATCTTGCTAAAGTCAAGATAATTGTACCGATTCACTTGTTGAAGAATATTTCCATTTACTTGTATATTACATTGTGGCACTTCTTTCTTCCTAGTGACGACCATAACCTGAGTCATTTTACAATTTAATTCTAACCCCAGTTGCTCACTGTGTACAACAACCGCATCTACTAATTGTTGCAGGTCCTGCGCATTCTCTGCAATCAATACTGTATCATCTGCATATCTAATGTTATTGATGTTTCGTCCTCCAATGCTGATTCCATTTATATCCTCTACATTTCTGAAAATATTGTCACTGTATAGGGAAAAAAGATCTGGAGACATCACACATCCCTGCCTAATACCTCTCTTAATTGGCTGATACTGTCCCACTTCATTATCAATCCTTATTGCAGCTTGTTGTTTCCAATATATGTTTTTTTATAAGTCTGATGTCTTTCCCATCAATTTGTAGATCTGCAAGCATATCCACTATGTTGACATGTCTAACTCTATCAAAAGCATTTGTATAGTCAATAAAGCAAAGATGTATATCCTTGTTTACTTCTATAGCACGTTCAATAACTGTTCGCAGCATATAAACAGCATTTACTGTACCCTTTCCTTCTACAAACTCGCATTGTTCTTCCCCTATTTCAGGTTGTATCTTCTTCCTCACTGTTTGCATGATAATTCTTAGCAAAATCTTTGTGATGTGACTCATTATACTAATTGTTCTATGTTGATCACATTCCAAGGTTCCTGATTTCTTTGGGATTGCAATAAATACAGAGTTACATAATTCAGGAGGTATATCTCCAGTATCATATAATGTGTTCAGCAGTCTAGTGACTTGCTCTAGTCCAAATTCTTCTAAAGCTTTAATCATTTCTGTTGTGATGTTATCTGCACCGGGGGCCTTGCCAGCTTTCATATGCTTAAGAACATTTCGAACCTCTGTCTCCAAAATTGGCGGTCCTTCGTTATTAAATCTAATATCATACTGTTCGTCTTTGTTATCATCATAAAGGTGTTTCACATAATCTGTCCATACATGTAGAATCTGGTCTTTTTCTATTATGATTTTGCCATCTTCAGTTTTTAGACACCCTGTTGATGTACTTGTTCTTTTATTAGTAAGTTCCTGAATTCTTTTGTGCACTAATTTGATATTTTGATTGTTGTGTTGGTTTTCAATTTCTAAGCACTTTTCCTCAAGCCATGCTTCTTTTGCCTCCTTATATAATATTCTGACTTGTCTGTGAATTTCTTCGTATTTGACAGAATTATTTTTGTTGAGTCTTCTTGTTTCCCTGAGGTGTAAAATTTCTTCAGTCATCCATTTCTTACGACCCACCTTCTTTAATTTTGGAATAGTTGTATCTGTAGCCACATTGATTGA